>CM035847.1:289320479-289350479 GCA_020510985.1 Pholidichthys leucotaenia | reverse complement strand
GGGAAATATCAGGATATAAAATAAATAAAACTAAATCTTCAATGTTAATGCTAAATGAGACCCAGAGAAATTACCCAGCCCCTGAGGTAAATCAATTCAATGTTGTAAATCAGTTTAAATATTTAGGAATCCAAATTATGCCTAAGCTAGAATCAGTCGCCAGTGTCAACTATGAAGCCTTAATGTCAGATATCAGTGAGTTAACTCAGAGATGGATGTCACTACCAATGTCGATGATCGGGAGAATCAATATACTTAAAAGTAATATTTTACCTAAAATACTTTATTTATTTCAATACATTCCCTTATCACCACCTTTAGATCTATTCTCAAGAATAAAAAAAAAGTTAGTGGAATTTATATGGAACAACAGGAGGGCTAGATTACGTTTGTCTTTATTATATTTACCATTTGATCGTGGAGGTCTGAAATGTCCAAATTTTATGTTGTATTATTGGTCGGCACAACTGAGGTCTATGACATATTATTTTTCATCAAATGATCTCCCTCACTGGACTGAAATGGAATCATACAATTTACCTTTACCTCTTCCCATATTCATATACTCAGATTCGGCAAAAAAATTACAAAAACAAGTTAAAAATCCATTTGTAAAGCATATGATCAAAATATGGTGTGAAGCTAAAAACTATTTAAAAGAACCACAGTTATTGTCACAATTTAGTCCAATATGGGGTAATCAATATTTTAAACCAGGGAGAGCGGACGCTGTATTTAAAGTATGGAATTTAAAAGGGATACAAAAGATTCAGGATTTATATTTGCCATGTGCAGACAACATAATGACTTTTGAAGAGCTGAGGATCAAATTTAATCTCAATAGAACACATTTTTTTAAATATCTTCAACTTAGA
This sequence comes from Pholidichthys leucotaenia, assembly GCA_020510985.1. NCBI lineage: Eukaryota > Metazoa > Chordata > Actinopteri > Cichliformes > Pholidichthyidae > Pholidichthys > Pholidichthys leucotaenia. The sequence continues at coordinate 289,349,604 of CM035847.1, read as the reverse complement.
AACTTTATTCGATCAAATCAAAATAAAGCTCTCACTCGACCTATTTATTCATCCTTGGAAAAAATGATGATGAAAGATAGTAAAAGAAAGGGTATTATTTCAGAGTTTTATAACTCATTGACACTATCTTCAAGTGAAAATTCACTGAAAAGATTAAACTACTGGAAAGAAGATCTGCAAACTGAAATTTCAGAGGAACAATGGGAATTGGCTTGTACAGAAGCTCAAACCAAATCAATAAATGCACGCCTTAAATTGATACATTTCAAATGGTTAATGCGGATGTATGTTACACCGGAGGAGTTAAATAGATATAACAAAAATATACCAGATACATGCACAAAATGCATGGAAAGTAAAGGAACCCTATTTCATTGTTTATGGGAATGTAGATTAATAAGAATGTTTTGGGAAGAGGTGAGGGTAACAATTGAAAAAATAATCTCAAAACAAATCATATTGAATCCTAAACTGTTTTTGTTGGGTCTGTACCCAGAAAAGCATAATTTTAATAAAAGTGAAAGAACATTCATAGACCTCAGTTTGCTTAATGCCAAAAAATGTATTGCACTATTATGGAAAAAGACTCATAGACCAGATGTGACTCAGTGGTTAAGACAGATGTTAACAAACCTTCCATTAGAAAGAATAACATATATACTAAAATCAAAGGAAATTGTGTTTGAGAATATATGGAGACCTTTTATTGATTATGTAAAAAATTTAAACATAACTCTTGAAGAAGAAGGTGAATGATGTGTGTGGACCTTGTAAATTCCAAACTGGTGAACATAATATGTATACTTATGTATTGGATTGTCTAGACTAAACAGAGGAGCATTGTTGAAGATTTGATTTTGTTGGTGGTTGTTGGTGTTTTTAGTGCATTTTTTTTTTTTTTTTGTAGTACTTTAGTGTTAGTGTTTGATTGTTTGTATCATGTTTGTTAAAAAAAAAAAAAGGTTCAATAAAGATATTGTGGAAAAAAAAATAAAAATAGCCCATAGGTGTATACACAGGTACTGTGAAGCCACTGCCGTACCTGTGTATATACCTATGGGCTATTTTATTAGGGGCACAATGAGTGGATTAATGGTGTTATTCAGGTAGTATCGGCTTGTCACTGTACCATTCACAAGGTGTAGGACAGTTCTGTATTGACTAGACACACCTGTCCAGAATGTGACATGGTGACAACAGTGGCTAATACATAGCGCTCTCTTTGACGTCTCCAACATCATTGGCGGCCATCATTTCTGCTCAACGTGAATCGACTTTAATCAGAGAACAGCACTGAGGCCCACTGGTCCCTTGTCCAGCGTAAATGCTCCCTGGCCCATGCAAATGATGATGCCTGTGCCTGGTGGTGTGGTCAGATACCCTTGCAAGTCATCTCTCATACTTCTGGTTTATAGGAAATAACTTTAAGTACATGCACCTTAAGTACATGCACCCCATATAGAACAGAGACATCAAGCGCGCACACCCAAGCATACATACATAGGTATATATTTTACACACAACATACATACACACATGCATACATTACGGACATGTAATCATATAGGCACATTTAGTTAGCCTTTAGCACAAAAACCAGTTAGTGAAAACATGTCCCCATTAAAGTTTGTCACATAGAACATACTGTACATGGAATTGGTACTAGGAAGAAGAGGCTAAAAGTTTTTTTAATTGACTGACGGATCTACAGACAGTCTTTGTCTTATTACAGGAAACACATGTTTCTAAGTTGTCTGTAGATGCGCTCACCTCCCCGGAATTTCCCCACATGTACTCAGCTGGCTTTAATTCTAAACAAAGAGGGGTAACTATATTGGTAAACAGAAGAATACACTTTGTTGTGAATAATACCATCGTAGATCCAGAAGGTAGCTTTATAATATTAAAAATCTCAGTTCAAAATTTGGATCTACAGTTAGGCCCAAAAATATTTGGACAGTGACACAAGTTTTGTTATTTTAGCTGTTTACGAAAACATATTCAGGATACAATTATATAATCAATATGGGCTTAAAGTGCAGACTCTCAGCTGTAATTTGAGAGTCCTCACATCCAAATTGGAGCAAGGGTTTAGGAATTACAGCTCTTTAATACGTAGCCGCCTCTTTTTCAAGGGACCAAAAGTAATTGGACAATTGACTCAGAAGGCTGCAAAAAAAAATAACAAGGCTGCATGGGCTCTTCCCTCATTAACCTGTCATCAATTAAGCAGTTAAAAGGTCTGGAGTTGATTCCAGGTGTGGCGTTTGCATTTGGAAGCTGTTGCTGAGAATACACAACATGCAGTCAAAGGAGCTCTCAATGGAAGTGAAACAGACCATCCTGAGGCTGAAAAAAAAAAAGAAGAAATTCATCAGAGAGATAGCAGAAATGTTAGGAGTGGCCAAATCAACAGTTTGGTACATTCTGAGAAAAAAAGAGTGCACTGGTGAGCTTGGGAACTCAAAAAGGCCTGGACGTCCACGGAAGACAACAGTGGTGGATGATCGCAGAATCCTTTCCATGGTGAAGAACAACCCCTTCACAACATCCACTCAAATGAAGAACACTCTCCAGGAAGTAGGTGTATCAGTATCTAAGTCTACCATAAAGAGAAGACTTCATGAGAGTAAATACAAAGGATTCACCACAAGGTGCAAATCATTAATAAGCCTTAAAAATACAAAAGGCCAGAATTGACTTTGCCAAAAAACACCTGAAGAAGCCAGCCCAGTTCTGGAACAGCATTCTTTGGACAGATGAGACTAAGATCAACCTGTACCAGAATGATGGGAAGAAGAAAGTTTGGAGAAGAATTGGAACAGCTCATGATCCAAAGCACACCACATCTTCTGTAAAACATGGTGGAGGCAGTGTGATGGCATGGGCATGCATGGCTTCCAATGGCACTGGGTCACTTGTGTTTATTGATGATGTGACAAAAGACAGAAGCAGCCGGATGAATTCTGAAGTGTACAGGGATATACTTTCTGCTCAGATTCAGCCAAATGCAGCAAAGTTGATTCGACGGCGCTTCTCAGTACAGATGGACAATGATCCAAAACATACTGCAAAAGCAACCCAGGAGTTTTTTAAAGCAAAGAAGTGGAATATTCTGCAATGGCCGAGTCAATCACCAGATCTCAACCTAATCGAGCATGCATTTCACTTGCTTTAGACAAAACTTAAGGCAGAAAGACCCACAAACAAGCAACAACTGAAGACAGCTGCAGTAAAGGCCTGACAAAGCATCACAAAGGAGGAAACCCAGTGTCTGGTGATGTCCATGGGTTCCAGACTTCAGGCAGTCATTGCCTGCCAAGGATTCTCAACAAAATATTGAAAAGTAACATTTTACTTAGGGTTATGTTTATTTGTCCAGTTACTTTGAGCCCCTGAAATGAGGAGCGTTTGTATAAAAATAGCTACAATTCCTACATGTTTAATCATATATTTTTGTTCAACCCCTTGAATTAAACCTTAAAGTCTGCACTTCAGTTCCGTTGTAGTTGTTTCATTTCAAATCCAATGTGGTGGCATGCAGAGCCCAAATCATGAAGATTGTGTCACTGTCCAAATATTTCTGGGCCTAACTGTATGTATTGCAAGCATTTATGGCCCAAATGTTGATGACCCATCTTATTTTCACACTTTCTTCACTTCTCTTTCTGATCACTTGGACACTACACTCATAACAGGAGACTGGTAATGGGAGACAACCTGGTATTAAACCCTGCAATTGACAGGCTCAGTGCATCGGCGGATTATTGAAAATGGCAGGCTACTGACACTCTCAAACAATTCAGGAACAATTTTGGTCTTTGCGATGAATGGCATTCTCTTCACCCAACTCTTCGGGAATACACTTTTTTCATCAGTTCATAGTTCACATTCATGTTTAGACTTCTTCTTAGCCAGTAATGCTATTGGGAGGGACATCACAGACACTGAAATATGTTCAAATCAAGCTATAAGTGATCATCATCCAATATCTCTTACACTAGTAAATAGGAAAGCTACAAGGAAAACTAGGAGCTGGAAGTTGAATACATCACTACTAAAAGACAAAGACTTTATTAATTACTAATCATATGTGGAACATAATGATGTGCCAGGAGTATCCCTGTGTGTTCTTTGGGAAGCAGCAAAAGCGGTCATGCGAGGTAAAATAATCTCTTACTGTTCGTATAAGAAGAAAAAAGAAACAGCACTGGTACTGGAGTTAGAACAGAAAATTAAATCATTGTTGTCCTTAGGTATGGATGTGAGAGTGAATGGCTGTCTGTCTCTCTGTATTGGCCCTGCGATGGACTGGCGATCTGTCCAGGGTGTACCCTGCCTCTTGCCCAGAGATGCTGGGATAGACTCCCCCCCCCCGCGACCCGAAAAGGATTAAGCGGAAGAAGATGGATGGATGGAGATGACCTGTACCGTTTCTCCAAAGGAACAGGCACTTAACAATCTGAGAAAATTAAAGCTGGAATTAAAAGAAATTACAAACAAAAGAACACAGTTTTTAATACAAAGACTGCATCTTGAGAAGTTTGAACACAGTAATAAATTGGGGTGATATCTTTCGAACCAGCTTAGATTGAATAAAGAAAAAATGACTATCCACTCTATTAAGGATATGACTGGAAATATTACCCATGAGCCTGAAGAAATAAATAACTCCCTCAGAAAGTTTTATGAAAACCTCTACTCATCTCAGATTAACCCATCTGACTCGGAGATAAATTTTTGGACGATATTAACTTACCACGATTAAATAATGAACAGATTGCAGCTCTGGATGCACCTTTTCTGGTGTCTGAACTCCAGGAGGCACTTAAGCACATCCCAAACAACAAGGCTCCGGGACCAGATGGTTTTCCAGTGGAATTTTATAAAGAATTTTGGCCTGTGATGGCACCTACTTTCTTTAAAATGGTGAACCAAATTAAAAATGATAATGAAATCCCTCCAAGTATGAACTTGGCTAGTATTATCCTGCTCCTTAATCAGAATCAGAATCAGAATGAGCTTTATTGCCAAGCACAAGTACAAGTAAACATACGAGGAATTTGACTTGACATTGGGCGCGCACGATAAGCGCATCCCAATGACGCGGCAGCCATGCAACCATTTGGTTGGTAAGGAACCATTCTGATTCCTTAAACCTGGAAAAGCGCCTCTGCTTCCATCCAGCTACTGTCCCATCTCACTTATGAATGTCGATCTTAAAATAATTTGCAAAGCTCTCGCCAAAAGACTGGAAAGGATAATTCCGTTTATTTATTTATTTATTTTTTAGATTTAGTATACTTTATTGATCCCCAGAGGGGAAATTGAGGGTCATCCACCACCTGGATGGATGAAGCAGCCACGATATGGCGCTATCCCTTAACCATTCACACACACATTCACACCTAGGGCCACTTTAGAGTCTTCGATTAACCTAACCTGCATGTTTTTGGCATGTGGGAAGAAACTGGAGAAATCCCAGGGTAAACCCACGCATACACGGGGAGAACATGCAAACTCCACACAGATCACTGTTGGTCGGGGGCTGGGATCGAACCCACGATCCCACGATCCCCACAATCCCCCGGCCAAGGGTAAACTGTGCTGCCGCAGTGCTAACCACCCAGATCAAACAGGTTTCATCAAGGGTAGGCACTCGGCTAATAATACACTCAGGGTATTTAATTTTAATGGACTACTGTAAGATTAATAACTTAGAAACTACAATTTTATCTCTGGCTGCAGAGAAAGCCTTGATCGTGTTAATTGGAAATTCCTTTTTATGGTGTTAAACAAGTTTGGGTTTGGTTCATCTTTCATAAACTGGATTAAAACACTATATAGCTGTCCAACTGCGTCTGTCCAAATAAGTGATCAAACTTCTCGAAGCTTTAATCTCCAGAGAGGTATTAGGCAGGGTTGTCCACTCTCACCCTCACTTTTTACCATCTTTATCGAACCATTAGCAGCAGCCATACGACAAAATGTTGATATCAGCGATATCCAAACTGGAGAAAAAGAACACAAGATAAGTCTTTATGCTGAAGATGTATTGATTTTTGCTTGAAAACTCAAAAAGATCTCTTCTTCAAACAGTGGTAAATTTTCATCATTATCAGATTACTTTATTAACTGGGGTAAATCAACAGTTATAAGATAAGATAAGCCTTTATTAGTCCCACAATGGGGAAATTCCAGGATTGCAACAGCACAGGGATAGCAACACTCAGAGCAACAATCAGAAGGCAAGAAAAAAAACCAAGAACAGGTAGTATACATATGTACATATTACTTTATATATATATACCTGCCAACTACTCCGGTTTTGCTGTAATGGTTCCGGTTTTCAAGACCCCATTCCAGGTTACGGTTTTATTAATCAAAATTACGGTTTTTCGCTAAAAATTCAGTCAAAAATTTTAAATCGTAAAAAAAAACACGAAAGCAATTCCAAACACGAGATCGCTAGGAATCGTATCTAAATTTAGAACAGAGCAACACGTGATGGCGGCCGGGATGGTCACACTTTATCAGTGCTGAGACAAAGTTGCTGATTTTGCCACTAAAATAACCAACAGCGAATATCGGATCAACATTTGTGACGCACACGCACAGGCTGAATTTCCACTTTGGTTGAACCAACTTTTGAAGTAGAAATACCCCTTTATTCGCCTTTCACCAGGCTCTGTGAGTAAATTGAGTAGCGTTTCTTTTCGTGGTTCGCTGCTACGCTTTACCTGAAGCATTTGCTAAGCTAACGCTATCGCTATTGAGGGTATTGAGGTTTCTATTCTCGCGCGAATACCCGGAGAGGCGTGCGTACATGGCGAGATGTAAACACGATGTAAACTGCTGCAGACGTTCGCCACTGCACTTCAATCCTGCCAAATGGACTATGGATTCGACATCTAAAGGGAGAATACATTTTATATAATGCCTAAGATTCTGAAGAACATGTGCTGTGTAATTGCAAGCCTTGTCATGCTTGGTGTATCATGTAAACACATAAAATATCAGAGCGATTTTGCCGTCATTTACGCACGTGTGTTATACAGTGCTAGTATACCCTGCTGATATTTCTAGTCTTCTAGTTACCTCCGCCAAGGAGGTTATGTGATCATTAGCGTTGGTTTGTCTGTTTGTCTGTTTCTTTGTTAGCAAGATAACTCAAAAAGTTATGGACGGATTTTCATGAAATTTTCACAGATTGTCAGAAATGGGGTATCCTAGAGATGATTAGATTTTGCTGGGGATCTGGATCACCGTCTGGATCCAGGAATTTTTTTAAAGGACTCTTTTTTTTTTTTTTTTTTTTTAAATTTAACATTGCGAGATAGGGCCATTTTCAGTATTTTATTTATGATGTTAAACACTGTATGAGGGGAACTGTGGCGCTTGGCGGAGGTCTGCGCTCTCCGAGTGCTTTTCTAGTATTCATAATACATCACATCTGGCCTATTCAAAGTTCTATGCAGTGTTAAGATAGTCTTTTGAATGCAAATTTAATGAATGAATGAATCTTTATTTCAGATAGATTAAAAGTAAAGATTAAAAGGAAACAGAATAATATAACAAAGGCGAAAAAATCCAACAAGGTCAAATTAAACAAGAACTCCTCTGATTATACAGTTCAACATAAGTTATCTGAAATGGGTGATGGCTGAAGCCGCAGCTTATATTGCCCACCCATATTCCATCCAAGAATTCAAAAGAAAAACAAAACGAGAGCAATTACAATTCAGAACAAAGCTAAGACAAAATGTGACCAAAAAAAACTAAGTAACAACACAGACTGGATATGATAATCCTTATGTGATTTTACATATCATCTTGTATATATGTTTGGAGTATTTCTTCCTTTAGTTTTTGTTTAAATTGTCCAAGCGTTGTACATGATTTTAATTCAGGTCCAAAATCGTTCCATAATCTGACTCCTTGCACTGAAACACAGTGTTGCTTGGTGGTAGTTCTCACTGAAGGTTTCTGAAATATACATGTTCCTCTGAAATGATATTGTTTCTCCCTTATTTGGAACAACTTTTGGATATTTGCGGGCAGTGATAGATTCTTAGCTTTAAACATTATTACTGCAGTTTTAAAGTCAACCAGATCTTTCAACTTGAGAGCTTTTAATTTAAGAAAAAGTGGGTTTGCTGGTTCCCTGTAAGCAGCTTTGTTTATTATTCTAATAGCTCTCCTCTGAAGCATAAAGACTGGATATATGTTTGTTTTATATGTGCGGGCCGGCCCCAGCACGTCCTTGTGCGACAGGGTCGTGCTCTCCCTGGGGCCCTGGCAGCACTCTGGGGTGGGTGCCTGCGTCCTGGGGGGGTCACCCTTCCTGTCCTCTGGGACCTGCAAGTCTGGGTGTGCATGTGTGTACGTGTGTGAGAATGGGTGTGAGTGGGTGCGTGTGTGTGGGTGCAGAAGTGGGTGTGCACACGCGCGCGTGTGTGTGTGTTGTGTTGTGGGCATGTGGGGCTGTGTGTGGGTGTAGGTGGGCATGTGTGATGGTGAGTGTGTGTGCACATGTGCACATGAGGGTGGGCGGAGGTATGTGTGTATGGGTCCGGATACCTGTGGAGGATGTGTGTGTGTGTGTGTGTGTGTGTGTGTGTGTGTGTGTGTGTGTGTGTGATGGGGGACCTCATTGGGTGGCAGGGGTGGGGCGGACTGTCTTGTGGCATGGGGGTTGGCAGTTCTGGGTCTGCTTGTCCCAGTTGCCCTGCCGTTGTGTCACGGGGTTGGGCACTTTGTTGCATTGCCCCTGGTTTCTTTTGCACCCGGTGTGGGTGGGTGGTCGGAGGGGCTGTTGGCGTGGGTTGGCGGCCGCGTTGCCGTCGGGCTGCTCCGGGGTGGCTGTAGCTGCAAGGCGGCCTGCTGCTGTCGGTGTGTGTCTGGGGTGGGTGGTCGGTGGGCTTGCAGTAGGTGCCCGGGGGTGTTGCTTGGCGTGTGGGGTGCCACATGGGTCCGGCCCATTGTTTACTATTGTGACTATTGTTGTTGTGCATGTTTGTGTGTGCAAGATGAGTGGGAATGGGTGTGGTTGCTCCATTGTGTTTGTGGTGCTGGGAGTACTGGGGCGTGACGCTGGTGGGTCCTGGGCTGCTTGGCCTGGCAGCCCTCGCCCTAGGTTGGGATTTGGGGCAGTGGCTGGCCTCCTGAACCAGTTTGCGAGCTGGCTTCGGGGGGGGGGGGGGTAATTTTGAACTGCTTTCCTCCCAGTCTTATTTCCTGCACCCTCCATCCTCCTGATTCTGGGTGGAATAACCGTCTTCTTGGATACACTTAGGGCTTTGGACTGGGGTGTGGCGCACTGTGTCGGTGAAGGGGATACGTCTGCTGCGTGGTGGGGCTGCCCTCACCTCAATTTTAATTGCATTTTAGACATTGAGGGCTTGGGGGATGGGGGCCCCGCTGCCTATCGCAGTGGCTAGTGGTGCTCCAACCACCATCCCCCCAATTTTAACTGCACTATAGTAGTTCACACACCTGCACACAATCAAATTATACAACTGACGCACACCTATCATGATTTGTGCAAGGGGGATGGGGGTCTTCCCCCACACCTGTTGCCCTTCTTCTGCCGGGGGCCTGGGGGCCCGGCGAGGGGCCTGGGACCTGTCATGTTGTCACAATTCCTGGGTGCTGTTGAATGAATAGATACGAGCAAGGGAGTGAGAGAGGGATTGAACAAGAGAGTAAGCAAGAGTGATGGTGGGTCGGTTTTGTGTGGCACTTTATGTGTCGGGTGGCATCTCGGGGCGCCAGCAGTGGTCTGCTGATCAGTCGCTCGTGTGGGCGCTGGGGGTGGGGGTCTGCTTCTGTGGCTGCGGTCACCCTGGGGTGAGTCAGCGGAGGTTGGATGCTGACCTGCGCCGGCGGTCTCCCCAGTCGCTGCCGGGCATTGGTGTGCATTCAGGCTCACTGCATCTGCATCGCAGTTGCCCTAAGAAATAAGGGTGAATGAGGGTGGGTGAGTGTGAGGGGAAGAGCATGAATGGATGTGAGTAGGTCAGAATGTGAGTGAGAGTGCGTGCATGGGTGAATGTGAGTGAGTGTGGATGACCCTGAGGGCAAGTGGGAGCGAGATTGAGTGGGTATAGGTGTGAGAGAGAATGGGTGGGTCCGGGAGTGCGAGAGTGGGACTGTGTGGGGGAGTGAGAGTGAGTGAGTGAGTGCATGTGGGTGCGTATGAGAGCATGAGGGTGTGAAGGTGTGGGAATGGGTGTGTCTGCTAGTTGGGAGGTGCTGGATTGAAGGCGGTAGTGCCTCTCAGCTACATGGGCTTCCCTGGGCTGGGGGGGGGGGGGCTCCTTTGGGCATGGGGGTTCCCGGGGTGTGCGGCGGTGGCGCTGTGAGGGTGCATGATGGGGCTCGCGCCGGGGGGCGCGGGTCAGTCTCTGGCCCAGGGGGTGGAGGCTCTGGCCTCCCGGCGCCTGGGGCCCAGGGGCTGGCATTGGCCCCGCTTGGGCGGGGGGCGCGGGGGGGGGGGGGCTGGCTTCCCTTGACTGGCCCTCCGGGGGCGGATGCCTGGCTTTCCTGGGGCTTGTTGACCTTGGGCATTTGTGGCCTGTGGGGGCTGGCGGTGCTGCCTTGCCTGCTCGGGGGGGGGGGGGGGAGTTGTTGCGACCGGCCCCTCTCTTTGTATGTTTCCTGACAAACCACTCATATGCACACATTTTTTTTCCCACACTCTCATATACACACACAGAGATGCACACGCACCAATGCCTCTCCTTTAACAGGTGCGGATACCAGACTCGTGTTGAGACCTCTTCGGTGGAAGAAGCAGTCTGTCTTCCATTTGTCTTAGTTGTTGGTTTGTTTGTCCTTTTTGTCTGTTCCTCTCCCTTTTCTTTCCCCCTCCACACACTTCCTTTCCCCATTCCCCACCCTGTCGGGCCCTTCATGGGTAAAATAATTTAAATGAAGTATTAAAAGTTATTACAGGAGGAGTTTACAACAATATACAGTACATAGATAGGTACTGTATAAAGCTCCTCTTGGCAAAGTAAATCTGTTTTGGCACAATAAGGGTAACAGATCTCTATTCTGCTCACTTAGCTGCCTGACAGGACAAGGGGGAAAAAAAGATACCCTTGCAGGTCATCTAGCACGCAGACCACGCTGATGTAAATGGTTTTGAATGGTCTGACGTGACACTTGGGTGCCTCTCACCTCTCTTAAATGTGCCTGGAGTTGAGTGGCATTCATCATCTGATTCTGCAGGGCACTGTCCACAATGAAGCAGTCATCAGCGTGGGATGTGGCCAAAGGACGTCCACTTCTATGCCTTTCTGTGACTGTTCCAGTCTCTCTGTATCTATTGCAACCTGCAGATGACACTCTGTGACACTCTTAAGCTCAGTGGCCCCTTCCCTTTGAGAACATCCTGTTTGAAGCCTTGTAATAGCGAGGTACTGTTGATCAGTTGTTAGGCGTCATCTTGGTCTCAGGATGTCAAAATGTGAATAGCATGATGAAGAGGACTGTTTAAATACCAATTCTAACTGAACCAGAAAATTTATTGGTCGATTCATGGCTCAAACACCTGTTGTGAATTTTACCCTTAAGCACCTTGTTAGAGAACAGCAAATTAAACAAAAAGTACTGAAATACTGAACAGTTGGACATGTGCATTGAAAAGGTTAGAGAAGTTCAAATTAAGTTCACCTGTAAAGGTTATAGTGGATTTTAGGTGCACCCTGAAATTTCACCTGAAAGTCAAATATCCCTAAATTTTTGTGCGTAGTGTGTATCACGATATACATTTTCTGTAAATGCTACAGTTTAGATAATCACATCAAAAGGACCATCTCTCTTTTTTTACTTTTTACATGTACCTTTTTCCCCTCATAATTTTGCAGTGTTATAAAATAGTTTTTTAATGTGCATTTGAGACTTGATTCTCATAAATTTCAGGTTTTTCTTCTAACTCTTATATGAATAAAAAGTAAGCATCAATAAGTTAAATATTCCCTGAGCCAGAGGAGAATAGCCAAAAAACAAAAAACAAAAAAACATAACATAAAAAAGTCTGAAAATGAGAGAATTACCCATCCCTGCCACCTTCAAATATAAATTAGCTGTCAGTTTAACCCCTTGCACTCTGGTCAGTTTCCCTAAAAACGCCTAAAAATAACGTACCCAAAGTAAATCAAAAGCTGTTCTTCAACCCTTTGCAGCATCTTCATGGGGTTGGTCTCATTTAAAAGAAAACACTTTGAATTTTTTGGCAAAACAGTCATAATCTCTCTAAGTGCTCCTGCCACTGAGTAACAGTCATCTAAACATACTGAACTTGAAGAAAATAAAGTTCGCCTGGGTGTTTTTTTAGATACAAATGCTTGCAAATAACACACAGCTGTCAGATACGGGCTGGAAAATGCAACAGAAATGTAGAACCAAGTGTTATCCAGCTGAGGTCAAAATTTTGTAACAATACCACAAAAAATGAATATATTACACAGCTTTTTTTCTCAGGTTGTTCCCAGGCGTTTTTGAACTGTGCCAAATTGTGCCAACTGGCACAGTTTGGAAAAACGTCTGTAACTTTTGAATGATTCAATATAGAAGCTTGATCCTGGGCTCTAATGAAAGGTGACACTCAGGGCTGTGTGTGTGGGGGGGAGGGGTTGTTTATTCATTCATGAATGAATAAATAAACAAACAAGCCCCCCCACACAAAGAAGCCTGCCACGTAAAAAAATGTGTGGCTTTTTTTTTTTTTTTTACAAGAAAAAATAACCTACAGTGCAATAAAAATTATACTAAAATATCTGCAATGTAGAGGATAACAACTCCCCCCCCCCCCGCTACAGAGGACGGACATCGTCCATTGCCACATGATGGACCGCGGCGCACGGGTCTACTACGCACAGTTGTACTAAAATATCTGCAATATATCTGCAATCCGCTACAGAGGAGTAGCCGGGGGGGGGTGGGGGGTGGAGAGACCGTTCCGTGACCGGACCGTGCGCCGCGGTCTGTCATGTGGCGATGACGCACAGTTGTAATTTACCGATCGGTCAAAAGTCATTTTGATTACAATTTTCAGTGATAAAGAATAATTTAGCTTATAACACTTACTGTCCACAACAGCAGTGTCGCTGGCGAACATGTCTTCCTCATTGTCAGACGAACATGACGCTGGTCCGCTTGTTACGACTCGTGGTTCTGGTCACGCGACCCAGTCAAACCATGATTCCATTAATGCGGTTTTACGCTTCCATGATTGCGGTTTTGGCGAACGATTTTTCAAAACAAATAAGAACAGTAGTAAGAAAAAAAACACTGGCGAACGCTACCGTCACACACAGCGGCTTACACAAAACAGATTTTATGCACGGGATGCACAATCGTCGAACTTCTCTGCTTCAATTGGCTCATTGTATTCGCAGCCGTTGGTAGGCGGGTCCTTCTTGCTAGGTTTTCAGTCATTGGTTCTTCAAGGTTTCAGAAACCCAATTCAAGGCTCTTATTAGTCGAATGAGAGGTCAATCAAATCTAAACCAATCAAAGCACTCCTTTGGCTTTCTGTTCGCTGCTGTGTCTGTAGTGGAAGAACGGAAATGCAGCTTTTTTTTTTTTCAGTGCGCTCTGAGACGCACAGTGTGCGTCCTAGTGCGCACGAGGGCGCACTAGTACACAGAGACGTGACCGCCCGCGGTATCCCGGAGTGCAAGAGGTTAAATCAGTGAAAATTTAAGTGTTGCTCCACAGCCTGAACACTGCCATTCTGGCCTGATTTAACCTGTTTGCTTCTTCGTAAAAATATTTCAGATTGATCATGATCTGCAAATCAAAGACAGAAAAGGTAATGTAATTAAATACGTGTGATGACTTTAATTTTATTCATTATCGCTACTTGACTAATTAAAATAATTAGAAATCAAATAAATTACATTAAGAGCCAACTTGCTCCTCTGACCCATTTTAATTTGTTTATTTATTTTGCGTGTATGTGCCACCATCATGCACTTTTGCAGCTTTAATAAAATTTTTTCAGACAAAACTAAGAAACTCAGCCGTAATTTAAACCAAAGAAACGATGGTCTGCTACGGTTTCCAGTTAGCACAACTTAGCATCGTCATTTAGCATTTTATAATTAGACATGTTAACATTACCTCCTATTAAAACGAGGTTACCAAACTACCCTCTCTGACGCAGCATGATGGAAAACAGTCCCACATCCCTGGCAAACAAGAGTAGCAGCTATCTGAACTGGTAGTTTGGAGTTAGCATTAGCAACCACCGGACTGAAGCCTAGCCACCCACTACACACCTGTTCTGCTGCGCACAGTCGTGCACTGCGGGGCAGAGACAGAGCGCTGACAAGTAGTCGTGAAGAGCTTTACTGAATAAACGGAAGTATGTGCATTTTAAATCACGGTATAAACGATAGAGTGTTCTATGAAATGATAAACGTTTTTATATCGTCATCCGATATACATCATCACGTCACACAGCCCTAGTTTGGGGTCAAGGGGTCAGAGTTCAAAGTTAACATTGTAGTTGCACTATGGTAAATGTTACATTTACTATTACTATAAAACAAGTAAAGCTCGAGCCACCAAACCTGGTTTACAGGTTCACCTTGGAATCCTGATCTCTTGACTGTGGGTTTGGGGTCAAAACTCAAAACATCAACATTCTCTGTGCCTTATTACTGTACAACAAGTAAAGCTTGGGTCACCAAACTTGGTACTTACATTGACCCTGTAACCCTGAAGTGTGACTGTGGTTTTGGGATCACAAGGGCAAAGGTCAGCATCATGGTTTATAAACTATATCTCAACAACAAAGAAAGATAGAGTCACCAAACTTGCTACACAGGTTTGGCTTGGGATCCTGACTTCTGACTATGGATTTGAGGTCATAAAGTCAAAGGTAAAGGTTAGAATTCCTTATACTTTATTACTGTACAATGAGTAGAGTAGCTATGAGTAGTAAAACTAGGGTCACCAAACCTGGGACACTGGTTCATCTTGGGATCCTGACCTCTGAATATGGGTTTGGGGTCAAAAGGTCAAGGTCAATTCAATTCAGCTTTATTTATATAGCGCCATTTCACAACAGCAGTCAGGCGATCCCCTGTGAGCACGCACTTGGCGATGGTGGAGAGGAAAAACTCCCTTTTAGCAGGAAGAAACCTCCAGCAGAGCCAGGCTCAGGGAGGGGCAGTCATCTGCTGTGACTGGCTGGGGAGTGAGGGGATAGAGAAGAAGAAGAAGAAAAGAACAGATATGTAGACAGCAAACGGCATGATGGGAACTCAGTCTATGGGAGAGAACAAATAGATGTTAATGAGCAGCAAAAAGATTTCATTGAGAGCGAAGAAATTTGTGAAACTCAGTGCATTGTTGGAGGTCACCTGGCTGTCTAAACCCATTAGCAGCAAAACTAAGGGAGAGTTCAGGGCACCTGATCCCACCCTAACTATAGGCTAGATCAAAAAGGAAGGTTATGTGGCGGTAATGCACCTGTAAGCTGGTTGCCAACCACCAATCAAATCTAAAAGAAGAAGAAGAAAAGCGTGGAATAGTTTCTCAGCATCACTCTGAGACAAGATGCTCCTAATCTTGGCAATATTATGCAAATAATAGAAGGCAGTCTTAGAAACAAGTTTAATAAGAGAATTAAAGAACAGATCTTGATCAAAAATAACTCCAAAGTTCCTCACAGAACTATTAAGAGAGAGAGTAACTGCATCCAAACTAAGAGTTTGATTTGGAAAGGTATTTCTAAGGTTTTTGTTTGAATTTAGTAGCAAGAAATTACAAGTCATCCAGGCTTTGATTTCCTTAAGACAAGCCTCTAATCTGACTAACTGATTGCTGTCATCTGGCTTCATTGACAATTACAGTGGTGTTAAAAAGTGTTTGCCCCCTTCCTGATTGCTCATTTTTTTGTATGTTTGTCACACTTAAATGTTTCAACTCATCAAATAAATTTAAATATTAGACAAAGATAACACAAGCAAACACAAAGTGCAGTTTTTAAATGAAGGTGTTTATTATTAAGGGGAAAAAAAATCCAAACCTACATGGCCTTGTGTGAAAAAGTGATTGCCCCTTAAACTTAATAACTGGTTGGGCCACCCTTAGCAGCAACAACTACAATCAAGCGTTTGCGATAACTGGCAATGAGTCTTTTACAGCGCTGTGGAGGAATTTTGGCCCACTCATCTTTGCAGAATTGTTGTAATTCAGTCACATTGGAGGTTTTTTTTTTTTAGCATGAACCACCTTTTTAAGGTCATGCCACAGCATCTCAATCAGATTCAGGTGAGGACTTTGACTAGGCCACTCCAAAGTCTTCATTTTGTTTTTCTTAAGCCATTTAGAGGTGGACTTGCTGGTGTGTTTTGGATCATTGTCCTGCTGCAGAACCCAAGTGCGCTTCAGCTTGAGGTCACAAACAGGTGGCCGGACATTCTCCTTCAGGATTTTTTGGTAGACAGCAGAATTCATGGTTCCATTTACCACAGCACGTCTTCCAGGTCGTGAAGCAGCAAAACAGCCCCAGACCATAATACTACCACCACCATATTTTACTGTTGGTGTGATGTTCCTTTTCTGAAATGCTGTTACTTTTATGCAAGATGTAATGGGACACACCTTCCAAAAAGTTCAACTTTTGTCTCTTCAGTCCACAGAGTGTTTTCCCAAAAGTCTTGGGGATCATCAAGATGTTTTGTGGCAAAACTAAGATGAGCCTTTATGTTGTTTTTGCTCAGCAGTGGTTTTCATCTTGGAACTCTGCCATGCAGGCCATTTTTGCCAAGTCTCTTTCTTATGGTGGAGTCATGAACACTGACCTTAACTGAGGCAAGTGAGGCCTGCAGTTCTTTGGATGTTGTTGTGGGGTCTTTTGTGATCTCTTGGATGAGTCGTCGCTGCACTCTTGGGGTAATTTTGCTCAGCTGGCCACTCCTGGGAAGGTTCACCACTGTTCCATGTTTTCGCCATTTGTGGATAACGGGTCTCACTGTGGTTCACTGGAGTCCCAAAGATTTGGAAATGGTTTTATAACCTTTTCCAGACTGATAGATCGCAATTACTTTGTTTCTCATTTGTTCCAGAATTTCTTTGGATCGTAGCATAATGTCTTGCTTTTGAAGATCTTTTGGTCTACTTGACTTTGTGAGGCAGGTCCTATTTAAGTGATTTCTTGATTGAGAACATGTGTGGCAGTAATCAGGCCTGGGTGTGGCTAGAGAAATTGAACTCAGCTTTCCAAAGATGTGATAAACCACAGTTAATTTATATTTTAACGGGGGGGGCTTTTTCACACCGGTCCATGTAGATTTGGATTTTATTTTACCCTTAATAATAAACACCTTCATTTAAAAACTGCATTTTGTGTTTACTTGTGTTAAGGTAAGATAAGATAAGATAAGATAAGCCTTTATTAGTCCCACAATGGGGAAATTCCAGGATTGCAACAGCACAGGGATAGCAACACTCAGAGCAACAATCAGAAGGCAAGAAAAAACAAGAGCAGCTAGTATACGTACGTACATATTACTATAAATATATACAGTATATATATATATCGGCGGCGGCGGCCTCCGTCGGTCTATGATGACCATGGAAGAGAATCCTAAACGTCTACTCTGCTGGAACAGCACCACCTGTGGCTGAACAGGCCGATGCACACCGGTATTCAACCTTCCAGCGTTGGGCGTTGGTAGGATTCAAGCCTGGGCAGGAAGATATGGAAGACAAGATGTTACCCATGCAGCATGTCCCCCCTCTCCACGTCACTGATGAATCCAAAGGAACAGCAGGGCTGCTATTGTTTGGCACCAGCACCGTCGCAGGAGCTGCCAGAACAATGTTGAGCACAACAGAGAACTGCCTTAGGGGCTCCGACTCCGGATTTTTCCTCAGGGTTGACTCCCGAAGCCTTTCCCGTGACCGGGTGTGCCGTAAGGCAGCGGAGGTTTGAAATCAGGGTTTACCTTCCCCTAGATGGGCTACCTTCCCAGGTTGACGAGCCACCATCTACCCGAAGCATCTGGTTTTAAGGCGCCAGAGATTCGCCCTTGCCCCTTCTCCTATTAGTAAAAGCAGTTCCGCCGGGCTTAGAGACTAAACCACACGGGCAGGCTAGGAGTTGGACTTAGTTGTCAGAGGCTTTTCGAGACGCACGCCGTAAGGAGCATTTTATGAGCACTGGGAGCTTAACCCCAGTGCCGCTTCTGGCTATGACAACCTTGGAACCCTATATATATATATATATCTCATCTCATCTCATATATATATATATGTGTGTGTGTGTGTGTGTGTGTATATATATATATACAGTGGGGTAAAAAAGTATTTAGTCAGCCACCAATTGTGCAAGTTCTCCCACTTAAAAGATGAGAGAGGTCTCCAGTTTTCATCATAGGTATACCTCAACTATGAGAGACAAAATAAGAAAAAAAAAATCCAGAAAATCACATTGAAGGATTTTTAATGAATTAATTGGTAAATTCCTTGGTAAAATAAGTATTTGGTCAATAACAAAAGTTCATCTCAATACTTTGTTATATACCCTTTGTTGGCAATGACAGAGGTCAAACGTTTTCTGTAAGTCTTCACAAGGTTTTCACACACTGTTGCTGGTATTTTGGCCCATTCCTCCATGCAGATCTCCTCTAGAGCAGTGATGTTTTTGGGGCAACACAGACTTTCAACTCCCTCCAAAGATTTTCTATGGGGTTGAGATCTGGAGACTGGCTAGGCCACTCCAGGACCTTGAAATGCTTCTTACGAAGCCACTCCTTCGTTGCCCGGGCGGTGTGTTTGGGATCATTGTCATGCTGAAAGACCCAGCCATGTTTCATCTTCAATGCCCTTGCTGGTAGAAGGAGGTTTTCACTCAAAATCTCACGATACATGGCCCCATTCATTCTTTCCTTTACACGGATCAGTCGTCCTGGTCCCTTTGCAGAAAAACAGCCCCAAAGTATGATGTTTCCACCCCCATGCTTCACAGTAGGTATGGTGTTCTTTCTCCTCCAAACACGACAAGTTGAGTTTTTACCAAAAAGTTCTATTTTGGTTTCATCTGACCATATGACATTCTCCCAATCCTCTTCTGGATCATCCAAATGCTCTCTAGCAAACTTCAGACAGGCCTGGACATGTACTGGCTTAAGCAGGGGGACACATCTGGCACTGCAGGATTTGAGTCCCTGGCGGCGTAGTGTGTTTCTGATGTAGCCTTTGTTACTTTGGTCCCAGCTCTCTGCAGGTCATTCACTAGGTCCCTCCTTGTGGTTCTGGGATTTTTGCTCACCGTTCTCGTGATAATTTTGACCCCACGGGGTGAGATCTTGCATGGAGCCCCAGATCGAGGGAGATTATCAGTGGTCTTGTATGTCTTCCATTTTCTAATAATTGCTCCCGCAGTTGATTTCTTCACACCAAGCTGCTTACCTATTGCAGATTCAGTCTTCCTAGCCTGGTGCAGGTCTACAATTTTGTTTCTGGTGTCCTTTGACAGCTCTTTGGTCTTGGCCATAGTGGAGTTTGGAGTCTGACTGTTTGAGGTTGTGGACAGGTGTCTTTTATACTGATAACAAGTTCAAACAGGTGCCATTAATACAGGTAACCAGTGGAGGACAGAGGAGCCTCTTAAAGAAGAAGTTACAGGTCTGTGAGAGCCAGAAATCTTGCTTGTTTGTAGGTGACCAAATACTTATTTTACTGAGGAATTTACCAATTAATTCATTAAAAATCCTTCAATGTGATTTTCTGGATTTTTTTTTTCTCATTTTGTCTCTCATAGTTGAGGTATACCTATGATGAAAATTGGAGACCTCTCTCATCTTTTAAGTGGGAGAACTTGCACAATTGGTGGCTGACTAAATACTTTTTTGCCCCACTGTAGATAGATAGATGGACACAAAGTGCGGAGCATTGTGGTTGGTGGATGTGCAGCAGAAAGTCTAAGCTCTCTCTCCGCGGATGCGGCGGGCCAGCTGGATGTCTTTGGGCATGATGGTGACCCTCTTGGCGTGGATGGCGCACAGGTTGGTGTCCTCGAAGAGACCCACCAGGTAGGCCTCGCTGGCCTCCTGCAGAGCCATGACGGCGGAGCTCTGGAAGCGCAGGTCGGTCTTGAAGTCCTGAGCGATCTCCCTCACCAGGCGCTGGAAGGGCAGCTTACGGATGAGCAGCTCCGTGGATTTCTGGTAGCGACGGATCTCTCTCAGAGCCACGGTACCGGGCCTGTAACAGTGAGGCTTCTTCACTCCGCCGGTGGCCGGAGCGCTTTTCCGAGCAGCCTTGGTGGCCAGCTGCTTCCTGGGGGCTTTTCCTCCAGTAGATTTACGGACGGTCTGCTTGGTTCTTGCCATCGCTCTTTATTGTTCTGTCTTATATTTCTTGCACGCCGCCTAAACTCCAGCCCGGCACCCGTGTCGTTTTCGCTTCAGTTCTCCCAGCATGTCGAGTTTCTCCGTTAGCACCAGGTGGCGGTTGAGTGCTAGCTAGCTCTTCCCTGCTGTATCGTCACCTGCTGTAAACAGTGGCTCCATCCGCCGACTCGGGAGACAATTGGGGCGATCTGTGTGTCCGTGATATATATAGAGTGAAAGGTGTGCCGGATCAGAAAGTTATCACCGGGTCAGAAAGAAGAAGGAAGATAAAAAGACTCAGAATTGAGCCGCTGTTGAAAAAGGCAGCCAACTCGTGTGGCGCCGGAACCGGAAAAAAAAAAATCTTTGTCTAATATTTAAATTTGTTTGATGATCTGAAACATTTAAGTGTGACAAACATACAAAAAATGAGAAATCAGGAAGGGGACAAACACTTTTTCATACAACTGTATAAATGTGTGTCAACTGCGTAACAATGAAAATGTATGCAGTGCTTTCTAAAAATGTTGCCTAGCGGAAGCATATATAAACTAAAAAGAATAGGCCCGGTGACTTCCGGTTATGGCTGCCACGTAGGACGGACGTGTCTCGCTCTGCTCTGCTCCTGGAGAAAAAAATCGGCAAATAACTCTCTCATTTGGGACAGAACGTATCCCAGCATTTGGGCGAGGATATGTCGGCGAAGCCTAAGGCTGGAAAACCAGGAAAAGGAAAAAGCGAGCCGCCGAAACAGTCCAAATTAACGGACTTTCAGGTCTGTGACGCAGCAAACAAAACTCCATATATGGCGGAGGAGGCTGGCAACGGCGCGATATCTGCGGGGAATGGCGCAGATGCGCTGATGGCTGCCATGAGTTCAATGAGAGCGGACTTTTCCTCTAGATTTGATGGGATTATGACAGCGTTGGAAGGAATAAGAAAGGAATTGGGTGACTGTGTAGAACGAACGGCGCAGATGGAGCTTCGTCTCGCTAGTGCTGAAGATGACGTCACCCGTCTTCAATTAAAGGTGCGCACTTTGGAAAAAAAAAATAAATCTCTGGAAGATAATATTTTGGATTTGGAATCTCGGTCGAGACAGAATAATTTGAGGCTGGTGGGTCTTCCAGAGGAATCAGAAGGTCGGGACGTATGTTCCTTTCTGGAAAAGTGGATTCCGGAGGTGCTGGGCAGCGAGGAGTTGCAATCAGCAGTGGTTCTGGAAAAAGCACATCGTATTGGCCCACGGAGAGATAAGGGACCGCCGAGGACCTTAATTATGAAGTTTCTTAGCAACAGAGACAGGATGAAGATCTTCAACGCTGCACGTGCTAAAGGAGAGATTAAACACCAGGACCAGCAGGTGCGGTTCTACCCAGATTTGGCCACAGGAATCCAGCAATTGAGGAAGCAGTTTGATCCCGTACGTAAGGAGCTGCGCAACCTTGGGATTCGTCATGGTGTAATCTATCCTGCGAGACTGCTGACCACGTATGAGGGCAGAACCCACATCTTCAAGACCCCAGAGGAGGCGCAGGAGTTCATCAAGAAGATCAAAGAAGAAGAAGAGACTGGTGGGAGCTAAGCATGAACAAAATATAAGGTAGAATAATTAAGCATTTGCACAGGCATCTGACTGACTTGAAGTAAATAGTAAGTTTACAAAATATAGATTGTATTATATATTAAAAAAACAAAACAAAAACAAAACAAACAAACAAAAACAAAACTATGATGTACAAAGTTGTTAAAAATTTTGGAGTTAAGTTGGAAAACTACAGAGGAGAGTTAATGTTACGTCATTAAAAGCAGTAGAGTTAGGGTGATTGGGAGGATGAAGAAGGAGTGGCTTAGGCTGTTCCCCGTGGGTGTGGAACGGTCGATGGCTATATCGGGAGACAGAATTTTTCTTTTGATTTTGGGGGGTTTGCCACAAGTGTGGGAAGGGGAAATTTGTTTGTGTGTAGTTTGTAGGATGAATGTTCAACCACTCATGTTTTTGCTTCTCTGTATGAGCATGTTTACACTGCAAGGTAATCCCAAACTCTCTATTGATCATGGACCAAAGTGTTAATCTTAATTTAACTTCATGGAATTGCAGAGGTCTACAAAATTTAAAAAAACTTAAACAAGTTATGAATAAAATAAGGACATGGGTTCAAGAATTGTGTTTTTACAAGAAACTCATCTGATAGAGGAGGATGTTAAAAGAATTAGGAGTAGATGGCAGGGAAGTGTATTCACCTCTTCATTTTCATCCCGAGCCAGGGGAGTTATGACTCTCATACATAAATCAGTTCCTTTTCAAGTGAAAAATGTAATTGGAGACAAATTTGGAAGATATGTAATCATTCAAGGTTCTTTGCTATTAGAAAATATAAATCTTGTGAACTTATATGGTCCCAATATAGATGATCAGAAGTTCTTTGCTAATTTATTTCTCATCTTATCATCACTTACAGGGCAACATATAATAGCAGGGGATTTTAATTGTACATTGAATCCAGGTGTGGATAGATCAACAGGACTGGATTGTACGCACATTGGATGTAGGATGACTATTAATCATTTTATGAAAGAATTGAGATTGTTAGATATATGGAGAGAAATGAAACCACAAGTTAAAGCCTATTCTTGTTATTCCAGTACCTACAAGACATTCTCACGTATTGATTATTTTTTGATTTCCACAGAATTAAGGTCCAAGATTCAAAACTGCTTTTATGATAACATCGTGATCTCTGATCATGCACCCTGTTGTCTAATATATGTAGATAAAAATTGACAAAGGAATCAGGTAGATGGCAATTTCAGCATAAATGGCTTCAGGATGAGGAATTTGTCAAGTATATAGAAAAACAGATAGACGAGTTCTTTGACATCAATACTACACAAACATCAGCATGTGTAAAGTGGGAGGCTTTCAAAGCTTTTATTAGGGGACATATTATTAGTTATACAGGATCAAAATCTAAGAAGACTCGAGAGGAGAGAGCTAAATTGGAACATAAAATAAAAAGTCTTCAGGAAAAAGTGTATGCAGGAAGTGACCCAAGGTTGGAGAATGAATTACTGATTTTGAGAGCTGAATACGACAAAAAATCAGCGAATAGAGCTGCCTCGAGTCTTCTAAGATTGAAACAATCTTTTTATGAACAAGGTGAAAAATCAGGAAAATTATTAGCATGGCAGATTAAACAATTGGAAATTAAAACACCAATTACCAGTATTATAAGTAACGGACAGGTAGTTATAGATCCTTTAGAAATTAATAGAGCCTTTAGAGATTACTATGAAAAATTATATGATACCAAAAATGAACCTGATTTAACAAAACTAAATGGGTTTTTGAACGAACTATCTATACCGTGTATTCCAAATGAAAACAGGGAGATTTTGGAGTCTAAAATTTGTCAAGAAGAAGTTGGGCTAGCCATTGATAATATGAAATCAGGAAAAAGTGCAGGACCAGATGGTCTTCCAGTTGACCTTTATAAAAAATTTAAGAATAAATTAATAAAACCTTTTTTGGAAATGGTTTTAGAAGCATTTCAAAATAATAATTTACCATCATACATAAATAATGGCTTAATTATACTGCTGCCAAAACCAGGTAAGCCCTCTAATAAATGTGAAAATATGAGACCAATAAGCCTATTAAACGCCGACCTTAAGATAATCTGTAAAATTTTAGCAAGACGAATACAAGAAATTTTACCAAATATTATTAATCGAGATCAGAATGGATTTATAAAGGGAAGACAAGGCTAGTAAAAGAAAGGGTATTATTTCAGAGTTTTATAACTCATTGACACTATTTTCAAGTGAAAACTCACTGAAAAGATTAAACTACTGGAAAGAAGATCTGCAAACTGAAATTCCAGAGGAACAATGGGAATTGGCTTGTACAGAAGCTCAAACCAAATCAATAAATGTACGCCTTAAATTGATACACTTCAAATGGTTAATGCGGATGTATGTTACACCGGAGGAGTTAAATAGATATAACAAAAATATACCAGATACGTGCACAAAATGTATGGAAAGTAAAGGAACTCTATTTCATTGTGTATGGGAATGTAGATTAATAAGAATGTTTTGGGAAGAGGTGAGGGTAACAATTGAAAAAATAATCTCAAAACAAATCATATTGAATCCTAAACTGTTTTTGTTGGGTCTGTACCCAGAAAAGCATAATTTTAATAAAAGTGAAAGAACATTCATAGACCTCAGTTTGCTTAATGCCAAAAAATGTATTGCACTATTATGGAAAAAGACTCATAGACCAGATGTGACTCAGTGGTTAAGACAGATGTTAACAAACCTTCCATTAGAAAGAATAACATATATACTGAAATCAAAGGAAATTGTGTTTGAGAATATATGGAGACCTTTTATTGATTATGTAAAAAATTTAAACATAACTCTTGAAGAAGAAGGTGAATGATATGTGCGGACCTTGTAAATTCCAAACTGGTGAACATAATATGTATACTTATGTATTGGATTGTCTAGACTAAACAGAGGAGCATTGTTGAAGATTTGATTTTGTTGGTGGTTGTTGGTGTTTTTAGTGCCTTTTTTTTTTTTTTAACAAACATGATACAAACAATCAAACACTAACACTAAAGTACTACAAAAAAAAAAAATACCCTAAAAACACCAACAACCACCAACAGAATCAAGTCTTCAACAATGCTCCTCTGTTTAGTCTAGACAATCCAATACATTAGTATACATATTATGTTCACCAGTTTGGAATTTACAAGGTCCACACACATCATTCACCTTCTTCTTCAAGAGTTATGTTTAAATTTTTTACATAATCAATAAAAGGTCTCCATATATTTTCAAACACAATTTCCTTTGATTTTAGTATATATGTTATTCTTTCTAATGGAAGGTTTGTTAACATCTGTCTTAACCACTGAGTCACATCTGGTCTATGAGTCTTTTTCCATAATAGTGCAATACATTTTTTGGCATTAAGCAAACTGAGGTCTATGAATGTTCTTTCACTTTTATTGAAATTATGCTTTTCTGGGTACAGACCCAACAAAAACAGTTTAGGATTCAATATGATTTGTTTGAGATTATTTTTTCAATTGTTACCCTCACCTCCTCCCAAAACATTCTTATTAATCTACATTCCCATAAACAATGAAATAGGGTTCCTTTACTTTCCATGCATTTTGTGCATGTATCTGGTATATTTTTGTTATATCTATTTAACTCCTCCGGTGTAACATACATCCGCATTAACCATTTGAAATGTATCAATTTAAGGCGTGCATTTATTGATTTGGTTTGAGCTTCTGTACAAGCCAATTCCATTGTTCCTCTGAAATTTCAGTTTGCAGATCTTCTTTCCAGTAGTTTAATCTTTTCAGTGAATTTTCACTTGAAGATAGTGTCAATGAGTTATAAAACTCTGAAATAATACCCTTTCTTTTACTATCTTTCATCATCATTTTTTCCAAGGATGATTGATCCTCAGCTCTTCAAAAGACATTATGTTGTCTGCACATGGCAAATATAAATCCTGAATCTTTTGTATCCCTTTTAAATTCCATACTTTAAATACAGCGTCCGCTCTCCCTGGTTTAAAATATTGATTACCCCATATTGGACTAAATTGTGACAATAACTGTGGTTCTTTTAAATAGTTTTTAGCTTCACACCATATTTTGATCATATGCTTTACAAACGGATTTTTAACTTGTTTTTGTAATTTTTTTGCCGAATCTGAGTATATGAATATGGGAAGAGGTAAAGGTAAATTGTATGATTCCATTTCAGTCCAGTGAGGGAGATCATTTGATGAAAAATAATATGTCATAGACCTCAGTTGTGCCGACCAATAATACAACATAAAATTTGGACATTTCAGACCTCCACGATCAAATGGTAAATATAATAAAGACAAACGTAATCTAGCCCTCCTGTTGTTCCATATAAATTCCACTAACTTTTTTTTTATTCTTGAGAATAGATCTAAAGGTGGTGATAAGGGAATGTATTGAAATAAATAAAGTATTTTAGGTAAAATATTACTTTTAAGTATATTGATTCTCCCGATCATCGACATTGGTAGTGACATCCATCTCTGAGTTAACTCATTGATATCTGACATTAAGGCTTCATAGTTGACACTGGCGACTGATTCTAGCTTAGGCATAATTTGGATTCCTAAATATTTAAACTGATTTACAACATTGAATTGATTTGCCTCAGGGGCTGGGTAATTTCTCTGGGTCTCATTTAGCATTAATATTGAAGATTTAGTTTTATTTATTTTATATCCTGATATTTCCCCAAAATTCTTTATTAAATTCAACAAGGTATGGAATTGATTTTTTAGATTCGACATAAACAAAATTATATCATCAGCGTACAGGGAGATTTTATGTTCTGTTGGTCCAACTTTAATTCCATATATTTGTGAATGTAAACGTATCGCTATCGCTAAAGGTTCAATTGCCATAGTAAACAGTAAAGGTGAAAGTGGACAGCCTTGTCGACATCCTCTATTGATTTTTATTGGTTTTGAAATATTGTTATTTGTTAGGATTTCTGCTGTAGCATTATTGTATATTATTTGAACCATTTTATGAAATTATTTCCAAGTCCAAACCTTTGTAGGACTTCAAAAAGAAAGGGCCATTCAACTCTATCAAAGGCCTTTTCGGCGTCCAATGATAGGAGAGCTGTATCCGGTGCTTCTTTATTAAAATAAATAATATTAAATAGTCTTCTTACATTATGGAAGCCTTGTCTACCCTTTATAAAGCCATTCTGATCTCGATTAATAATATTTGGTAAAATTTCTTGTATTCGTCTTGCTAAAATTTTACAGATATCTTAAGGTCGGCGTTTAATAGGCTTATTGGTCTCATATTTTCACATTTATTAGAGGGCTTACCTGGTTTTGGCAACAGTATAATTAAGGCATTATTTATGTATGATGGTAAATTATTATTTTGAAATGCTTCTAAAACCATTTCCAAAAAAGGTTTTATTAATTTATTCTTAAATTTTTTATAAAGGTCAACTGGAAGACCATCTGGTCCTGCACTTTTTCCTGATTTCATATTATCAATGGCTAGCCCAACTTCTTCTTGACTAATTTTAGACTCCAATATCTCCCTGTTTTCATTTGGTATACACGGTATAGATAGTTCGTTCAAAAACCCATTTAGTTTTGTTAAATCAGGTTCATTTTTGGTATCATATAATTTTTCATAGTAATCTCTAAAGGCTCTATTAATTTCTAAAGGATCTATAACTACCTGTCCATTACTTATAATACTGGTAATTGGTGTTTTAATTTCCAATTGTTTAATCTGCCATGCTAATAATTTTCCTGATTTTTCACCTTGTTCATAAAAAGATTGTTTCAATCTTAGAAGACTCGAGGCAGCTCTATTCGCTGATTTTTTGTCGTATTCAGCTCTCAAAATCAGTAATTCATTCTCCAACCTTGGGTCACTTCCTGCATACACTTTTTCCTGAAGACTTTTTATTTTATGTTCCAATTTAGCTCTCTCCTCTCGAGTCTTCTTAGATTTTGATCCTGTATAACTAATAATATGTCCCCTAATAAAAGCTTTGAATGCCTCCCACTTTACACATGCTGATGTTTGTGTAGTATTGATGTCAAAGAACTCGTCTATCTGTTTTTCTATATACTTGACAAATTCCTCATCCTGAAGCCATTTATGCTGAAATTGCCATCTACCTGATTCCTTTGTCAATTTTTTATCTACATATATTAGACAACAGGGTGCATGATCAGAAATCACGATGTTATCATAAAAGCAGTTTTGAATCTTGGACCTTAATTCTGTGGAAATCAAAAAATAATCAATACGTGAAATGTCTTGTAGGTACTGGAATAACAAGAATAGGCTTTAACTTGTGGTTTCATTTCCTCTCCATATATCTAACAATCTCAATTCTTTCATAAAATGATTAATAGTCATCCTACATCCAATGTGCGTACAATCCAGTCCTGTTGATCTATCCACACCTGGATTCAATGTACAATTAAAATCCCCTGCTATTATATGTTGCCCTGTAAGTGATGATAAGATGAGAAATAAATTAGCAAAGAACTTCTGATCATCTATATTGGGACCATATAAGTTCACAAGATTTATATTTTCTAATAGCAAAGAACCTTGAATGATTACATATCTTCCAAATTTGTCTCCAATTACATTTTTTCACCTGAAAAGGAACTGATTTATGCTATGAGAGTCATAACTCCCCTGGCTCGGGATGAAAATGAAGAGGTGAATACACTTCCCTGCCATCTACTCCTAATTCTTTTAACATCCTCCTCTATCAGATGAGTTCTTGTAAAAACACAATTCTTGAACCCAGAGTCCTTTATTTTATTCATAACTTGTTTAAGTTTTTTTAAATTTTTGTAGACCTCTGCAATTCCATGAAGTTAAATTAAGATTAACACTTTGGTCCATGATCAATAGAGAGTTTGGGATTACCTTGCAGTGTAAACATGCTCATACAGAGAAGCAAAACATGAGTGGTTGAACATTCATCCTACAAAATACACACAAACAAATTTTCCCCCTTCCCACCAACTTGTGGCAAACCCCCCAAAATCAAAAGAAAAATTCTGTCTCCCGATATAGCCATCGACTGTTCCACACCCACGGGGAACAGCCTAAGCCACTCCTTCTTCATCCTCCCAATCACCCCAACTCTACTGCATTTTAATGACGTAACATTAACTTCCTCTG
>CM035847.1:289252886-289320382 GCA_020510985.1 Pholidichthys leucotaenia | reverse complement strand
GACCGATCATCGACATTGGTAGTGACATCCATCTCTGAGTTAACTCATTGATATCTGACATTAAGGCTTCATAGTTGACACTGGCGACTGATTCTAGCTTAGGCATAATTTGGATTCCTAAATATTTAAACTGATTTACAACATTGAATTGATTTGCCTCAGGGGCTGGGTAATTTCTCTGGGTCTCATTTAGCATTAATATTGAAGATTTAGTTTTATTTATTTTATATCCTGATATTTCCCCAAAATTCTTTATTAAATTCAACAAGGTTGGAATTGATTTTTTTAGATTCGACATAAACAAAATTATATCATCAGCGTACAGGGAGATTTTATGTTCTGTTGGTCCAACTTTAATTCCATATATTTGTGAATGTAAACGTATCGCTATCGCTAAAGGTTCAATTGCCATAGTAAACAGTAAAGGTGAAAGTGGACAGCCTTGTCGACATCCTCTATTGATTTTTATTGGTTTTGAAATATTGTTATTTGTTAGGATTTCTGCTGTAGCATTATTGTATATTATTTGAACTCATTTTATGAAATTATTTCCAAGTCCAAACCTTTGTAGGACTTCAAAAAGAAAGGGCCATTCAACTCTATCAAAGGCCTTTTCGGCGTCCAATGATAGGAGAGCTGTATCCGGTGCTTCTTTATTAAAATAAATAATATTAAATAGTCTTCTTACATTATGGAAGCCTTGTCTACCCTTTATAAAGCCATTCTGATCTCGATTAATAATATTTGGTAAAATTTCTTGTATTCGTCTTGCTAAAATTTTACAGATTATCTTAAGGTCGGCGTTTAATAGGCTTATTGGTCTCATATTTTCACATTTATTAGAGGGCTTACCTGGTTTTGGCAACAGTATAATTAAGGCATTATTTATGTATGATGGTAAATTATTATTTTGAAATGCTTCTAAAACCATTTCCAAAAAAGGTTTTATTAATTTATTCTTAAATTTTTTATAAAGGTCAACTGGAAGACCATCTGGTCCTGCACTTTTTCCTGATTTCATATTATCAATGGCTAGCCCAACTTCTTCTTGACTAATTTTAGACTCCAATATCTCCCTGTTTTCATTTGGTATACACGGTATAGATAGTTCGTTCAAAAACCCATTTAGTTTTGTTAAATCAGGTTCATTTTTGGTATCATATAATTTTTCATAGTAATCTCTAAAGGCTCTATTAATTTCTAAAGGATCTATAACTACCTGTCCATTACTTATAATACTGGTAATTGGTGTTTTAATTTCCAATTGTTTAATCTGCCATGCTAATAATTTTCCTGATTTTTCACCTTGTTCATAAAAAGATTGTTTCAATCTTAGAAGACTCGAGGCAGCTCTATTCGCTGATTTTTTGTCGTATTCAGCTCTCAAAATCAGTAATTCATTCTCCAACCTTGGGTCACTTCCTGCATACACTTTTTCCTGAAGACTTTTTATTTTATGTTCCAATTTAGCTCTCTCCTCTCGAGTCTTCTTAGATTTTGATCCTGTATAACTAATAATATGTCCCCTAATAAAAGCTTTGAATGCCTCCCACTTTACACCTGCTGATGTTTGTGTAGTATTGATGTCAAAGAACTCGTCTATCTGTTTTTCTATATACTTGACAAATTCCTCATCCTGAAGCCATTTATGCTGAAATTGCCATCTACCTGATTCCTTTGTCAATTTTTTATCTACATATATTAGACAACAGGGTGCATGATCAGAAATCACGATGTTATCATAAAAGCAGTTTTGAATCTTGGACCTTAATTCTGTGGAAATCAAAAAATAATCAATACGTGAGAATGTCTTGTAGGTACTGGAATAACAAGAATAGGCTTTAACTTGTGGTTTCATTTCTCTCCATATATCTAACAATCTCAATTCTTTCATAAAATGATTAATAGTCATCCTACATCCAATGTGCGTACAATCCAGTCCTGTTGATCTATCCACACCTGGATTCAATGTACAATTAAAATCCCCTGCTATTATATGTTGCCCTGTAAGTGATGATAAGATGAGAAATAAATTAGCAAAGAACTTCTGATCATCTATATTGGGACCATATAAGTTCACAAGATTTATATTTTCTAATAGCAAAGAACCTTGAATGATTACATATCTTCCAAATTTGTCTCCAATTACATTTTTCACCTGAAAAGGAACTGATTTATGTATGAGAGTCATAACTCCCCTGGCTCGGGATGAAAATGAAGAGGTGAATACACTTCCCTGCCATCTACTCCTAATTCTTTTAACATCCTCCTCTATCAGATGAGTTTCTTGTAAAAACACAATTCTTGAACCCATGTCCTTTATTTTATTCATAACTTGTTTAAGTTTTTTTAAATTTTGTAGACCTCTGCAATTCCATGAAGTTAAATTAAGATTAACACTTTGGTCCATGATCAATAGAGAGTTTGGGATTACCTTGCAGTGTAAACATGCTCATACAGAGAAGCAAAAACATGAGTGGTTGAACATTCATCCTACAAACTACACACAAACAAATTTCCCCTTCCCACACTTGTGGCAAACCCCCCAAAATCAAAAGAAAAATTCTGTCTCCCGATATAGCCATCGACTGTTCCACACCCACGGGGAACAGCCTAAGCCACTCCTTCTTCATCCTCCCAATCACCCCAACTCTACTGCTTTTAATGACGTAACATTAACTCTCCTCTGTAGTTTTCCAACTTAACTCCAAAATTTTTAACAACTTTGTACATCATAGTTTTTTTTTTTTGTTTGTTTTGTTTTTGTTTTGTTTTTTTAATATATAATACAATCTATATTTTGTAAACTTACTATTTACTTCAAGTCAGTCAGATGCCTGTGCAAATGCTTAATTATTCTACCTTATATTTTGTTCATGCTTAGCTCCCACCAGTCTCTTCTTCTTCTTTGATCTTCTTGATGAACTCCTGCGCCTCCTCTGGGGTCTTGAAGATGTGGGTTCTGCCCTCATACGTGGTCAGCAGTCTCGCAGGATAGATTACACCATGACGAATCCCAAGGTTGCGCAGCTCCTTACGTACGGGATCAAACTGCTTCCTCAATTGCTGGATTCCTGTGGCCAAATCTGGGTAGAACCGCACCTGCTGGTCCTGGTGTTTAATCTCTCCTTTAGCACGTGCAGCGTTGAAGATCTTCATCCTGTCTCTGTTGCTAAGAAACTTCATAATTAAGGTCCTCGGCGGTCCCTTATCTCTCCGTGGGCCAATACGATGTGCTTTTTCCAGAACCACTGCTGATTGCAACTCCTCGCTGCCCAGCACCTCCGGAATCCACTTTTCCAGAAAGGAACATACGTCCCGACCTTCTGATTCCTCTGGAAGACCCACCAGCCTCAAATTATTCTGTCTCGACCGAGATTCCAAATCCAAAATATTATCTTCCAGAGATTTATTTTTTTTTTCCAAAGTGCGCACCTTTAATTGAAGACGGGTGACGTCATCTTCAGCACTAGCGAGACGGAGCTCCATCTGCGCCGTTCGTTCTACACAGTCACCCAATTCCTTTCTTATTCCTTCCAACGCTGTCATAATCCCATCAAATCTAGAGGAAAAGTCCGCTCTCATTGAACTCATGGCAGCCATCAGCGCATCTGCGCCATTCCCCGCAAACATCGCACCGCCGCCAGCTTCCTCCGCCATATATGGAGTTTTGTTTGCTGCGTCACAGACCTGAAAGTCCGTTAATTTGGACTGTTTCGGCGGCTCGCTTTTTCCTTTTCCTGGTTTTCCAGCAGCCTTAGGCTTCGCCGACATATCCTCGCCCAAATGCTGGGATACGTTCTGTCCCAAATGAGAGAGTTATTTGCCGATTTTTTTTCTCCAGGAGCAGAGCAGAGCGAGACACGTCCGTCCTACGTGGCAGCCATAACCGGAAGTGGTTGTTGGTGTTTTTTAGTGCATTTTTTTTTTTTTGTAGTACTTTAGTGTTAGTGTTTGATTGTTTGTATCATGTTTGTTTAAAAAAAAAAAAAGGTTCAATAAAGATATTGTGGAAAAAAAAGAAAAGCACTCGGAGAGCGCAGACCTCCGCCAAGCGCCACAATTCCCCCCATACAGTGTTTGTGTGTACATTTTCACATTCCTTGAGCATGTAAACATATGACTAGCAATTGGATTCACAATGGTTATTTGTTTATTTGACAGGGACAGTGCAATAAACACACAATTAGTCAATGACAATCAATCTGATAGTGATAGGATTAGTGGTTCAGTAGTAAAAGCATTGCCTCCTTGGCGGAGGTAATAAACTGAAGTGTTGCTGTTGTGTCCATCTCCTCCACTGACGGATGCAAATTGGGTAGACA
The DNA here is from genome assembly GCA_020510985.1 of Pholidichthys leucotaenia. Taxonomy (NCBI): domain Eukaryota; kingdom Metazoa; phylum Chordata; class Actinopteri; order Cichliformes; family Pholidichthyidae; genus Pholidichthys; species Pholidichthys leucotaenia. The sequence goes on along the minus strand of CM035847.1, from coordinate 289,316,057 downwards.
GGTTGCCGTGGGTTTTATATTATATTGTAACGTGCTGCTTGACATGGCGATGTCCCACCGGGAGGTTCGAACTCACGCCTCCCGCTCCGGAGTCCCGCACTCTACCTGTGTCGCCAATAGGGTCAACCCACTTGGCAAGCCAAATAGGGTGCTCATATTGAGTTCGCTACAATATTATTGTTTTGGGGGTTGCGCTCCGTGGCAAACGACAATTTAGAAGCTTCGCCGGCAGAGAGCTCGTTTTTGCGCAGCGCCTATGGCTGGCCAGTGAATTTCTGCCAAATGCGCAGCTCCTATGGCTGGCCGGGGAATTTCTGCCAAAGAATCCGTCGGCGGACAGCTGCCCGTGTGAGGTTTTGCAGTTGCACGCTGGCGGGCCCAGGCCAGCAGTGTTTTCCGCGTCCTTTTGTGCCTAAAACGTTGAAGAACGCAGAGTTTGTGTTGCAGATACGACGACCAGCGCCCTCCATTGCGCCTGCGCACATGTTGAAAATGGCTGTATGTCACAGTGTTGAATGAAAAATGCTTTAAAAAATTCCTGTATCCAGACGGTGAACCGGATCACCCCCAAAATTTAATCAGTTCTTCCTTGTACCATTTCCAACAACGCCTGAAAGTTTCATGGAAATCCGTCCAAGATTTTTTGAGTTATCTTGCTAACCAACAGACAGACAGACAGACAGACAAACAAACAGACAAACCCCGGCAAAAACATAACCTCCTCCTGGCCTTTCGGCCTGGCGGAGGTAATAAACCCATTTCCCTGCAAGTGGTGAAATAATTGCGTAGCAACAACTCTTAAGATTTTTGAAATGAAAGGCAGATTAGAGATTGGTCTATAGTTAGCTAAAACTCATGGCTCCAGTGTTGGCTTTTTTTTTGTAACTTAGATTTTTATTCATTTTTCATCATATATAATGCATTCAGATCACATTCTACATTTAAAAAACAAAGAGGTTAGGGTAGGGAAAAAGAAAAAAAAAAAAAAAAATAAAAGGGGGGGGGGACAAATGTTGGAGCATCAAGTTTTTAGTTTCCATCTCTTAATTCTTCTGGTTTTTTCAGTGTCTTGGTTATTCTTTCAATTTCTGCCTCGTTGTTGCACTTTGTAGTGTGTCCATTTCCGCCATTTTTTCTCCCATATTCCTTCTTGCATTCTTCGTCGATATGTTAGTTTTTCCATCATACGTATGTCCTCAACAATGTCAGTCCATTGTTCTTGGTCAGGAAGAACTTCTGATCGCCATTTTTTTGTGATAGTTTTTTTACATGCAATCAACAAGATTTTAACTAGATATCTGTCCTCAGCCTGTATAACATTGTCTTTTTTAAGATCACATAAGTACATCAGGTTACAGTTCATTGGTATATTATATCCTAATATCCTCTGTATTGTCACATGCATAGATTTCCAAAATGATGATATTTTGTAGCATTTCCAAAACATATGTGAGTAGTCTGCATTTTGAGCCCCACATCCCCTCCAGCATAAAGATTGGGTATTTGTATATTTTCCTTGAATCTGTGGTGTAATGAAAAAGCGAATCAGGTTTTTCCATCCAAATTCCCTCCATGCCCTTGAATTTGTTGATGTGTGTTGTGTTTTCCATATTTCCTGCCAGCTTTCTTCTGTTATGTTTAAATTGAGCTCTTTCTCCCATTTCTCCTTTATATAGTTACTTGTATGATTGTTTGTCATAAGTTTCTGATGTAGTTTTGAAATAATTCTTATTTTATTTCCTGCATATGAGCTTAAAATAAGTTGTATAATCTCGTTCACATCTGTTTGGAGGTTATGCCTAATCTTCTTCATATAGTAATCTCTCATCTGCAGATATCTGAAAAATTCCGATCTTTCTAATTTAAATTTTCTCCTGATATTTACAAAGCTCCCGAGATCTTTTTTTCCGATATTGCCCCATGCTGTGATTCCCTTGTTCACCAGATTTTTGTATCCCCTATCTTGTTTTGCCGGTTCAAACTGACTGTCAAATGCTACCCATTTCAATAGTTTTATGCTTCCCTTATATTATATTTTTGTACTATTTTATACCACAGTTCTAAAGTAAATTTAGTGATTGGGTCTATTTGTTTGATTTGCTTATATGCATCTTTATCCCCTATTATGCTTTGTACTGGGAGTCCCTCAATTTCCTTTTCCATTTCTTTCCATTTTGCCTCATATCCCTCGTCGCACCAACATATGATATATCTTATTTGTGCTGAGTAGTAATATTCCTTTAGACTCGGTAGGCCCATGCCTCCTTTCTCTTTTGGTAATTGGAGGGTTTTATATTTCACTCTTGGTTTTTTACCTCCCCAAACAAATCTCGATATCATCCTGTCCCACTTTGAGAATTGGGCATCTGGAATCTCTGTTGGTATAGCCTGGAAGAGGTAAAGTAATCTAGGTTGTATGCTGATTTTGACTGTCTCAATTTTTGAATTCAGATCCATATTTAAGATTGACCATCTATCAATATCTTTTTTTATTTCTTGTTCCAACCTATCATAGTTTGCTTTATATATTTTGCTTAGGTCTTTAGGTATGTTCACTCCAAGGTATTTTATTTCTTTTTGGTTCCAGTTTAGTTTGATCTTATCAGTTATCTGGTTTAGAGGATTATAGTGGAATGTCAGTATTTGTGTTTTTGTTATGTTTATCTTGTATCCTGATAATTTTCCAAAATTTTCTATCAAGTTCATCATTTCCATTATTGATTTATCTGGTTGTTCAAGGTAAACTATAATATCGTCTGCAAATAGCCCAATCTTGTGTTCCGCCCCCTTTATTGTTACACCTTTTAATTTCTTATTTTGTCGTATCGCTTGAGCCAATGGTTCTATGAACAGAGCAAACAAGGTGGGCGATAAGCAGCATCCCTGCCTAGTTGATCTTTGTATATTTACTTTGTCTGTTAAGCTACCGTTTATCTTGATTCTTGCCACAGGTTCTTGATATAGCGTCCTTATGCATTGTACTGATTTTTCGTTAAATCCCAAGCGCTCCAGTACACTATATAGGAATTTCCAGTTAACCCTGTCAAATGCTTTTTCTGCGTCTAAACTCATTATTACTGCGCTTTTCTTTTCTTGATGTATTTGGTTAATTATATGTATTGTTCTCCTGATATTGTCATGTGTTTGGCGTCCCTCTATGAATCCAGTTTGATCATCTTCTATCAATTCCGTCAAGAATGTCTTTATTCGTTTACATATAATTGTTGTGTATATTTTATAATCTACATTTAATAAAGAGATTGGTCTATAGTTTCCGCATTGTTCTTTATCTTTCCCTGGTTTTAAAATAACTGAAATGATTGCTTCGTTCCATGATGGAGGTATTTTGTTGTTGTTCAGCGTCCAATTAAATGACTTTAGGAGTTGTGGCGTGAGTTCTTCTATAAACAGTTTATAAAACTCAGAGGGGTATCCATCACTACCTGGTGATTTACCGTTTTTAAGTGACTTAATCACATCTCTGATCTCTTGTGTTGTTATTTCTGCTGTTAGTTTTTCATTTTGTTGATTTCCTATTGATGGCAAGTCCAATGTGTCTAGAAATTTTTTGATATCTTTAGTATTTGTTTCTTCAGGTTGCGAGTATAGTTCTTGGTAGAAATTATGGAAAATTTCTTCGATGTTTTCTGGGTTAACTGTGGTTTTATTTGTGGTGGGGTCTTTAATCTTGTATACATTATTCATTGTTTGTTGTTTTCTTAACCGTTTTGCCAGCAGTTTTGTGGCTTTTGGCCCTGTTTCATAATATTTTTGCTTTAGATATCTATTTTTCCTTTCAATTTCATCCATTTGTGTTTCTTTTATCTTTGTTTTTTCTTCTTTAATTTCTTGATATATTTTTGGATCATTTGTGCTTTGATGTTTACGTTCTAATTCCCTCATTCTCTCACATCTTTGTTCATAAGCTTCCAGTTTAGTCTTATTTGCTTTTCCTGTTTCAACAATTAATTTACCCCTTAACACGGCTTTTAGTGCGTCCCATAGTATTGTTGGGTCCACTTCTTCATTGTCATTCTCTTGGATATATTCGTTTATGTTTATTTTTATTCTTTCTTTCATTTTCTCATCATTTAACAGTCCTACGTTAAGTTTCCATGTTGTTTGTCGTTTTCTATTGTTTAAATATATTTCCATGTATATAGGATTATGATCTGATATTTCTGCCCCTCCAATCCAACAATTTCTCACCCTGTGTCTGTCACCTTCATTCATAAGGAAGTAATCTATTCTAGAGTGTACTTTATGGGCTGCTGAATAATGTGTATAGTCTTTTTCGAGTGGGTGTAGGTCCCTCCATATGTCTACCATACCCATTTCTGCCAGTGAGGTTCTTATGAACTTTGTTACATGTTTTTTTGTCTTCTTAACACTTGTTGTGTCAACTTCATGATCCATGACAGCATTTAAGTCTCCTCCACAAATTAGGACTCCTTCACTGTGTGTTGCTATGAGATCAAACAGATGTTGAAAAAAACCCTTGTCACTTTCTGGTGGGGCATAGATGTTCACTAATGTAATCTGCATACCATCTATTCTTCCCTTTATTATTACATACCTGCCTTCTTTATCCTGGATTTCCTGTTCACTTTCAAATTGTATTTTGTTTGAGATTAGTATCATAACCCCCCTTTTTGCTCCTCCCTTAAATGAACTGTAGTAGGAGTTCTTATAGCCAAATCTCTTTAGTTTCACATGTTCTGCCTTGCTCAAATGTGTCTCTTGCATAAATATAATTTCAGCTTTTTCCTTCTTGAATTTTCTTATTATTCTTTCCCTTTTAACAGGTGAGTTCAGACCATTCACGTTTAGTGTCATTATCTTAAGATTTTTACCCATATTCATGTTTTTCCATTTTTTTAACTTGTGCTCCTAGCCCCTTTAACAACAAAAATAACACATATTTATATAAAAACACATTAAAAAAAACTCGACCTCCGTACTTTGGGCCTTTCTTCTGCCCACTGGTCCCTGTTGGTGGGTGGGGGGTTTGTCTTCACAGAGTGAAGGGCCCTCCCTAGACTTCTAATTACTATCAAAGTAATAGTCATAAGTCTAGAAATGTCCAACAAATATCACTTAAACCTCTCCTAGCCGTCTGTTTCTCTTTTACCTTGTCTTCTTGGCCTTCATTTCTTCTGTGCCTTTCTTAATCTTTGTTATGATCTAGGCTTTCAGTTGAAAGCCTTGTAGCTTGTCCTGGGCCCGCTGCTCTACGTCTCTCCCCCTTCTTCCGCCGTTCACTCGTCTCCACTCCGTCTGTCGTGGTGCGTTCAGGGCCGCCGCTGCTCCAGCCGTCTCCTTCGGCACGCTCACCTCAAGGCCCCGCTCCATCATATCCCGCGCTGCCTCTTCGGCCGTGTTGTAGGTTCTTGTGCCTTCCTCCCAATGAATCCTCATTTTCGTTAGCGGCGTTTGGAATCTAATTTTTTTCTCTTTCAGCGTTTTTTTAATGTTGGCATATTTCTTCCGCTGCTGCACGATTTCTGTCGGGTAGTCATGGTCAAAAAATACCTGTTTGTCGCCGATTCGTATCTTTTTTTTCCATGCTTGCGTCAGGATTCTTTCCTTTATGTCATATTTCACAAAGTTTACCACAACTGACCTGGGTGGAGAGTTTGTTTTCGGGTTCTGTGCCGGTGTTCTGTGCGCCCGTTGAATCTGCAGATCCGTTTCTCCGGGTATTTCCAGTTCTTTTTTTAAGAACTGATCCATGAATTTTGTCATCGAGTTGCCTTCAATGCCCTCCGGAATTCCAAAGATGCGCATATTGCTTCGTCGGGATCTGCTCTCCAAGTCGTTTATTTTCTCCTGCATCCTCTGCGTTTGCGTCGTCAGGGTCTGTAGTTGTTCGTTTGCCTCGCTTTTCCAATCTTCTAGTTCCGAAATTCGGGTCTGCGCTTCTGTCATACACGCCCGCTGGGAGCGCAGCTCCTCCATGTTTTCCGTTAATTTACGCTCCATTTCTCTTCGGAGGTCCATGATTTCCTCCTTAATTTCTTTTTTCAGTTCCTCCTTAAGAGCCGCTAAATCCTGTTGTAGCTGTCGCTTGAATTCTCTTAACTCTTCACCCAAACTGGCGATGCCAGCGTTCATGTTGTCGAGTCTGGTGTCCTCCATTTTCTCTGCTGTAGACATCTCGTTTTTTTGGGCTTTGCGTACAGCGGTTTTTCCTGCGTTGTTGGAGAGGAATTCTTCAATTTTACCCTGTTTTTGTCCTTGTGCCCGGTTCCTTCGTGTTTTCATCCCTTAGTTTATTGATTCGTTTATGTCGAGTTGGCCATTTACCGATGATTTTTAATCCGGCTAGGGAGAGCTCTTTGTTTAAGTGTTATGTCTCTCCGCCATCTTCCCGGAAGTCTCCAGTGTTGGCTTTTTAAGTAAGGGTTTAATTACAGCAGTTTCAAAGGCCTGTGGTACATGGCCTAATGTTAATGAAGAATTGATTATCTGAAGAATAAAGCTAACAATAAATGGGGATGACTTCTTTAAATAACCTGGTAGGAATAGGGTCTAAAAGACAAATTGAAGGCTTGGATGAGGAAATTATTTTATTTAACTCTAAAAGGTCAGTTGGAGTAAACTTATCCAAACAGATATCAGTTGAAGAAATTGTAGTAGTGACTGTATCTAAGTTAACGGTGGGAAGAGTCTTGACTGATTTTTATCTCTGATAGATGAAATTTTATTATTGAAGAAGTTCATAAAGTCCTTACTAGTCAGCTCTAAGGGAATGCTAGATTTGACTGAGTCCTGACTCTTTGTCAGCCTGGCTACAGTGCTGAAAAGAAACCTGGGATTATTCTTGTTCTTTTCTATTAATGTGGAATAATAACTTGTTCTAGCTTTTTTAAGAGATTTTTTATAAATTAGAAGTTGATTTCTCCAAACTAAATAGATTTCATCTAATTTAGTGGAGTGCCATTTTCTTTCTAATTGATGAGTCTTCTGTTTTAAGCTACGAGTTTCTGTGTTGAGCCAAGGAGTTAGAAATCTCTGATTAGACATTTTCATTTTTAAAGGGGCCACCATGTTGAGAGTCTGATGCAGAGAAGCTGTAACACTATTTACCATGCTATCAATTACAGAAGGAGCAAGCTCTCCATAGCTTATCTCTGTTGTGTTGACACATGGCACTGAGGAAACAGTCTGTTTAAATTTGGTAACAGCATCATCTGAGAGACATCTACTGTAATAATATTTTTCTTTAGGAGCCAAATAGTCAGAAATAGTAAGATCAAAAGATAAAAGATAATGGTCTGACAGTCCAGGATTATGAGGAGACACTTCCAGATTTTCTATTTTTATGCCATATGTCAAAACAAGGTCCAACGTGTGGTGGAGATAATGGGTAGAATTTGCTACTTTCTGAGAAAACCCCATTAAGTCTAATATTGAATTAAATGCCATATTAAGGCAATCAAAGTCCCCAACTATAATTATTTTATCCAGTTTCAACACTGCAGCGCGGTGGCGGAGTGGTTAGCACTGCGGCCGCACAGCAATTCACCCTTGGCCAGGGGATCCTAGGTTCAGTCCCAGCCCCCGACCAACAGTGATCTGTGTGGAGTTTGCATGTTCTCCCCGTGTCTGCGTGGGTTTACCTCGGGATTTCTCCGGTTTCCTCCCACATGCCAAAAACATGCAAGTTAGGTTAATTGGCATCAAACTGAGGATTCTAAATTGTCCTTAGGCGTGACTGTGAGAGTGAATGGTTGTCTGTCTCTCTGTGTTGGCCCTGCGATGGACTGGCGATCTGTCCAGGGTCTACCCTGCCTCTCGCCCAAAGATGCTGGGATAGGCTCCAGCCCCCCACCCCCCCGCAACCCGAAAAGGATTAAGCGGAAGAAGATGGATAAGAACTCAGCAAATTCAGATAAAAACTCTAGTAGGCTGAGGGAGGACGATAAACTATGGTAAATAAAATTGGGTTTAACCTAAAATTGCCAAAATGCCCAATACTGAGGACCATGCCCTCAAAGGAATTATAACATGTTTTTTGCTTTACATTAACTATTAATTTTGAATGGTAAATTGTTGCTACTCCTCTTCCACAACCAGAACTTCTGGGATTTTGACAGTTTAAGTAACCAGAGGGAGTCGATTCATTTAAACCAACATAATCATCTTACCGTAACCAAGTGTCTGTAAGGGATTTTAAATCAATCTGCTGATCAACTGACAGATCATGGACTAGCAGAGACTTGGGAGTTAGAGAGCGAATGTTTAACAAACCGCATTTAATTTTTAGATTATGTGGAGGAACAGAGGCCAAGTCATTAAATTTAGAGGCTTCATGTTTAATTTGAGTTTTACCAATTTTTGTTGAATCACTTTGGGATGCTGAGCCATTATATTTTTACTTACTTTAGAGGGAGCAGACAGTGATTCTCTGATGGAGAAGACAGGGCCTAAGTTGAGGGGTGGCAGATGGAGAGAAGCTGCAGAGAGGCGTGTAAGACTGCGACTCTGCTTCCTGGTCCCAACACTGAGTTGTCAAGGCTTTGGAACTTTGGATAAAAATGATGCTAGATTGTTAGATAAATGAGACGCACCATCCAAAGTGGAATGGACGCCGTCTCGCCTAGTAATACCAGGTTTTCCCTAAAATGAGTTCCAATTGTTTACGTAGCCCACATTGTTTTCAGGACACCACACAGACAGACAGCGGTTGAAGGATGACATGCGGCTGAACATGTCATCACTGGTCAGGTTGGGGAGGGGCCCAGAGAATACTACAGAGGCGGACATTGTTTTTGCAAAGTTACACACCATTCCATTTGCACTATTCCTATAAAATGAGTAAAGCTAGGGTCACCAAGCCTGGTACACAGATTCACTCTGTGACCATGACCTCTGACTACAGGTTTGGGGTCCAAAAGTCAAGGGTGGCACTTCATATGCTCTCTTCCTATGGAATGTGTAAAGCCCTCTGGGGTCACCAAACTTGCTACACAGGTTCACCTTGGGATCCTGCCCTACGGTTATGGGTTGTACATAGGAATGTTGAAGATTAATTGACTTTAGATTAATTGTCTAAGAATTTAGTCGACTAAATTAAATTAGTTGTTAATTAATTGATAACTCAGCAGTCCTTTTCAATGGGACATTTATTCTATGAAATGTAGTGGCGTCGCCGTCCAGGCCAGGGCACACGTGGTCACCCACTGCCGCTTTTCAACCGAAACTAAAGAAAAAAGAAAAAGAGGACACCAAGCTCCCATGGAACATTTGCTGTGCAGAGAGAAAAAAGCTCGCTCTTCCAGGTTATGTCAGAGAGCCACAACATGTTCCAGTGGCACGCAAGCTTGAAGATCCACCCGTCTGCTTCAAATCAGCAGGACAGAGAAACGGAATGCCGCAAGGAATAAACTTCACGGGCCGTATTACAACGGCGGGATCATTTAGTCAGTTGTCAGTGTCGCAGTACGCGTTTATGGGCATTTCCAAGTTTATTTCCATATCACAATGGCATAAAAATGAATTTTCCATCAGCGCATGATGCAAAGTGGGCAGTCTTATTATTCAGAGGTGTTTTGGATAATCCAATCCAAAGCGCTCCTTCCCATCCCTTTAATGCACAGAGTCGCATTATCTAAAGTGAACTATGATCATGACTGTTTAAGACGGGTTTTGCGCTGACCAAAGCCAGTGTGTGGGACTTCCGGTTATGGCGGGCACGTAGGAAGACGTGTTTCGCCCTGCTCTGCTCCTAAAGATAAAAAGTCGGCAAATAACTCTCATTTGGAACAAAGCCTATCCCAGCGTTTGGGCGAGGATATGCCGGTAAAGCCTAAGGCTGGGAAATCAGGTGGAGGAAAAAGTGAACCGCCGAAACAGTCCAAGTTAACGGACTTTCACGTTCGTGACGAAGCAGAAAAATCTTCAGATATGGCGGAGCAAGCTAGTGGCGGAGCGGTGACTGCTGGCGACGGCACAGGTGCGGTGCTCGCTGCCATTAGCTCAATGAGAGCAGACTTTTCCACTAAATTTGATGGGATTATAGCAGCGATAGAAGGAGTGAGAAAGGAGATAAGCGACTGTATGGAACGAGTAACGCAGGCGGAGCTCCGAATTTCCAGCGCTGAGGATGACGTCTGTTGGGAAAAATTGTATATACTGTATGCATATAAACAGTTATCATTTTATTAATGATTCATGAAATGAAGATTGATATTCTTATATGTATGATGCTTTTTAGTCATAAATACAACTTGTGCCTCTTCTTATAATCACTGTTAGTGACTAAGCTGCATCACCCTTCTGTTTATTTATCTGATGTGTGATAAAAGAGTGTTGACATATATGCTGTATCAAGACTTGTCCCCTGTACACCCTGTGCATCTTATTTTATCTGCAAAAGACTGTTGTATGTTATCATTTAACCATTTCATCTGTTAACTATGACCAGAAGCACTGGTTTATCGCAGGCCCATATATGGAGTTGTTTCCCCTTCTCTGCCTTTACTGAGTGGAGAAGCAGATGTTCTCCCCGCGATAAGAGTGTTCATGCAATTTATCTCCTACACACACTTGAAGACATACAGAGCGTACTTTTGCTTATGTGGTAATTCTGTTTGTTCTGCTTTTGCTGAGTTTATCACATACTCCATGTATATAAAGAAAGCAACTGCGGACTACCCCTTAGTGTCCCACTTGCCCTGTAAAAGGTATGTGTTGATACTCCTTGTACAAGTAAAAACTTCAAAGGCTCTGCGTGTCTTAAGTCTGATCTCTGATTCAGTCTAATACCTTTTTGTACTCTGTATTTGTGAGGTTATATTTCAGACTTCTGACATAGGTGGTGCCGAAAACCCGGGACAGCTGAGATCCAGGTGGAACGGGAGTGGACACGTCCTGCAGGTTGAAAACCGTGCACGGTCTGATGGTATCCATCAGTATTGGAAACCCGACTTGAGGGAACACTGCCAGAGACTCTCCTTCTCCCGGCTCTAATCTGGTGACGGCTGTCCTTACTGATAGAGCCTAAAAAGTAAGTTACAAATTTTTCCCTTTTCAGATTGACTGTAGTAGACGTATATGAAGAATAACCGAGCCTCACAATTCACAATTTCCCATTTTTAAAGAACCACGGGTCAGCTGACGAGCAAGTAATGGTAGTATAAGGCGGCGCCCTGTACTTTTCCTTGTGGTTAAAAACCGCTGCAGGAATGCAGTGGTCTTAGGAAGTAACGTGACGGCGATTCACGGTTACTGACCGGTCAGGTTTTAAAATAAAGAGGGGTGCAAGAGACAGTGTGACGGCGATTCACGACTGTTTGGTGGTCAGGTTTTAAAATAAAGAGGGGTGCAGGAGACAGTGTGACGGCGATTCACAACTGTTTGGTGGTCAGGTTTTAAAATAAGTAGGGTGAAGGAATTCACTCCAAATTGGGCAGTAATAGTGTTAAACAATCGGTGTACTGATAAACGTCCCTGACCACGAACACACCCTAAAAATTGGCCAGTAATACGGTTACGGTGGGCGTACTGATAACGTTCCTGACCATCTAAAAATGGGGAATTGTGTTAGAAAACCGGATAGGCAGACGAATAAACAGAAGAAAAAACAGGACATAGCGCGCGCAACTGTAAAAAATTACAATAACAGACAAAATGAAAAGGGAAAAATAAGGGATCCAGAAAAATATTTAAATAAATGGGAAAAAGATTTCTCTTTTAAACCCACTCTCAATACACATGAATGCGCAGTATTGGTCTCAACAGTGAAAAGGACAGTGAAAATGACGTCTAAAAAGAAATCAGACACTAAAAATAATCCCAAACTCCAGTGTGCGATTTTATGGTCTCAAGCAGCTGAGGATGCAAAGAAAAAGTCTGATGAAGGAAAAAGAAAAAACAAACAAAAAAGGGGAACTGTAAAAACTCAAGTCAGTACTGACAGCTCGGCACCGCCCTTGTTAAAGTCCCAGGGCGGCACCAAACCCCCCCCCCCCCCTTACCCCAACTCTGATCCTAAGGAGGGTCCATATTCTAAGTTGTTAAAGGAGGCACAAGAGGTGGAACGGAAATATGAACCTCAGGAAAAAGGCGATACTGTCCTCCCGTTCATTGTCAAGCCAATGATGGCAGATATAACTAAGAAGTTAAAAATAGAAGGCGGAGAGGAAGTAGAAGTAGTGGAAGCAAGAGAAATAAAGAGCACCCTGGTTTATAAACCATGGACCTTGGCTGAAATGCACAATATTGCCAAAACCATTCCAAAACCAGAAACTGATATAACGGGCTGCAAGAATGAAATAATGGAAATGTTTGAGATATATGACCCCAGCCCACAAGAAGTCCTGAAAATATTGAAAATTGTATTAGGAGCAAAGGCTGACGTTTACACCCAGGACTTAAAAAACAAACAATGGACGGAACGGGAGTACGAACCACAAGATGATCGTGCTAGCCTAAAGGCAGAATTGGAAGACATAGTCAAAAAATTAGAAGAACAATATAAACCGGTAAAAAGTTTGACTGACGTGTCCATGCTCCGCATGAAATCAGGTGAGGATATGCCTGAATACTATCATCGCTTCCGTAATGTATATTTAAAGACAGTCACCACGCGAATGACGCCAGAAAATCTTTTGGTGTTTAAATATACATTTCTGGACACTTTGCCAACCGATCTAAAAGAAGCAATTAAGACAAGTTGTGTCACTCTGAAAACTTGTGATGAAGATGATTTTAAGACGCATGTTTATCACGTTGCGGAGGCTAAGATAAAGCGAAAGGACAAAAAGCAAGCCTTCTTTCCTACATTGCAAAATGATGATACAATATATACGACACGGGCCTACTGCGAAGGGGCCCGACCAAAAGTAAGTTTTGAAGAACAGGGAAGGAAAGACTGGAGGCAAAATGTATGTTTTAATTGTGGACAAATGGGACATTGGTGGCGAGAATGCCTCATGCCCCAACGACCAGGGAATTATGAAAGAGGACAGGGACGTAAGGGACGAGGAAGATTTGAAAGACCTGTGAGAGGACGAGGTAGAAGATATGCTCAAGGACCCGGACAGCCTGACAGACCCTTAGGGGGTCAGGACCAGACGGGACAGAGAGCATGACTGACCGACAATGACTTTGACAGGCTCTCTGCCCAGGATAAACAGACAATCTTTGATCAGAGACAAAGACTGGCTGATGCCCTGACTAGACCACGGAATGACGACGTCCTTGATTTAACGGCGGTAAACATGTACTGCAGTACAGCTTCCGCCCCCACTCTGGAGCTATTGGTTAATGGGAGAAAGGTGAAATTTCTCTGTGACACGGAAGCAACCAAACTACTATGCGTGAGGGCTCCACCACATTGCAGAGCCTACAGGTGAAACTATAATGTCCAAAATGCGGGAGGCACCATCACAGTGGAAACAGTTTTTGGTCCTGTAACTCTGGTTGACCCGAGCACAGGAACCATGTGTGTCACCACTGTGGTGGTTGCACCCTCCTGTCCTGTAAATTTGCTAGGGAGAGATGTGCTTTTTCAAATTGGACATTACCCTGGTCCCTGATAAAGACAGGGATGATTACACAGTCCTCAGAAATTGTTATGAAGGCTCAGACGATCCCGATGATCACGGGGTGTGGCACATTGTATGCATACAATGTACAGAAAGGAAAACGACACTGACACTGCTTTGCGTGGTGACAGTGCCTCCTACTTGTCAGCAGTTGTTCCCTACCCACAGGCACAGGGTTTACAAACACCAGATACATTGCACATCACCATGTACTACTCACCGGCAGGCGAACCTTTTGATCATCAACTGGCCACTGAGTTGTCACAACACCCAACAGTGCAAGTGACTTCACAGCGATTGTTTTTTAACAATACTGGTGTGGCTGTGTGAGAAATCATTTTACCATCCAGTATTCACCCTTTTTATAGGAACAAAATGCCACCACATATGTCTATGTGGGCACCTGAAAATTACTTTTGGGCAGATTCCGTGCCATGGTGATGACGGGCATTCAAACATGTGACAGGCAGCCACTAATAAGGGACAGATAAGGTTCTCCCCCTCCACTGGTCTGTACATGGTCCCCCTGGTTATGACTCTGCAGGGGTACTTTGGAATTGAACATTTTTGCGGGGATGAACATGCCCCCCAAGCTTTGAATGCCCTTCACCCCCTTGGACAGGTATCTGCAGGAATATGAGAATTACAAGAATTACCAAATTCATTATGGTCAGCAAGTGATGCAGACGTAGGTAATTAAAAAAATGCTACTCCCGTACAAATTACCTCCAACGGGAGAGGATTCCTTACAAGAAACAGTACCCTCTGAAGCCCGAGGCGATAGAAGGGCATAAAACCAATCATTACTGATTTATTAAAAAGTGGAGTTGATCATACCCTGTCCAGCCTCTCCTGTAAATACCCCACTGTTTCCTGTGAAAAAGGCTCCACCTAGTGTTGGGTGGAGACTGGTGCAAGATTTACAGGCTGTTAATGCATCCGTTGTAATTAGAGCACCTTTGTGCCCAACCCCCATACACTGGTTGATTCTGTAAGCCATGATTCGTCTGTTTTCCTCTGTAATTGATCTCTAGTAACGCATTTTTAACCATCCCAATACATGAAACAGTCAATTTGGTTTGCTTTTACATTGACGGCAAAAGGTATACCGATACCTAGGCTACCTCAAGGGTATTGTGAAAGCCGACTATATTTTCCCAAGAAATATCTTCATTAATGGCTAGATTCGTACCACCTGCAGGGTCTAAGATTCTCTTGTACGTGGACGATATTTTGGTCGCCTCCTCAAATGAAGATCAATGCAGAGAAGACACACACTGCTCTACTACATTTCCTCACAGACAATGGTTTGAAATGCAGCAAAAAGAAACTGCAGTTTTGCAGGAACAGTGTCAAATTCCTTGGACACACACTGTCAGCTGATGGGAAGAATGCTGGAGGGGTCACGGATCACTGCAATCCAAAACTTACCATTACCAAAAACAAAGTAAGACCTTATGTCACTTTTGGGCACCCTGAACTATTGCAGGGCAGTGATGCCTAACATTTCACAGCACACCGCACCACTGTATGCACTACTTCAGGGCCACAGGGCAATCTTCATTCTTCATTATTCTAACCCCCAAACATGAGCAGGCTATTGAGGATCTGAAATCTATGTTATCCACTGTTTGTGCTTTACACATTCCTAACTAGAAAAGCACTCGGAGAGCGCAGACCTCCGCCAAGCGCTACAGTTCCCCCCATACAGTGTTTGTGTGTACGTTTTCAGATTCCTTGACCATGAAAACATATGACTAGCAATTGGATTGACAATGATAGGATTAGTGGTTGAGTAGTTATTCACGATAAATGACATTTTCCGTAATGGCGGCCACAGTTCCGCCCATACAGTGTTTGTGTGTACGTTTTCAGATTTCCTTGACCACGAAAACATATGACTTAGCAATTGGATTGACAATGATAGGATTAGTGGTTTCAGTAGTTTATTCACGAAAATGGCATTTTCCGTAATGGTGGCCACAGTTCCCCCATACAGTGTTTTGTGTGTACGTTTTCAGATTCCTTGACATGAAAACATATGACTAGCAAATTGGATTGACAATGAATAGGATTAGTGGTTCAGTAGTTATTCACGAAAATGGCATTTTCCGTAATGGCAGTTTTCTTCTGGACGGTGATCCGGATCATCCCCAAAATTTAATCAGTTCTTCCTTGTACCATTTCCAACAACGCCTGAAAGTTTCATCGAAATCCGTCCAAAACTTTTTGAGTTATCTTGCTAACCAACAGACAGACAGACAGACAGACAGACAGACAAACTCCAGCAAAAACATAACCTCCTGGCGGAGGTAATTATGAAGAACCATTTCATCTATTCTGTGATGCTGTGGATGGACACGTCGGCTGTATTGACACAGTTGCATGCTGGACATTACAAACCATTGTCTTACTACTCCAGGAAGCTTGACCAAGTAGCTTTAGGTTTACCCCTATGTATGAGAATGGTTGCAGCCACCGTTGATGCCATTAATGCTGTGCTTGACACTGTTTTATATCATCCACTTACAGTCCACGTTCCACATGCTGTGGAAGTTCTTTTGTCAGAGCACGGACACACTATGTTGTCAAATGCGCGTTGTTTGCGCTACACTATGACACTTTTGTCACAACCACACCTTACATTCATTCGCTGCACCTCGTTGAATCCTGCTACATTGCTACCACCTACTGATGGTGATGATTCAGATTTCCATGACTGCGTTGCTCAGACGCTGAAAGACTTTTTGCCCCGACCAGACCTGTCACAGCAGATTAAACTAAATTCCCTCTGGCTCTTTACTGATGGTTCATCGGTTAAATTGCCAAACGGATCAACCTCCACAGCTTATGCTGTAACTACCCTTGCTGACGTTGTCATGGTGCATAATGTCCCACAACCAGCTTCAGCACAAAAGGCTGAGCTTTCGGCTCTTGTAGCAGCATTAACATGGTCAGAGGGTTTGGACGTTTGCATCATCACCGACAGTAAATATGCTTTTAATGCTGCACACTCACATACTGCTATGTGGAGACTCGGGGTTTACAACTTCTTCTGGGAAACCAACACAACATAGTGACTTGTTACAGGATTTAGTAGCAGCCCTGAGGCTACCACGTACAGTATCCATTGTTCATTGCCCAGCACACACCAAAAGCACTGACCTTCTTAGTAGGGGAAATGCTCTGGCGGATCACACTGCTCAGTGCGCCGCCAGGGGTCATCCTACTACTACCTTCCTTGTAGCTGTTGATCTCTCTGTGCTGCAAGATGAACAAAAACAGATGAAACTCCCACAAACCGCCA
Organism: Pholidichthys leucotaenia; assembly: GCA_020510985.1. NCBI lineage: Eukaryota > Metazoa > Chordata > Actinopteri > Cichliformes > Pholidichthyidae > Pholidichthys > Pholidichthys leucotaenia. The sequence continues at coordinate 289,299,197 of CM035847.1, read as the reverse complement.
CTGTGTCAACTAACGGGTTATACTATACACCAGAGGGCAAGATAATCCTCCCTCCCTCCTTGTATTCCTGGCTAGCTATTTCGAGCTACCAGCCTACAATTAAAGGTGCGCACATTGGAATTAAAAAATAAGCGTCTGGAAGATAATGTCCTGGACTTAGAATCCCGGCCAAGACGGAACAACCTGAGGCTGGTGGGCCTCCCAGAGGGAACCGAGGGTCGGGACCCATGTTCCTTTTTGGAAAAGTGGATTCCAGAAGCACTGAACAACGCGGAGCTGCAGTCATCAGTCGTTTTAGAGAGCGCCCATCGAATTGGCCCACCGAGAGATAATAAGGCACCACCGAGGACACTGATTATGAAGTTCCTCAGCTACAGAGACAAGATGACGATTTCCAACGCGGCGCGAGCCAAATGAGAAATTAAATACCAGGATCAACTGGTGCGGTTCTACCCAGATTTGGCCATAGGAATCCAACAATTAAAGAAACAGTTTGACCCCGCCCGTAAAGTCCTGCGCAGCCTCGGGATTTGTCATGGAGTGATTCATCCTGCAAGATTGCTGGTCACATATAAGGGCAGAACCCACACCTTCAAGACCCCTGAGGAGGCGCAGGAGCTCATCAAGCAGATCCAAGGAGAGACTGGTGGGAGCTAAGCATGAAGCATGAACAAAATATAAGGTAGAATATTTAAGCATTTGCACAGGCATCTGACTGATCTGAAGCATATAGCAAGTTTACAAAATATAGATTGTATTATATATTAAAAAAAAATCCATGATGTACAAAGTTGCTATAAAATTTTGGAGTTAAGTTGGAAAACTACAGAAGAGAGTTAATGTTACGTCATTAAAAGCAGTAGAGTCAGGGTGATTGAGAGGATAAAGAGGAGAGGGCTTTGGTCTGGTCTCGCGGGTGTGGAGCAGTCACATTGCTATAGCGGGAGACGGAATTTTTTTTGATTTGGGGGATTACCTACGAATGTGGGAATGGGGGAATTTGTGTGTAGGGGTATGTAGAATGACTGTTCAACCACTCATGTTTTTGCTTCTCTGTAGAGCATGTTACATTGCGAGGTAATCTCAAACTCCATAACTGATCATAGACCAAAGCGTTAATCTTAATTTAACTCATGGAATTGCAGAGGTCTACAAAATTTAAAAAACTTAAAACAAGTTATAATAAAATAAAAGATATAGTTCAAAAATTGTGTTTTTACAAGAAACTCATCTAATAGAGGAGGATGTAAAAAGAATTAGAGAAGATGGCAAGGAAGTGTATTCACCTCATCATTTTCATCCTGAGCCAGGGGAGTTATGACTCTCATACATAAATCAATCCCATTTCAGTGAAAAATGTAATTGGAGACAAATTTGGAAGATATCTAATCATTCAAGGATCTTTGTTATTAGAAAATATAAATCTGGTGAACTTATACGGTCCCAATATAGATGATCAAAATTTCTTTGCTAATTTATTTCTTATTTTATCATCACTTACAGGGCAACATATAATAGCAGGGGATTTTAATTGTACATTGAATCCCGGTATAGATAGATCAACAGGACTAGACTGTATGCACAATGGATGCAGGATGATCATTAATCATTTTATGAAAGAATTGAGATTGCTAGATATATGGAGAGAAATGAAACCACAAGTTAAAGCCTACTCCTGTTATTCTAATACCTACAAGACATTCTCACGTATTGACTATTTTTTGATCTCCACAGAATTAAGGTCCAAGATTCAAAACTGCTTTTATGATAATATTGTGATCTCTGATCATGCACCCTGCTGTCTAATATATGTAGATAAGAAATTGACAAAGGAACCAGGTAGGTGGCAATTTCAGCATAAATGGCTTCAGGATGAGGAATTTGTTAAGTACATAGAAAAACAGATAGATGAGTTCTTTGATATCAATACTACATTAACATCAGCATGTATAAAGTGGGGGGCTTTCAAAGCTTTTATTAGGGGACATATTATTAGTTATACAGGTTCAAAATCTAAGAAGACTCGAGAGGAGAGAGTCCAATTGGAACATAAAATAAAAATTCTTCAAGAAAAAGTGTATGCAGGAAGTTACCCAAAGTTAGAGAATGAATTACTGATTCTGAGAGCTGAATATGACAAAAAATCAGCGAATAGAGCTGCCTCGAGTCATCTAAGATTGAAGCAATCTATTTATGAACAAGGTGAAAAATCAGGAAAATTATTGGCATGGCAGATTAAACATTAGAATTTAAAACACCAATTACCAGTAATATAAGTAACGGACAGGCAGTTGTAGATCCTTTAGAAATTAATAGTGCCTTTAGAGATTACTATGAAAAATTATATGATACAAAAATGAAACTGACTTAACAAAACTAAATGGGTTTTTGGACGGAATATCTATACCGTGTATTCCTAATGAAAACAGGGAGGATACTGGAGTCTAAAATTAGTCAAGAAGAAGTTGGGGCTAGCCATTGATAATATGAAATCAGGAAAAAGTGCAGGACCAGATGGTCTTCCAGTTGACTTCTATAAAAAAAATTTAAGAATAAATTAATAAAACCCTTTTTTGGAAATGGTTTTAGAAGCATTTCAAATAGTAATTTACCACCATACATGAATAATGCCTTAATTATACTGTTGCCAAAACCAGGTAAACCCTCTAATAAATGTGAAAATATGAGACCAGTAAGCCTATTAAATGCTGACCTTAAGATAATGTGTAAAATTTTAGCAAGACGACTACAAGAAATATTACCAAATATTATTAACCGAGATCAGAATGGCTTTATAAAGGGAAGACAAGGCTTTCATAATGTAAGAAGACTATTTAATATTATCTATTCTAATAAAGAAGCACCGGATACAGCTCTCCTATCATTGGACGCCGAAAAGGCCTTTGGTAGGGTCAAATGGCCCTTCCTTTTTGAAGTCTTACAAAGGTGTGGACTTGGAAATAATTTCATAAAATGGGTACAGATAATATGCAATAATGCTACAGTAGAAATCCTAACAAACAGCAATATTTCAAAATCAATAAATATCAATAGAGGATGTCGACAAGGCTGTCCACTTTCACCTTTACTGTTTACTATGGCAATTGAACCTTTAGCGATGGCAGTACGTTTACATCCACAATTATATGGAATTAAAGTAGGACCAACAGAACATAAAATCTCCCTGTATGCCGATGACATAATTTTGTTTATGTCGAATCTTAAAAAATCAATTCCGACCTTGTTGAATTTAATAAAGAATTTGGGGGAAATATCAGGATATAAAATAAATAAAACTAAATCTTCAATATTAACCCTCATCCTACCAACATATTTTACATGCAAATAGTACCAACTGGGGTCCATTTGGACCCCACACAAAATTTAACTGTTAATTGGATTATTAAGCAATACCAAAGTATTTTTTTCACTTAAAATGTTTTATTTGGTTAAAACAAAGAGTTGTGCTTGAAACATGATCCAAAAATCCCAGAATGGGGCTAGTTTGTCGGTTGCCTGCCTTTCAGCACGAGTAGCCCGGTTAAATGTGTTTTTCAACCAGTGTGCCCTGGTGTGTTCAGGTTTTTGTGGGAAATTATCTAATTTCACTTCTTAATTGGTACAAGAAATGCAAATACTTTGCCATTGTTGTGCATGTGTTCTACCAGGGCACACTGCTTGAAAAAATGGTGGTGAACCTAGTTCGCGACATGGTGGCACTAAAGATAGGTCTTCCTTCTTTCTCTGACCAAAGTCTACCTTGTTGAGCCATCATTCACTGAAATATAACACAAAATTCATACATTTAATATCATTAACATCATATTTTTCCCTGGGGTCCAATCGGACCCCAGTGAAAAATCTGAACTGACAGTACAGAAGAAAACTGGGTGCATTTTGCACCCAGAGAAATCATCCAGCTCCTGAGGCAAATCAATTCAATGTTGTAAATCAGTTTAAATATTTAGGAATTCAAATTGTGCCTAAGCTAGAATTAGTCGCCAGTAGGGATGGGCATTCGGTGAAATTTTCTTCGTCGATCGTCGGGAGAATTAATGATTAATAATCGGTTAATCATTAACATTTTTATATTAAAAAAACAATCACATTTAGGCCTATGATGCCTATACAGTGATCCCTCACTTATCGCGTCACCCATAAATAATACGTACGTTCATTCTCTCACTCTCTCTCTCATATGATACGTGTGTGTGTGTGTGTGTGTAAGTGTACATGCATACGTAGATGTAAATAAAGTGTACATAAATATGTTTTTAGAACTCTTTTATTCTTATAACAAGATACGTAACTCAAGATGAAGATGATTTACTGCACAGGTTAATGAGAGCTTTACTGCTCCTCAGGTGCTAGAGGCGCAGGATCGTCGAGGGAAGCTGCAGGAGGCGGCGTAGTGGCTCGACGGGAAGACTATTTTGCACAAAATGGCACAAGAGAACAGCAAAAAGTTCTACGCGGCGAGACTAAGCAACACGAGCGATAAAGAGCAATGAATGTGGTCGTCCTTCACTGGGTGGGCGCTCGGCAGGGAGAGAAGCTGGGTAAAACATCTCGGCCAATCAGCTTGCGGGGTGAAACGTCTCGGCCAATCAGCTTGCGAGATTCCCGAGCCGAGCCAACACGAGAACAGGGAACAGAGAAAGGTGAAGCGCGAAGTAGCGAGGGATCACTGTACTCTTGTATTGAGAATAATAATAAAAAAAATACAGTGTGTTTTTCTTCGAGGATGAATTTATTAACAAGACAAGTTTGCAGTAAAACGTGAACACATGCGCATTGTGCAAACGAGGGAGACTTCAAGTTGCGAGCCAGACAATAACGGGAGACACATACAGGACACATAACGGAACATATATTTCTTTCTTTTACTTTTTTCTTTTCCTTTATTTAAAAACAAGGATATCAAAATAAGAAAGCTAGCTACACAACAATTTGCCTTTACGTAGGCTATCCCATTATATCACGGCGTCAGAATTATAGGCCTGCCTTTTGTTTAAAAAAAAAAATGCGCTTGTTCAGTGTTTGGCAGTAAAACGTGAACTCATGTCAGTGACACTGACAACATAACGGAACAGCCGTTTTTTTTTTTACCCTAAATAAAAATAATAACAATCTCGAAAAGCCTGTAACAAGGCAACAAGGCCTTTGTATATCCAATTATCAGGATAGCATCACGACGCCAGTATTATTACAGAGACGGCTACCCATTTTTGTTTAAAAAGATGAGCATATTCACATGCTCTGGCGTCAGACGTGACCGAATTCTGGTCACCGTCAGTCCTGCCGCTGAAAAAACCCGTTCGGATGGGACAGACGTGGCCGGGATGCACAAGTACCTATTAGCTAATTTGGTGATTGACCTACGGAAGCTCGTATGTATCAACTGAGGCACGCCAGGGTACGGCGATGGTGTAATGTTGCCCCCTGGTGCCCAAATTTTGCCAGTGGCACAGTTAAATGCATTGCATTGTTTGAGGACGGCCGTGCACTAGGCCTAATAACCTACATTCGGATTGTTTAAAAAAAAAAATTGTTTTGTCGACGAAAATGAACTTCCTTGGTGAAATTCTTAATGATCAATTATCGGTTAATTGGTTAATTATGCCCATCCCTAGTCACCAGTGCCAATTATGAAGCCTTAATGACAGACATTAATGAGTTACTTCAGAGATGGATGTCACTACCAATGTCGATGATTGGGAGAATCAATATACTTAAAAGTAATATCTTAGCCAAAATACTTTATTTATTTCAATACATTCCTTTACCACCACCTTTAGATCTATTCTCAAGAATTAAAAAAAAGTTAGTGGAATTTATATGGAACAATAGGAAGGCTAGATTACGTCTGTCCTTACTATATTTACCATTTGATCGTGGAGGTCTGAAATGTCCAAACTTTATGTTGTATTACTGGTCAGCACAACTGAGGTCTATGACATATTATTTTTCATCAAATGATCTCCCTCACTGGACTGAAATGGAATCATACAATTTACCTTTACCTCTTCCCATATTCATATACTCAGACTCGGCTAAAAAATTACAGAAACAAGTTAAAAATCCACTTGTAAAGCATATGATCAAAATATGGTGTGAAACCAAAAAATATTTAAAAGAACCACACTTATTGTCACAATTTAGCCCAATATGGGGTAATCAATATTTTAAACCAGGGAGAGCGGATGCTGTATTTAAAGTATGGAATTTAAAAGGGATTCAAAAGATTCAAGACTTATATCTGTCATGTTCAGATAACATAATGTCTTTTGAAGAACTGAGGATCAAATTTAATCTTAATAGAACACATTTTTTTAAATATCCTCAGCTTAGGAACTTTATTCGATCAAATGAAAATAATGCTCTCACCCGACCTACTTATTCATCCTTGGAAAAAATTTTGACGAAAGATAGTAAGAGAAAGGGTATTATTTCAGAGTTTTATAACTCATTGACACTATCCTCAAGTGAAAACTCACAGAAAAGATTGAATTATTGGAAAGAAGACCTGCAAACTGAAATTTCAGAGGAACAATGGGAATTGGCTTGTACAGAAGCTCAAATCAAATCAATAAATGTACGTCTTAAATTGATACATTTTAAATGGTTAATGCGGCTGTATGTTACACCGGTGGAGTTAAATAGATATAACAAAAACATACCAGATACGTGCACAAAATGTATAGAAAGTAAAGGAACCTTATTTCATTGTTTATGGGAATGTAGAAAAATTGGAATGTTTTGGGAAGAGGTGAGGGTAACAATTGAAAAAATAATTTCAAAACAAATCATATTGAATCCTAAATTGTTTTTGTTGGGTCTGCATCCAGAAAAGCATAACTTTAATAAAAGTGAAAGAGCATTCATAGACCTCAGTTTGCTTAACGCCAAAAAATGTATTGCACTATTGTGGAAAAAGACTGATAGACCAGATGTGACTCAGTGGTTAAGACAGATGTTAACAAACCTTCCACTAGAAAGAATAACATACATACTGAAATCAAAGGAAATTGTGTTTGAGAATATATGGAGACCTTTCATTGATTATGTAAAGAATTTAAACATAACTTTTGAAGAAGAAGGTGAATGATGTGTGTGGACCTTGTAAATTCCAAACTGGTGAATGTATAATATGTATACTTACGTAATGGATTGTCTAGACTAAACAGAGGAGCATTGTTGAAGACCTGTTCTTGTTAGTGGTTGTTGGTGTTTTTAGTACTTTTTTTTAAAAATTACTTTAGTGTTAGTGTTTGATTGTTTGTGTTATGTTTGTTAAAAAAAAAAAGTTTCAATAAAAAATATTGTGGGGAAAAAAAAAGCCAGTGTGTGTGAACCAAAATGCATACAATAGTAATGCTGCATGGTAATAAGGAAGACATCAATCACAGGTGAACCCCGGGTAGTTATGTTAGAAAGAACAAACAGTGAAGAATGCGCTGAAAAATCAGCTGAATGGTTTAATGGTTTTTGTAAATAATAATGTAACCTTGCCTTATTTTTTAGGATGACAATTTAACATCCGTCCGGAGACTGTGGATGAAGCCATATTGGCTAATTCTGGTACATTTTACAGTAATGTGAATTAATGTACAATATCCCGGTCTGTTGTGGTGAAGAGGCAGCTGAGTTCTAAGGCAAAGCTGTCGATTTACCAGTCAATCTACGTTCCTACTCTCACCTATGGTCACAAGCTTTGGGTAATGACCGAAAGAACAAGATCGCGGATACAAACGGCTGAAATGAGTTTTCTCCGTAGGATTGCTGGACTCACCCTCAGAGATAGGGTGAGGAGCTCAGCCATCTGGGTGAGGCTCAGAGTAGAACCGCTGCTCCTCCACATTGAAAGGAGTCAGTTGAGGTGGTATGGGCATCTGATTAGGATGCCACCTGGACGCCTCCCACTTGAGGTGTTTTAGGCACGTCCCACTGGGAGGAGACCCCGGGGCAGACCCAGGACTCGGTGGAGAGACTGTCTCCCAGCTGGTCTGGGAACGCCTTGGTATCCTCTCTGAAGAGCTGGAGCAGGTGGCTGAGGAGAGGGAAGTCTGGGCTTCTCTGCTTGAACTGCTGCCTCCGCGACCCGGACCTCTGGAAAAGCGGTAGAAGATGGATGGATCCCCCGCATGGATCGTCACCTTATCGTGATGGGGGGGGGGGGGGGGTTTGCGTGCCCCAGTGATCCCAGGAGCTATGTTGTCCGGGGCAATTTGCCTCTGATAGGGTCACCCAAGACAAACTGGTCCTGGGTGAAAGGCCAGACTAAGAACGATCCAACAGACTCTCATGATAAACCAGTAAACAAAAAAAATAAATGAAAGTAGTGCACACGGATGCAACACACAGACATGAATGGGTTTGAAACTTCAGGAAAAGAGGATGATGCCTTTGCAAACTGTCATTAACTTTCATAAACTTTCATTAATGAGCCATCATTTCCACCTTTCCTTTCCTCCAGCTCCCGTGTGCCTCTCCCTCTGTTGAGAGTTACAGTGAAAAGTAAAATGCTGCACACTTCTTGTTCATTCATTTATTCCCCTAAAAATAAACACATGAATACCTAATACATTCATGATGAAAACGATCCCCCCCGCTTCCCCATTCCCACTGGCACACATGCTCCCTGTTCATTCAATCATTCCCCCCAAAAAAAACCTACATTAATGCCTAATCTATAGACTCCAATGGTAACTCTGCAACTAAAATGAGTGTGAATGTAATTTAAAAAAAAAACCTAGTGTGTAATCATCATGTAATTAAAATGACGGCCGATTAAATGATGACTGTTACAACTCTACTAAAATAAGATCCCAGTGCTGCCTTTTCCAGATGAGCTCCGAAGCTGCACAATTTCTAAATGCACCACTGAAATATCATTAAACAATGTGCTTCTGATGATAGACCTCCTTTTTCCTCATCAAAAGTGGATTCTCATGGAATGCACTATGATAGTGAAGTGCATTAGATTGCGCGCTGCCACAATTCTGTGAAATGAGGTGCCTCTTCCGAGTGCACAGCGGGCACACTATCTACTGGTAATTTGATGGTGTGACGCAAAGTGTAAAAAACAGAAAATGCGCTGACAGAAATGAACAAAAACACTGGCGTACGGCAGAAAGTCTGTCAGAAAAGTGCACAGATGGCTGTCAAAACAGGGCCCCACTAGTCCAAAAACCCATCCCCACTGCCTTCAATCAGCGGCTAGACAGGAAGTAGACCGGACTCAAGTTACCACTGAGGTAACAGACAACAGAAGGAGCCCAGATCGTACTGAGTTTGCCTGGATTACCGGGGTACTGTGATAATGTTTAACATGCAACAGTTGAAGCAGCACACAATTTATTTTCCTGTTACAACAGTCTAGTTGTGCATCTCGGTAAATTAGAATGTAAAAGTAATTTTTTTGTAATATAACTAAAAAAGATTAATTTTATTATATTGTTAATAATTTTAAAATAAATTAAAAATCATGACATTTGTAATTTGCTGAGATGTACCAGCACATAGTACACACTATACAGTACAAAATTTATTAAACTACAAAAAATGTCATTGTCTGGAGTAAAAAAATATATATATAAATGGCACAATAAGTCATTGCACAGTACGATATTCATGTTTTATTCAGTATATCAAAAACAGTAATTAACTTTTCATATGTTAAAGATGGACCATATTGTACTGAGGGAAATTAAGATTCTCAGGAAAAATGCAGTTTATCAATTAATCGTTAATCGATCGATAAGGTGAATCAACTAACGATTAATGAATTAATCGATAATTTGCATCCCTAGCTTGAATTGGAACTCCCTGAATCGTAATCAGCTGAGGTGCCTAAAGAGTCCCACCCCGAGAAACAACCAACATCTTTTGCTACATTCTGTGATGAGTTACCTTCTTGAAGTTTAATAATCCTCACCTTTGTTTCAACTGACATTTCTTGCATTGGAGCCATAATTCATGTTTATCAGCTTGGTGCAACAGCTCACCAAGATGTGCAAACAGTTTTTTGTTTTTTTTTAACTGCCTACAAATTGGCGGATTTAATTTGATGCAGGTATTCCATAATATTTTCTTAAGAATTGAGTAAATACATTTTTTTTTACTCTGCTTGAGCTAATAAAAAAAATTGCAATTGACTACGACTACTTTGTTTAATTTCTTTGCAGTGTTTAAAGCCAGAAGGTTGGCATTTTGAATAAAAATAGCTTTGTGGCATGAATGTGATTATTTTGTTTTTTAAAACTAAATTTAGCAATTGCATAAACATCCTCCAAGAGTGATAATTCCATAATTTTGTCAGGGGTTGCATGATTGTCTCAAATATATACACTAAATAAACTTCTTTTCTAATCCTCTCCTCCAAAGGTGGTGCATACAGGAGAGAAACCTTTCAGCTGCGACACATGTGGGAAACGTTTCACCATGTATGGTAACTTGAAGCGACACCAGCTGATTCATACCGGGGAGAAACCATACAGTTGCAAAACATGTGGGCGAAGCTTCAACCAGAGTAACAGCCTGAAGGCCCACCAGCAGATACACACAGGGAAGAAACCATTTGTGTGTGACAAGTGTGGGCAAAGTTTTGCTTATCGGAAGAATCTGAAAGACCACAGGTGTTTCTATCGCTGATTAAAATCTGTGACGTGAAATCCCTGTCACTGATTGACGTAGTATGATGTTCATTTTTTAAATGTTGAAAAGTAAATGATGGAATGGATTAAAAAAATAAATGTGTGAGTTTGCACTAAATTCAGGTTTGGTGATTGAAAAGTTGTGTAGTTCATTGGGTTGTATTTCACTATTAAATCAGCCCCTCCAGGATTTCTCAGGATGTTTTTATGATTGTTATGGCCCAAAAAGCCTAAATTTGCGGGAGCTTTAGTTGCGGTAAAAATTGCTATGTTTTGAGAGGTTTTTTTTGCACTAAAAGTTGTAAGAAGATTTACAAATGTTAAAGCAGATGCTTTTTTCCCATAGTTTACTGCAGTGATATTCCATAACACCACAAGACAAGAGCACTCTGAGGCGAGTGCAATATCCCCCACCTCCGTTTTCTTTGAAGATCCCAATACTTACTGACGGAGAGCAGTTTTCAACTGTTCAGTATAATTACTGTGGCAGAACCAAATTATGATAAGCCCATCATCCACAAATATACGTATAATAAAGTGTACAACCCATAGTTGGAGGTGAGGATCCAAAGGTAAACCTGTGTAGCAAATATGGTGGAGAGCTTTGCACATTCTATAGTAAGAGATCATAGGGAGTGCCAACTTTGACCTTTTGACCCTAAACCTGTAGTCAGAGGTTATGGTCTCGGAGGGAACCTGTGTACCAGCTTTGGTGACCCTAGCTTTCTTTGTTGTTGAGATATACTTTATAAGCCATGTTGATGTTGACCTTTGACCTTGCAATCCCCAAACCACAGTCACACTTCAGGGTCACAGGGTGAACCTGTGTACCAATTTTTTGGCCCTAGCTTTACTTGTACAGTAATAAGGCATAAGGAGTGTTAACTTTGACCTTTTAACCGCAAACCCATAGTCAGAGGTCAGGATCCCAAGGTGAACCTGTGTAGTAAGATTGGTGACCCCAGCTTTCTTTGTTGTTGAGATACAGTGGTGTGAAAAAGTGTTTGCCCCCTTCCTGATTTCTCATTTTTTTGTATGTTTGTCACACTTAAATGTTTCAGATCATCAAACAAATTTAAATATTAGACAAACACAAGTAAACACAAAATGCAGTTTTTAAATGAAGGTGTTTATTATTAAGGGGAAAAAAATCCAAACCTACATGGTCCTGCTGCAGAACCCAAGTGAGCTTGAGGTCATAAACAGATGGCCGGACATTTTCCTTCAGGATTTTTTGGTAGACAGCAGAATTCATGGTTCCATTTACCACAGCAAGTCTTCCAGGTCATGAAGCAGCAAAACAACCCCAGACCATCACGCTGCCACCACCATATTTTACTGTTGGTATGGTGTTCCTATTCTGATATGCTGTTACTTTTATGCCGGATGTAATGGGACACACACCTTCCAAAAACTTTTGTCTCATCAGTCCACAGAGTATTTTCCCAAAAGTCTTGGGAATCATCAAGATAAGATGTTTTCTGGCAAAACTAAGACAAATCTTTATGTTCTTTTTGCTCAGCAGTGGTTTGCGTCTTGGAACTCTCTTTCTTGTGGTGGAGTCATGAACACTGACCTTAACTGAGGCAAGTGAGGCCTGCAGTTCTTTGGATGTTGTTGTGGGGTCTTTTGTGACCTCTTGGATGAGTTGTCGCTGCACTCTTGGGATAATTTTGGTCGGCTGGCCACTCCTGGGAAGGTTCACACTGTTCCATGTTTTTGTCATTTGCGGATAATGGCTCTCACTGTGGTTCGCTGGAGTCCCAAAGCTGGAAATGGCTTTATAACCTTCTCCAGATTGATAGATCTCAGTTACTTTATCATTTTTTCCTGAATTTCTTTGGATCACAACATGATGTCTAGCTTTTGAGGATCTTTTGGTCTACTTTGTCAGGCAGTTCCTATTTAAGTGAATTCTTGTTTGAGAACAGGTGTGGCAGTAATCAGGCCTGGGTGTGGCTAGAGAAATTGAACTCGGCTTTCCAAAGATGTGATAAACCACAGTTAACCTCTTGCACTCCGGGATACCGCGGGCGGTCACGTCTCTGCGTCCTCGTGCGTCCTAGTGCGCACTGTGCGTCTCAGAGCGCACTGAAAAAAAAAAAGCTGCATTTCTGTTCTTCCACTACAGACACAACCAAGAACAGAAAGCCAAAGGAGTGCTTTGATTGGTTTAGATTTGATTGACCTCTCATTTGACTAATAAGAGCCTTGAATTGGGTTTCTGAAACCTTGAAGAACCAATGACTGAAAACCTAGCAAGAAGGACCCGCCTACCAACGGCTGCGAATACAACGAGCCAATTGAAGCAGAGAAGTTTGACGATTGAAAGCGTGCGTCCCGTGCGTAAAATCTGTTTTGTCTAAGCCGCTGTGTGTAACGGTAGTGTTCGCCAGTCTTTTTTTATTACTACTGTTCTTATTTGTTTTGAAAAATCGTTCGCCAAAACCGCAATCGTGGAAGCGCAAAACCGCAATAATGGAATCATGGTTTGACCGGGTCGCGTGACCAGAACCACGAGTCCGTAACAAGCGGACCAGCTTCATGTTCGTCTGACAATGAGGAAGAGATGTTCGCCAGCGACACTGCTGTTGTGGACAGCTAAGTGTTATAAGCTAAATTATTCTTTATCACTGAAAATAGAAATAAAAAAGACTTTTGACCGATCGGTAAATTACAACTGTGCGTCATCACCACATGACAGACCGCGGCGCACAGTCTCCTCTGTAGCGGGGGGGGGGGGGGGAGTTGTTATCCTCTACATTGCAGATATTTTAGTATAATTTTTATTGCACTGTAGGTTATTTTTTCTTGTAAAAAAAAAAGCCACACATTTTTTACGTGGCATGCTTCTTTGTGTGTGGGGGGGCTTGTTTGTTCATTCATTCATGAATGAATGAATAAACAACCCCCCCACACACACACACAGCCCTTAGTGTCACCTTTCATTAGAGCCCAAGATCAAGCTTCTATATTGAATCATTCAAAAGTTATAGACGTTTTTCCAAACTGTGCCATTTGGCACAATTTGGCACAGTTCAAAAACGCCTGGGAACAACCTGAGAAAAAAGCTGTGTAATATATTCATTTTTTGTGGTATTGTTACAAAATTTTGACCTCAGCTGGATAACACTTGGTTCTACATTTCTGTTCCATTTTCCAGCCCGTATCTGACAGCTGTGTGTTATTTGCAAGCATTTGTATCTAAAAAAACACCCAGGCGAACTTTATTTTCTTCAAGTTCAGTATGTTTAGATGACTGTTACTCAGTGGCAGGAGCACTTAGAGAGATTATGACTGTTTTGCCAAAAAATTCAAAGTGTTTTCTTTTAAATGAGTCCAACCCCATGAAGATGCTGCAAAGGGTTGAAGAACAGCTTTTGATTTACTTTGGGTACGTTATTTTTAGGCGTTTTTAGGGAAATTGACCAGAGTGCAAGGGGTTAATTTATGTTTTAACGGGGGCGGGGGGGCAATCACTATTGCACACAGGGTCATGTAGGTTTGGATTTTTTTTTACCCTTAATAATAAACACCTTCATTTAAAAACTGCATTTTGTGTTTACTTGTGTTATCTTTGTCTAATATTTAAATTTGTTTGATGATCTGAAACATTTACACACGTGGACAAAATTGTTGGTACCTCTCTGTTAATGAAAGAAAAACCCACAATGGTCACAGAAATAACTTGAATCTGACAAAAGTGATAATAAATTAAGTCTATGAAAATTAACCAATGAAAATCAGGCAGCTCGGTGGAGCAGTGGTTAGCACAGTGGCAGCACAGCAAGAAGGTCATGGGATCGATTCCACCCTTGACCATCGTGGGTTCGATCCCACCCCCAGACCATCGGTGACCCTTCTGTGTGGAGTTTGCATGTTCTCCCCGTGTCTGCGTGGGTTTACTCCGGGCACTCCGGTTTCCTCCCACATGCCAAAAACATGCAAGTTAGGTTAATTGGCATCAAAACTGGGGATTCTAAATTGTCCTTAGGTATGGATGTGAGAGTGAATGGTTGTCTGTCTCTCTGTGTTGGCCCTGCGATGGACTGGCGATCTGTCCAGGGTGTACCCTGCCTCTCGCCCAAAGATGCTGGGATAGGCTCCAGCCCCCCCATGACCCGAAAGCATTAAGCGGTAGAAGATGGATGGATGGATGGAAAATCAGACAATGCTTTTGAATTGTGGTTCAACAGAATTATTTTAAAAAACAAACTCATGAAACAGGCCTGGACAAAAATGATGGTACCCTTAACTTAATATTTTGTTGCACAACCCGTTGAGGCAATCACTGCAATCAACCGATTTCTGTAACTGTCAATGAGACTTCTGCGCCTCTCAGCAGGTATTTTGGCCCACTCCTCATGAGCAAACTGCTCCAGTTGTCTCAGGTTTGAAGGGTGCCTTCTCCAGACGGCATCTTTCAACTCCTTCCACAGATGTTCAATAGGATTTAGATCAAGGCTCATAGAAGGCCACTTAAATAGTCCAATGTTTCGCTCTTAGCCATTCTTGGGTATTTTTAGCTGTGTGTTTTGGGTCACTATCCTGTTGCAAGACCCATGACCTGCGACTGAGACCAAGCTGTCTGACACTGGACAGCACATTTCTCTCTAGAATACCTTGATAGTCTTGAGATTTAGTTTAGTTAAATTTAGTTAAATTTAAGACAGCACAAGTAATGTACAGGGCAATTAATAATCAACTACCAACTAATATACAAAAAATATTTAAAAAAAGAGACAATGATCATAATTTGAGGGGAGACTTAAACTTTACAAAACCCAAGATACATACAACCAAGAAAAGTATGTGCATATCTGTCTGTGGGGTGGATTTGTGGAACAGTCTGGAGCCGGAACTGAAACTGTGTACAAACAGAAATCAATTCAAAAAGAGGTATAAGCACCATTTGGTATATGTTAGAAGGGTAGTAGTTATATGTACGATTCATTATGTTCACTCTGGGATATTATGGGACACTATGGAATGGTGGGTGGGACAGCACTGTGTATATCTGTATTGTTTGAGGCTGGTTTTGATGTATGGACATCATTGTATGTTAGAATGGATGGGTGTTAATGTTGATTTGTAAAAAATACAGTAAATTGTTTACTTGGGGTCTTAAAGGTGGTAATTTGTATAAAATTCACATGGGTGTATCTATGGAAAAGAGGAGATGGAATTAATAAGTGTTCACTTCTTCCTTCTCCCTTTCGAACAGTGTATACTGTTACTTTATTGCATTTGCCATTTGCTTGTATTTGTTATATTTTTGTGTTCGAAATAAACTATCTATCTATCTAGATTTCATTGTACCCTGCACAGACTCAAGACACCCTGTGCCAGATGCAGCAAAGCAGCCCCAGAACATCAGAATCAGAATGAGATTTATTGCCATTGTTCATGTAGTACACAAACTAGGAATTTGTCTCGGTGCAATGCTGCAACATTAAACATGGAGTAGCACTAAAGATAAAAATAAAAAACTATGCATGCAATAAAAGGTAGAATATGAATAAGTAATACTAATCTATGCAATTTTTAAATATATTAACAAGCAGCAGATATTGTGGAGTTCCACATAGTGCAGTCTGTAGTGCAAAAAGAAAACAGTGATAATTGTCATGAGTCCGGTTGAGCTGTACGTAGTGCACGAGAGTCTAATAAGTCACTTAGTGTTCAGCAGTCTGATGGCAGAGGGGAAGAAGCTGTTCATGTAGCGGGAGGTTTTAGTCTGAATGGACCGAAGTCTTCTGCCTGAGGGAGGGGGGGCAAACAGTGCGTGTCCAGGGTGTAAAGGGTCGGCTATGATCCGACCTGCACGCCTCCGGGTCCTGGAGATGTACAGGTCCTGGAGGGATGGGAGCTTGCAGCCAATCACCTTCTCAGCAGCGCGCACAACGCGCTGCAGTCTTAGTCTGTCCCTGGCGGTGGCTCCTGCGTACCACACGGTGGAGGTGGTGAGGATGGACTCGATGATGGCCGTGTAGAACTGCACCAACATCTTGGTGGGTAGCTTGAGCTTCCTCAGCTGCCTCAGGAAGAACATCCTCTGCTGGGCCTTTTTGATGAGGGAGCTGATGGTCAGCTCCCACTTGAGGTCCCGGGTGATGGTGGTGCCCAGGAAGCGGATGGAATCCGCAGTGGTGATGGGAGAGTCTGTGAGGGTAAGGGGGGGCAGAGGGGCTGTGACTTTTCTGAAGTCCACGATCATCTCCACTGTCTTCAGAGCGTTCAGCTGCAGGTTGTTGTGGCTGCACCAGGACGCAGCTGGGCCACCTCTCTCCTGTAGACGGACTCGTCGCTGTTGGAGATGAGCCCGATGAGGGTGGGGTCGTCCTCCGAACAAAACAGAACCTCCTCCATGTTTCACAGTAGGGACAGTGTTCTTTTCTTGGTATGCTTCATTTTTGCGTCTGTGAATATAGAGCTGATGTGCCTTGCCAAAAAGTTGCAGTTTTGACTCGTCTGTCCATAGGACATTCTCCCAGAAGCTTTGTGACTTGTCAACATGCAGTTTGGCAAATTCCAGTCTGGCTTTTTTATGATTTGTTTTCAACAGTGGTGTCCTCCTTGGTCGTCTCCCATGAAGTCCACTTTGGCTCAAACAACGACGGATGGTGCAATCTGACACTGATGTACCTTGACCTTGGAGTTCACCTTGAATGTGTTTAGAGGTTGTTCTGGGCTCTTTTGTTACCATTCGTATTATCCGTCTCTTCCATTTTTCATCAAGTTTCCTCCTGCGGCCATGTCCAGGGAGGTTGGCTACAGTCCCGTGGATCTTAAATTTCTGAATAATATGTGCAACTGTAGTCACAGGAACATCAAGCTGCTTGGAGATGGTCTTATAGCCTTTACCTTTAACATGCTTGTCTATAATTTTCTTTCTAATCTCCTGAGACAACTCTCTCCTTTGCTTCCTCTGGTCCATGTTTAGTGTGGTACACACCATGTCACCAAACAACACAGTGACCACTTGTCACCCTTTAAATAGGCCGACTGACTGATTACAAGTTTGTAGACACCTGTGATGTTAATTAGAGGACACATCTTGGTTGAACATGTCCCTATGGTCACATTATTTTCAATCTTTTCTAGGGGTACCATCATTTTTGTCCTGGCCTGTTTCATGAGTTTGTTTTTTGTTTTTCTATCTCTTAATTCTTCTGGTTTTTCATTGTCTTTGATTATTCTTTCAATTTCTGTCCCGTTGTTGCACTTTGTAGTGTGTCCATTTCCACCATTTTTTTTCCATATAGTCCTTCTTGCATTCTTTGTCGATATGTTAGTTTTTCCATTAAACGTATACCTTCAACAATGTCCATTGCTCTTGGTCAGGAAGAACTTCTGATCGCCATTTTCTTGTGATTGTTTTTTTACATGCAATCAGCAATATTTTAACTAGATATCTGTCCTCAGCCAGTATTACATTGTCTCTTTTAAGATCACATAAATACATCAAGTTACAGTTCATTGGTATATTATATCCTAATATCCTCTGTATTGTCAAATGTATAGATTTCTAGAATGATGAGATTTTGCAGCATTTCCAAAACATATGCAAGTGGTCTGCATTTTGAGCCCCACAGCCCCTCCAGCATATAGATTTGGTATTTGTATATTTTCTTTGGATCTGTGGTGTAATGAAATAGCGAATCAGGTTTTTCCATCCAAATTCCCTCCATGTCCTTGAACTTGTTGATGTGTGTTGTGTTTTCCATATTTCTTGCCAGTTTTCTTCTGTTATGTTTAAATTTAGTTCTTTCTCCCATTTCTCCTTTATATAGTTACTTGAATGTTTGTTTGCCGTAAGTTTCTGATATAGCTTTGAAATAATTCTTATTTTATTTCCTGCATACGAGCTTAAAATTAATTGTATAATCTCGCTCACATCTGTGTGGAGGTTATGTCTAATCTTCCTCATATAAGATAAGATAAGATAAGCCTTTATTAGTCCCACAATGGGGAAATTCCAGGATTGCAACAGCACAGGGATAGCAACACTCAGAGCAACAATCAGAAGGCAAGAGGAAAAAAAGAAACAAGAGCAGCAAGTATACATTTGTACATATAAATATATAGACACACAGTGCGGAGCATTGTAGCTAGATGGAATAAATATGAGTATATAAACACACAGTGCGGCGCATTGTAGCTAGATGGAATAAATATGTAGATATATAAACACAGTACGGAGCATTGTAGCTAGATGGAATAAATATGTAGATATATAAACACAGTGCGGAGCATTGTAGCTAGATGGAATAATATGTAGATATATAAACACACAGTGCGGAGCATTGTAGCTAGATGGAATAAATATATAGATATATAAATATAAACACACCCAGTGCTGAGCATTGTAGCTAGATGGAATAATATGTAGATATATAAACACACAGTGCGGAGCATTGTAGCTAGATGAAATAA
This sequence comes from Pholidichthys leucotaenia, assembly GCA_020510985.1. NCBI lineage: Eukaryota > Metazoa > Chordata > Actinopteri > Cichliformes > Pholidichthyidae > Pholidichthys > Pholidichthys leucotaenia. Next base: position 289,280,106 of record CM035847.1, on the reverse strand, counting down.
ATATGTAGATGTATAAACACAGTGCGGAGCATTGTAGCTAGATGGAATAAATATGTAAATATATAAACACACACAGTGCAGAGCATTGTTGCTAGATGGGATGAAACAGCACAACCGTCTACTTTTAGTTATCCTATATGGTATGATTATGTACCCATACATATTCTCACCCTCCATAGCGACCGGTATTTTCCTAGTTGTATGCCGGAGGGGACCATTGTATAAGTCTATTGCGTCTTTTGCATTCAAAACTATTAGGTTGTCACGTCTTTTTGCTATCTCTGCGAGCAGCCCTGCTTAGGTTGTACAGTCTGACAGCCGTAGGTAGGAAGGACCTGCGAAACCTCTCGGTTGTGCACCTAGGATGATGTAGTCTGCTGCTAAATGAGCTCCTCAGTGCATTCAGTATGTCCTGCATAGGGTGGAACTCGGACTCCAGCAGAGATGACAGTTTAGCCACCGTCCTTCTCTCTCCTGTCTCCTCCACTGGGTCAAGGCGCTGCCCCAGGACAGAGCTAGCTTTCTTGATCAGTTTGTTCAGTCTCTTCCTATCGGCTGCTGTAATGCCACTGCCCCAGCAGACCACTCCAAAAGTGATGGCTGGAACCTGCCAGCCGGTCAGCGTAGGAAGGCGTGATGAAACTCAACTGGGTGCCTGTGTCCATGAGGAAATTCCTCCCCGAGCGTGCGTCCGTCAAGTAGAGCAGCTTGTTCTCCTCCCCGAGGGCCGCAGCTGCTACCGACCCCTGGTCTTGGCGATTCCCGAGCACTTGAACTGGCACGGTGGTACACATTTGCGTGCCTTCTCTGCAAAGCAGCGGTGGTAGAAACAAAGGGTGTCTCCTCGCATTCCTTGGCCCCCGCCACTGCTGTCGTCGGTGGCTCTGATACCGCTGTCAATGGCTCTCCGCTATCTCCGGCTGTCGCGCCGAGCTCCGTCACTGCCGCTGTGGCCGTGCGTTCTCTGCTGGCCATGACAATCCAATTCGCCTCCCGGGCCAGCGCACGGTAGTCCTGCTTGGCCAACAATGGCGAACTGGCCAGGGCCGCTCTCGTCGCTGACGGCAGGTTCCTGAGGAAGAGGTGGGTAAAGATGAAGTGGTCATCGTCCGAGCCTTTCAACCTCAGCATCTTCTCCATCAGGTCAATGGGCGTGCAATCTCCCAACCCGGTCAGCACCAGGAGTCTCTCTGCTCTCTCCTCCACCGAGAGTGTGTAGTGCTGGATGAGTGCGGCCTTCAACGCGCCGTATTTGTCGCTGGCTGGTGGCTGCTCCAGAAGGCTCTCCACATGCTGAGCCGTGTGGTTGTCGAGCTTTGCGATCACATGGTAGAATTTCGTGTCATCTACCGATATTCCCCGGAGGGCGAACTGTGCCTCAACCAGGTGGAACCAGGAGCGCGGGTTGTGCTGCCAAAAATCCGGTAGCTGGACCGTAACGGCATACGCTTGGCTGGGGGCTCCCAACGCGGCTGGCCCTGGGGAATTCTCTTCTTGCTGCATGCTACGTCTTGGGTCACCAGTGTGGAGTGTGTAATTGACGAGGCATGTTTGTCTCAAGGCAGTTTATTACACAACACACTCTCCAACATTCAAAAGCAGAAGAAGGAAAAACCCCCAACATCTGCCAGTCTTATACCCCTGACATCAAAGTACAAAATCCCATTGTCTTTAAATCCCAAACACAATGCATCCCCCCTGCAGTTCCTCTCTCTTCCACCCCAACCTGGGTGGTCAGGCAATCATTCATGTCCATCTCTCTGCATATCAAAAGGCCAACTCTCTCATCCTCCTCTTTTCCCTAGGAGGTCCAGACCTTTTGTTCCTCTTCAGACATGAAGCCAAAATAAGCACACAGGAATACACATGAGAGCATATGATCAGTCGTATACATGTGAGCCCGTGAAACTACATATGTGCACCACAAGATTACACTTTCACAGCTTCCTGTTATCTCCAAGGAAACTCTGCACTTTGTTCTTATCTAAGATGTGAGGCATTATGCAAGGCATTAAGTCACATGTGTGGCTACAATATATATTATTCACTGTTTGTTGTTTTCTTAACCGTTTTGCCAGCAGTTTTGTGGCCTTTGGCCCCGTTTCATAATATTTTTGTTTTAAGTATCTATTTTTCCTTTCAATTTCATCTATTTGTATTTCTTGTATCTTTATTTTTTCTTCCTTAATTTCTTCATATATTTTTGGGTCATTTGTGTTTTGATGTTTACCTTCTAATTCCCTCAGTCTCTCACATCTTTGTTCATATGATTCCAGTTTAGACTTTTTTGCTTTTCCTGATTCAACAATTAATTTACCTCTTAACACGGCTTTTAGTGCGTCCCATAGTTTTGTTGGGTCCACTTCTCCATTATCATTCTCCTCGATATACTCATTTATGTTTAATTTTATTCTTTTTCATTTTCTCATCATTTAATAGTCCTACATTAAGTTTCCATGTTGTTTGTCGTTTTCTGTTGTTTAAATATATTTCCATGTATATAGGATTATGATCTGATATTTCTGCCCCTCCAATCCGACAATTTCTCACCCTGTGTCTTGTCACCTTCATTCATAAGGAAGTAATCTATTCTAGAGTGTACTTTATGGACTGCTGAATAATGTGTATAGTCTTTTTCGAGAGGGTGCAGGTCCCTCCATATGTCTACCATACCCATTTCTGCCAGTGAAGTTCTTATGAACTTTGTTACATGTTTTTTTGTCTTCTTAACACTTGTATCAACTTCATGATCCATGACGGTATTTAAGTCTCCTCCACAAATTAGGACTCCTTCACTGTGTGTTGCTATGAGATCAAACAGATGTTGAAAAAAACCCTTGTCACTTTCTGGTGGGGCATAGATGTTCACTAATGTGATCTGCATACCATCTATTCTTCCCTTTATTATTACATACCTGCCTTCTTTATCCTGGATTTCTTGTTCACATTCAAATTGCATTTTATTTGAAATTAGTATCATAACCCCCCTTTTAGTTCCTCCCTTAAATGGACTGTAGTAGGAGTTCTTATAGCCAAATCTCTTTAGTTTCTCATGTTCTGTCTTGTTCAAATGTGTCTCTTGCATAAATACAATTTCGGCTTTTTCCTTCTTGAATTTTCTTATTATTCTTTCCCTTTTAACAGGTGAGTTCAGACCATTCACGTTTTATGTCATTATCTTAGGATTTTTAACCATATTCATGTTTTTCCATTTTTTTAACTTGTGCTCCTAGCCCCTTTAACAACAAAACTAACACATATATGTACAAAAACACATTAACAAATCTCGACCTCCGCACTTTGGGCCTTTCTTCTGCCCACTGGTCCCTGTTGGAGGGTGGAGGGAATGTCCTCACCGAGTGAGGGGCCCTCCCTAGACCTGTAGTTACTATCCAAGTAATAGTCATTAGTCTAGAAATGTCCAACAAAAATCACTTAAACCTCTCCTAGCCGTTTGTTTCTCTTTTACCTTGTCTTCTTGGCCTTCATTTCTTCTGTGTCCTTAATCTTTGTTATAATTTAGGCTTTCCTTTGAAAGCCTTGCAGTTTTTCTTGGGCTCGGTGCGCCATATCCGTCTCCCGCCCTCTGTCCTTATCTCAAGCAAGAGAAATCCTAAAATCTTGGTTAATTCAATAAAATCAATCGTGTCCCCTGCCTCTCCTACCATTCCAGTATATTCAAAAAATGACTGCAACAACTTCATTGACAAAGTAAACTCTGTTTGTTCTAGCATTTTACCTCCATCTAATCCTCCTTTTCCTGGCTCACACCATGATAGTTTTTGATTCATTTCTTCCTGTCTCATTAGAAAACATAACTGATCTCGTAAATAAATTTAAACCTTCATCCAGTCCCTTAGATATTTTACCGACTACTTTGTAAAAGTTTTTAATTCCATTGGGCCTAGTGTTGTTAGACTGATAAATTTGTCACTTTTAAATGGTTATTTTCCTAAATATTTTAAACATGCCATTGTCAAACCTCTTTTAAAAAAACAGCCTTGAGCCATCTTTGCCACAAAATTATAGGCCTATTTCCAAGCTGCCTTTTTTTTTATCAAAGATTTTGGAAAAGGTAGTTGCTGTGGTCTATATTTATCATATATTCCATAATCTACATATGTTGAAGCATGTGAGAATGTTTGGTGATTACATATGTAAGGCGACTTCACACCTCACAACAGGACAAAGAGATCTCAACCGCCAGTGAGGATCAAAGAGTTTCCCAGGCACTGCGGTGGAGACCGGAGGAGCTGCCCTGACCCCCCAGGGCCATGAGGAGGAGTACGAAGACAATGGGGGGATTAAGATAAGGAGGGCTGTCAGCTTTGGATTTGCATGTCTTTTGTTATGTGCAAGTATAAGTTCATAGAGCCGAAAGTGTTTGGTCTCTTTTTTTCCTTCTTCTGCTGCTGCACTAGGATGAGACTTGTTAGAGGAGCTGATAATAGACTTTGGTTTATATATCACATCGCCTCGTTATTCCAAGCTCTTCTACACTGGTGACCCTGACGCGAGTATGGACCAGAGGCGTTCCCCCGCGATCGACTCATCTGTGGCGACCCAGGCAGACGCCGGCGCCGACGCAGACGGGAACAAATGGACGACATTCCCCCCCGGCAGAAGTGATAGAGAGAGCTCAATCGAGCACCAGCGCCGCGGAGAGAGCCGAAGCAAGGCACTCTCACCCTGCGGACGCAGCAGTGACGGTCTACACAAACGCCGTCACCGTCAACCTGCCGGACTTCTGGCAGGAAGACCCCGCATCGTGGTTTCTGCAAGCTGAAGCCCAGTTTGCACTTGCGGGCATCACGGCTGACGATACAAAGTTCTATCACATCGTCGCCAAACTCAACGCCGCCACTTCGAGATGTGCGCGGAGCATAATCCAACGGCCGCCGGCCCAGGACAAATATGAAGAACTGAAAGCGACCATCGTGGCAAATTACGTCCCCTCAGCCGAGGAGAGAGCCGAGAGGATCCTGGCGGTTTACGGCCACAGAGGATGCAGACCCAAGGCCCTCATGGAGGACTTGCTGCAACTTAAAGAAGAGGACAATGACAACTTCCTCTTCCATTTCATATTCCTCAGTACGCTGCCGCCACACATGAGAGGGACGCTGGCCAACATGCAATGCAGCACCCAGCAAGACTTCCGCACGCTAGCTCACGAAGCTCAACGGCTCGTCAACGCCTGCAAGGAGTTGACACCCACAGCAGCATCCGCAGACCTCAACGCTGATGTCCGGAGCCACGAGGAGCCACAAATCACCGAGCAGAATCAGCCCGCGGCGACAGCGACACGGCCAGGACGCCACAGACGGAGCGACGTTTGTTATTACCACCACCGCTTCGCCGAGAAGGCTTACAAATGTGTTCCCCCCTGCAAATTCACAAATTCCGGAAAACGCCGAAGCCGAGAGCCGTTAACAGCGGCGGTTCTCGGCAAAAAAAGCAAGCTTTTATATGTGACGGACGGACACACCGGCAAGCGGTTCCTTATCGACACGGGAGCTCAACTAAGTTTTGTCATGCCCTCCCAAGCAGACCTGGCCGTGGGCCCCCGGGGCAATGGAGCGGTGGCAGCCAACGGCTCCACCATCAACACTTTTGGCGAAAAGAGCCTGCACCTCTGCATCCACGGCCGCAACTACAGATGGACATTTGTTGTAGCGGCGGTGAGTTTTAACTTGTTGGGCGCAGATTTTTTGTGTGCACGTGGGTTATTAGTTGATCTAGCGAACAGACGCTTGGTTAATGCACTGTCCTTTGCTTCTATTCCCTGCTCAGCTCGTATTTCTCCACCACCTGTGCAGGCTAGCGTCGCCACAGCAGGAGGTAAGTTTGATCAACTCCTCACCCAATTTCCAGCACTCACAATTCCCAAATTCTCAGCCACAGTGGCTAAACACGGGGTTGAACATTTTATTCCCACAACGGGCCCACCCGTATTTGGCAAAGCCCGGCGCTTAGACGCGGCCAAGCTCGCCATAGCTCGGGACGAGTTTACCACCCTTGAAAAATTAGGCATTATTAGTCACTCGAAAAGCCCCTGGGCCTCACCACTTCACATGGTTCCGAAATCCGACGGTTCTTGGAGACCGTGCGGCGATTACCGCAGATTAAACAATGCAACAGCGCATGACCGTTACCCAATTCCTCACATTCAGGATTTTTCACTGCATCTGGCGGGTGCGCGCATTTTTTCAAAAATAGACCTGGTCCACGGTTATCATCAAGTCCCAGTTCAAGCAGAGGACATTCCTAAAACAGCTGTAATAACCCCTTTCGGCCTTTTTGAATTTTTGCGAATGCCTTTCGGCCTCAAAGGCGCGGCTCAAACCTTTCAGCGGATGATGGACGCAGTATTACGTGACCTCCCTTTTGTTTTCGTCTACCTCGACGATATGCTGGTAGCCAGCCCGTCTGAAGAAGAACACGAGCGGCATCTCACTATGGTTTTTCAGAGGCTAGAAGAGCACGGGTTAATAATCAATCCAGCCAAATGCAAATTTGGCGTGTCACAAATTGATTTTTTAGGACACAGAGTTTCTCCGAAGGGGGCAGTCCCACTTCCAGACAAAGTTCACGCGATAAAAAGTTTCCCACGGCCACATACAGTCAAATCGCTGCAGGAATTTTTGGGCATGGTTAATTTTTACAACCGTTTCCTCCCCCACGCAGCTCAGCTCATGCAGCCCCTATATGACGCGCTCAGAAAACAAAAAGCTTCCAACGCGGTCGAATGGACCCCGGAGCGCGAACGCGCCTTTGCGGAAGTAAAAAGCGCCCTAGCTAATGCCACATTGTTGGTTCACCCCAATCCCTCGGCCCGCATTGCGCTAACCACAGACGCTTCGGACCTAGCTATAGGGGCAGTTGTAGAACAACATGTCAGCGGAATCTGGCAACCTTTGGCATTCTTCAGCAAATCGCTAAACCAAACCGAGCGTAAATACAGCACTTTTGACAGGGAGCTGCTAGCGCTTCATTTATCCATCCGCCACTTCCAGTTCTGGTTAGAAGGCCGGAGTTTCACGGATTTTGTAGACTACAAACCGCTCACCTTTGCTATGGCTAAAATTTCCGAACCGTGGTCAGGCAGGCAACAAAGACAGCTGGCTGCGATTTCAGAGTTCACCACAGACATTCGACATGTGGCAGGCAAACTTAACGTGGTAGCAGACTGCCTCTCTCGCGCTGTGACGTCGTCAGAGCGCGAGGAGACAGATTATACTACCTCAGCCGCGGAACTCTTCACCAACGCGGACACATACGCGGCCCCAATCCATGCAGGGATAGATTATGCAGCCATGGCAGAGGAACAAAGTAGTGACGCGGACGTGCGCGCACTCTTGTCTGGACCAACAGGGTTAAGGCTGGAGGAAAGGGGTTTACGCGACGGCGTGCCCCCCCTAATATGCGATATCTCAACCGGCCGACCTTGCCCGTTAGTCCCAGCTACATGGCGCCGCCGTATTTTCGACTCAATTCACTCCCTCGCGCACCCAGGTGTGCGCGCCTCGGTTAAAATGGTCGCCGAAAAGTTTGTGTGGCCTGGCCTGCGCAAAAACGTAAAAGAATGGGCAAAAACTTGCATTTCTTGTCAGCGCGCCAAAATACACAAACACACAAAAGCCCCTCTGGAGCCTTTTCCAATCCCTGCTAGAAGGTTCGACCACGTTCATGTCGACCTCGTGGGACCACTACCTTCCTCCCAAGGTTTCACACACCTGTTAACAATGATAGACCACACCACGCGCTGGCCAGAGGCAGTCCCTCTGGCGTCAACCACAGCGGAGGAAGTTGCTCGCGTTTTTTTGACAAACTGGGTGGCACGTTTCGGCGTCCCATCAGACATCACGTCCGATAGGGGGGCTCAATTTGTCTCGGAGCTTTGGTCAGCCATGTCCAGCAGCTTAGGGGCAACAATTCACCGCACCACCGCTTATCACCCTCAGGCTAATGGGTTATGCGAGCGTTTTCACAGATCTTTAAAGGCCGCCCTCAGAGCCTCACTAACGGACACAAATTGGGTAAATAAACTTCCCTGGGTTTTATTGGGGTTGCGTGCTGCGCCCAAAGAGGATCTAGACGCCTCTCCAGCAGAATTAGTTTTTGCACAGCCTCTCAGGCTCCCAGGTGAATTTTTACCAGAGAACCCAGAGCCAGGGCATCTTCCAGCCCCGAGGTTTTTAGGCAGCAGCGGACCGGACTCTCTCCCCGGTCCGGCTCATCACTCTTTTCCACGGGTTTTTGTCCCTCAAGCTTTAAAGAACGCTGAATTCGTTTTTGTTAGGCATGAAGCTTTAAAACCAACTTTCCGCCCACCATACGATGGGCCATTCAGAGTGCTGGAACCTGGTGATAAACACTTTGTGCTTGATTTTGGGGATAGAAAAGAAACAGTCAGCATTTACAGACTTAAACCTGCCTTCTTGTTGAAAGACGAGCCTGCACGGTTAGTGAGAGCACCTCGGAGGGGTAGACCCCCCAAGAGAAAAGACTCAGCCCCCCTGCAGGGAACAAATAATCACTCTCCTCCCCAAGCTGCAGATTCCTTACAGGAAGGTCCCAGCAGGACGCCCAAGCGGACCCACAGCAGTTTCGGGAGAAGATTAAAACCCAGACGGCACAGAGACTGATACAAACTACTCAACAGTTGTTCACATAACAGTTTAGGACTGACTTGTGATTTTACTATGCTGTTATGATTACCACTGAACTCTCTTAGGAGCATGGCTGCTAGAAAGTTTCTCCTGTGGCAAGAGGTGTAGCAGTTAGTATGTCATAATAATTATCTTAAACTGTGAATTTTTCTATTGTCCTTTTCTTAGTCGTTTGGGGGGGGGGGCTGTGGTCTATATTTATCATATATTCCATAACCTACATATGTTGAAGCATGTGAGAATGTTTGGTGATTACATATGTAAGGCGACTTCACACCTCAGAACAGGACAAATAGATCTCAACCGCCAGTGAGGATCAAAGAGTTTCCCAGGCACTGCGGTGGAGACCGGAGGAGCTGCCCTGACCCCCCAGGGCCATGAGGAGGAGTACGAAGACAATGGGGGGATTAAGATAAGGAGGGATGTCAGCTTTGGATTTGCATGTCTTTTGTTATGTGCAAGTATAAGTTCATAGAGCCGAAAGTGTTCGGTCTGTGGTCTATAGTAAGCATATATTCCATAACCTACATATGTTGAAGCATGTGGAAATGTTTAGTAATTACATATGTAAAGGACTTCACACCTCTGAAAGGACAAAGGCTCTCAACCGCCGAGTGAAGAACAAAGACGTTCCCAGACATGGCGGAGGAGACCGGAGGAGCCACCCTCACCCCCTAAGGCGAGGAGAGGAAATACCAAGACAATGGGGGGATTAAGATAATGAGGGATGTCAGCCTTTGTTATGCATGTCTTTTGTTGTGTGCGAGTATAAAGCCAGTGAGCCGGAGACATTCTACCTCTTTTCCTTCTTCCACTCTGCACCAGATGAGACTTGTTAGAAGAGCTGATTATTAAACTTTGGTTTATAAATCATATCGCCTCATCATTTCCAAGCTCTTCTACACTGGTGACCCTGACGCGAGTATGGTCCTGAGGCATACCCCCGCAACCGACTCATCCGTGGCGACCCAGGCAGACGCCGGCGACCGCGCAGACGAGGGAACAGATGGACAACTGTTCCCCCCGGCAGAAGAGAGTGAGAGGGCTCAACCGAGCACCAGCACCGCCGTGAGAGCCGAGGCAAGGCACTCTCACCCGGCGAACACAGCAGTGATGGTATACACGAATGCCGTCACTGTCAAGCTGCCAGACTTCTGGCAAGAAGACCCCACCTCGTGGTTTCAGCAGGCTGAAGCCCAGTTTACACTGGCGGGCATCACGGCTGACAATACCAAATTCTACCATATCGTCTCCAAACTCTACGCCGCCACTTCGAAGTGTGTGCGGAGCATGATCCGGCGGCCACCGGCCCGGGACAAATATGAGACGCTCAAAGCAACCATCGTGGCGAACTACGTCCCATCAGCGGAAGAGAGAGCCGAGAAGATCCTGGCGGTCTACGGCCACAGAGGGTGCAAACCGAAGGCCCTCATGGAGGATTTGCTACAACTCAAAGAAGAGGACAATGACATCTTCCTCTTCCAGTTTATATTCCTCAGCACGCTGCCGCCACACATGAGAGGGACACTCGCCAGCATGAAATGCAACAACCACCAAGACTTCCGCGCACTGGCCAACGAAGCTCATCGGCTCGTCAACGCCTGCAAGGAGCTGACACCCACAGCAGCATCCGCAGACCTCAACGCTGATGCCCCGAGCCGCGAGGAGCCACAACCCACTGAGCAGACCCAGCCCACGGTGACAGCGACACGGCCAAAACATAACAGACAGAGCGACGTCTGTTATTATCACCACCGCTTCGCCGAGAAGGCCCGCAAATGCATTCCCCCCTGCAAATTCGCGATTTCGGGAAACGCCAAAGCCGAGAGCCGTTAACGGCGGCGGTTCTTGGCGAGAAAAATAAGCTGTTGTACGTGACGGATGGACACACAGGCAAGCAGTTCTTCATCGACACAGGAGCCCAGCTGAGTTTCGTCACGCCCTCCCACGCAGATCGAGCCACGGGCACCCGGGGCAACGGAGCCGTGGCAGCCAACGGCTCTAACATCGACACGTTCGGCGAAAAGAGCCTGCACCTCCTCATCCACGTCCACAGCTACAGATGGACATTTGTTGTGGCGGCGGTGAGTTTTAACTTATTAGGTGCAGATTTTTTTGTGTGCACATGGGTTATTAGTGGATCTAGCAAATAGGCGCCTGGTTAATGCACTGTCCTTTGCTTCTATTCCATGCTCAGCTCGAGTTTCTCCACCACCTGTGCAGGCCAACGTCACCACGGCAGGAGGTAAGTTTGAACAACTCCTCACCCAATTTCCAGCACTCACAATTCCCAAATTCTCAGCCACTGTGGCTAAACACGGGGTTGAACACTTCATTCCCACAACGGGACCACCCGTTTTTGCCAAAGCTCGCCGCTTAGATGCGGCCAAGCTCAACATAGCACGGGACGAGTTTACTACCCTTGAAAAATTGGGCATTGTTAGACGCTCGAAGAGCCCCTGGGCCTCACCACTTCACATGGTTCCGAAATCCGACGGTTCTTGGAGACCGTGCGGAGATTACCGCAGATTAAACAACGCTACAGCGCATGACCGTTACCCAATTCCTCACATTCAAGATTTTTCACTACATCTGGCGGGTGCGCGCATTTTTTCAAAAATAGACTTAGTCCGCGATTATCACCAAGTCCCAGTCCGAGCAGAGGACATCCCTAAAACAGCAGTAATAACCCCTTTCGGCCTTTTTGAATTTCTGCGAATGCCTTTCGGCCTCAAAGGCGCTGCTCAAACTTTTCAACGAATGATGGACGCGGTCCTACGCGACCTTCCTTTTGTCTTCGTCTACCTCGACGACATGCTGGTAGCCAGCTCATCTGAGGAAGAACACGAGCAGCACCTCACTACAGTTTTTCAGAGGCTAGAAGAGCACGGGCTAATAATCAATCCAGCCAAATGCAAATTCGGCGTGTCACAAATTGATTTTTTAGGACACAAAGTCTCTCCGAAGGGGGCAATTCCACTTCCAGACAAAGTTCACGCGATAGAACGTTTCCCACGGCCACAAACGGTTAAATCGCTACAGGAATTTTTAGGGATGGTTAATTTTTACAACCGCTTCCTCCCCCACGCAGCTCAGCTCATGCAGCCCCTATATGACGCGCTCAAAAAAAAGAAAGCTTCCAACGCGGTCGAATGGACCCCGGAGCGCGAACGCGCTTTCACGGAAGTAAAAAGCACCCTAGCTAACGCCACATTGTTAGTTCACCCAGATCCCTTGGCCCGCATCGCGCTAACCACAGACGCTTCGGATCTAGCTGTAGGGGCAGTTGTAGAACAACTTGTCAGCGGGGTCTGGCAACCTTTAGCATTCTTTAGCAAATCGCTAAACCAAACTGAGCGTAAATACAGCACCTTTGACAGGGAGCTGCTAGCGCTTCATTTATCCATCCGCCACTTCCAGTTCTGGTTAGAAGGGCGGAGTTTCACGGCTTTTGTAGACCATAAACCGCTCACCTTTGCTATGGCTAAAATTTCAGAACCATGGTCAGGCAGGCAACAAAGACAGCTAGCTGCGATTTCAGAGTTCACCACAGACATTCGATACGTGGCAGGCAAACTTAACGTAGTAGCCGACTGTCTCTCTCGCGCTGTGACACCACCAGAGCATGAGGAGACAGATTACACTGCCTCAGCAGCGGAACTCTTCACTAACGCAGACACATACGTAGCACCTATCCATGCAGGGATAGATTATGCAGCCATGGCGGAGGAACAAAGCGGCGACGCGGACGTGCGCGCACTCCTGTCTGGACCAACAGGGTTAAGGCTGGAGAAAAAGGGTTCACGCGACGGCGTACCCCCCCCTAATATGCGATGTTTCAACCGGCCGACCTCGCCCGTTAGTACCAGCTACATGGCGCCGCCGTATTTTCGACGCAATTCACTCCCTCGCGCACCCAGGTGTGCACGCCTCAGTTAAAATGGTCGCCGAAAAGTTTGTGTGGCCAGGCCTGCGCAAAAACGTAAAAGAATGGGCAAAAACTTGCATTTCTTGTCAACGCGCCAAAATTCACAGACACACAAAAGCCCCTCTGGAGCCTTTTCCAATCCCTGCTAGAAGGTTCGACCACGTTCATGTCGACCTCGTGGGGCCACTACCTTCCTCCCAAGGTTTCACAGACCTGTTAACAATGATAGACTGCACCACACGCTGGCCAGAGGCAGTCCCTCTAACGGTAACCACAGCGGAGGAAGTCGCTCGCGTTTTTTTGACAAACTGGGTAGCACGTTTCGGCGTCCCATCGGACATCACGTCCGATAGGGGGCCTCAATTTGTCTCAGAGCTCTGGTCAGCCATGTCCAACAGCTTAGGGGCAACAATTCATCGCACCACCGCTTACCACCCTCAGGCTAATGGGTTATGCGAGCGTTTTCACAGGTCTTTAAAGGCTGCCCTCAGAGCCTCACTAACGGACACAAATTGGGTAAATAAACTTCCCTGGGTTTTATTGGGGTTGCGTGCTGCACCTAAAGAGGATCTAGACGCCTCTCCTGCAGAATTAGTCTTTGCACAACCTCTCAGGCTTCCAGGTGAATTTTTACCAGAGAACCCAGAGCCAGGGCACCTTCCAGTCCCAAGGTTTTTAGGCAGCAACGGACCGGACTCTCTCCCCGGTCCAGCTCATCACTCCTTCCACGGGTTTTTGTCCCTCAAGCTTTAAAAAACGCTGAGTTCGTTTTTGTTAGGCATGAAGCTTTAAAACCAACTTTCCGCCCAGCATACGATGGGCCATTCAGAGTGCTGGAACATGGTGATAAACACTTTGTGCTTGATTTTGGGGATAGAAAAGAAACAGTCAGCATTGACAGACTTAAGCCTGCCTTCTTGTTGAAAGACGGGCCTGCACAGTTGGCGAGAGCACCTCGGGGGGTAGACCCCCCAAGAGAAAAGACTCAGCCCCCCGGCAGGGAACAATTAACCACTCTCCTTCCCACACTGCAGATTCCTCACAAGAAGGTCCCAGCAGGGCGCCTAAACCAACCTACAGCAGTTTTGGGAGAAGATTAAAACCCAGACAGCACAGGGACTGACACAAGCCACTCCACAATTGTTCACTAATTGTGCTGCAACAGTTTAGGACTGACTTATGATTTTACTATGCTATGCGCTATGACTGGCGCCTCGCGGCTGCCCCGGCTATGACTGGCGCCTAGCGGCTGCCCCGGCCTTGGATGCACTCTGCAGAGCGTGCCCAAATGCCAAGTCACGTTTCGTTACCTTGTATTCATACATGTGTAATGACAATAAAGTTGAATCTCATCTCATCTCATCTCTTATGATTACCACTGAACTCTCTTAGGAGCATGGCTGCTGGAAAGTTTCTTCCGTGGCAAGAGATGTAACACTTAGTATGTCATAGCAATTATCTTAAACCGTGAACCTTTCTATTGTCTTTTCTTAGGTGTTTGGGGGGCCTGTGGTCTATATTAAGCATATATTCCATAACCTACATATGTTGAAGCATGTGGAAATGTTTAGTAATTACATATGTAAAGGACTTCACACCTCTGAAAGGACAAAGGCTCTCAACCGCCGAGTGAAGAACAAAGACGTTCCCAAACACGGCGGAGGAGACCGGAGGAGCCACCCTCACCCCCTAAGGCGAGGAGAGGAAATACCAAGACAATGGGGGGATTAAGATAATGTAGCGAACTCAATATGAGCACCCTACTTGGCTTGCCAAGTGGGTTGACCCTATTGGCGACACAGGTAGGGTGCGGGACTCCGGAGCGGGAGGCGTGGGTTCGAATCTCCCGGTGGGACGTCGCCATGTCGAGCAGCACGTTACACTGGTGTCAGAAGTGGGATCTCCTGTCCAAAGTAGTAATGGGGCGCTGACATCGGGACGATGTCGAGAACCAGAGGGGAGTAGTGTAGCGAACTCAATATGAGCACCCTACTTGGCTTGCCAAGTGGGTTGACCCTATTGGCGACACAGGTAGGGTGCGGGACTCCGGAGCGGGAGGCGTGAGTTCGAATCTCCCGGTGGGACGTCGCCATGTCGAGCAGCACGTTACATTTGGTGTCAGAAGTGGGATCTCCTGTCCAAAGCAGTAATGGGGCGCTGACATCGGGACGATGTCGAGAACCAGAGGGGAGTAGTGTAGCGAACTCAATATGAGCACCCTACTTGGCTTGCCAAGTGGGTTGACCCTATTGGCGACACAGGTAGGGTGCGGGACTCCGGAGCGGGAGGCGTGGGTTCGAATCTCCCGGTGGGACGTCGCCATGTCGAGCAGCACGTTACACTGGTGTCAGAAGTGGGATCTCCTGTCCAAAGTAGTAATGGGGCGCTGACATCGGGACGATGTCGAGAACCAGAGGGGAGTAGTGTAGCGAACTCAATATGAGCACCCTACTTGGCTTGCCAAGTGGGTTGACCCTATTGGCGACACAGGTAGAGTGCGGGACTCCGGAGCGGGAGGCATGAGTTCAAACCTCCCGGTGGGATGTTGTCAGTTGGCGCGCACGTTACAATAATGAGGGATGTCAGCCTTTGTTATGCATGTCTTTTGTTGTGTGCGAGTATAAAGCCAGTGAGCCAGAGACATTCTACCTCTTTTCCTTCTGCCACTCTGCACCAGATGAGACTTGTTAGAAGAGCTGATTATTAAACTTTGGTTTATAAATCATATCGCCTCATCATTTCCAAGCTCTTCTACACTGTCTCTTTTTTTCCTTCTTCTGCTGCTGCACTAGGATGAGACTTGTTAGAAGAGCTGATAATAAACTTTGGTTTATATATCACATCGCCTCGTTCTTCCAAGCTCTTCTACAGTTGCTAATCAGCTTTTATCATTTTTGGAGGCATAATCTTTTAGTTAAATTTCAGTCTGGTTGACTTCCGGTTATGGCTGCCACGTAGGACGGACGTGTCTCGCTCTGCTCTGCTCCTGGAGAAAAAAAATCGGCAAATAACTCTCTCATTTGGGACAGAACGTATCCCAGCGTTTGGGCGAGGATATGTCGGCGAAGCCTAAGGCTGGAAAACCAGGAAAAGGAAAAAGCGAGCCGCCGAAACAGTCCAAATTAACGGACTTTCAGGTCTGTGACGCAGCAAACAGGGCTCCATATATGGCGGAGGAGGCTGGCAACGCTGCGATTTCTGCGGGGAATGGCGCAGATGCGCTGATGGCTGCCATGAGTTCAATGAGAGCGGACTTTTCCTCTAGATTTGATGGGATTATGACAGCGTTGGAAGGAATAAGAAAGGAATTGGGTGACTGTGTAGAACGAACGGCGCAGATGGAGCTCCGTCTCGCTAGTGCTGAAGATGACGTCACCCGTCTTCAATTAAAGGTGCGCACTTTGGAAAAAAAAAAAAAATCTCTGGAAGATAATATTTTGGATTTGGAATCTCGGTCGAGACAGAATAATTTGAGGCTGGTGGGTCTTCCAGAGGAATCAGAAGGTCGGGACGTATGTTCCTTTCTGGAAAAGTGGATTCCGGAGGTGCTGGGCAGCGAGGAGTTGCAATCAGCAGTGGTTCTGGAAAAAGCACATCGCATTGGCCCACGGAGAGATAAGGGACCGCCGAGGACCTTAATTATGAAGTTTCTTAACAACAGAGACAGGATGAAGATCTTCAACGCTGCACGAGCTAAAAAAGGAGAGATTAAACACCAGGACCAGCAGGTGCGGTTCTACCCAGATTTGGCCACAGGAATCCAGCAATTGAGGAAGCAGTTTGATCCCGTACGTAAGGAGCTGCGCAACCTTGGGATTCGTCATGGTGTAATCTATCCTGCGAGACTGCTGACCACGTATGAGGGCAGAACCCACATCTTCAAGACCCCAGAGGAGGCGCAGGAGTTCATCAAGAAGATCAAAGAAGAAGAAGAGACTGGTGGGAGCTAAGCATGAACAAAATATAAGGTAGAATAATTAAGCATTTGCACAGGCATCTGACTGACTTGAAGTAAATAGTAAGTTTACAAAATATAGATTGTATTATATATTAAAAAAAAAAAAAAAACAAACAAAAAAAAAAAACTATGATGTACAAAGTTGTTAAAAATTTTGGAGTTAAGTTGGAAAACTACAGAGGAGAGTTAATGTTACGTCATTAAAAGCAGTAGAGTTAGGGTGATTGGGAGGATGAAGAAGGAGTGGCTTAGGCTGTTCCCCGTGGGTGTGGAACGGTCGATGGCTATATCGGGAGACAGAATTTTTCTTTTGATTTTGGGGGGTTTGCCACAAGTGTGGGAAGGGGAAATTTGTTTGTGTGTAGTTTGTAGGATGAATGTTCAACCACTCATGTTTTTGCTTCTCTGTATGAGCATGTTTACACTGCAAGGTAATCCCAAACTCTCTATTGATCATGGACCAAAGTGTTAATCTTAATTTAACTTCATGGAATTGCAGAGGTCTACAAAATTTAAAAAAACTTAAACAAGTTATGAATAAAATAAAGGACATGGGTTCAAGAATTGTGTTTTTACAAGAAACTCATCTGATAGAGGAGGATGTTAAAAGAATTAGGAGTAGATGGCAGGGAAGTGTATTCACCTCTTCATTTTCATCCCGAGCCAGGGGAGTTATGACTCTCATACATAAATCAGTTCCTTTTCAAGTGAAAAATGTAATTGGAGACAAATTTGGAAGATATGTAATCATTCAAGGTTCTTTGCTATTAGAAAATATAAATCTTGTGAACTTATATGGTCCCAATATAGATGATCAGAAGTTCTTTGCTAATTTATTTCTCATCTTATCATCACTTACAGGGCAACATATAATAGCAGGGGATTTTAATTGTACATTGAATCCAGGTGTGGATAGATCAACAGGACTGGATTGTACGCACATTGGATGTAGGATGACTATTAATCATTTTATGAAAGAATTGAGATTGTTAGATATATGGAGAGAAATGAAACCACAAGTTAAAGCCTATTCTTGTTATTCCAGTACCTACAAGACATTCTCACGTATTGATTATTTTTTGATTTCCACAGAATTAAGGTCCAAGATTCAAAACTGCTTTTATGATAACATCGTGATCTCTGATCATGCACCCTGTTGTCTAATATATGTAGATAAAAAATTGACAAAGGAATCAGGTAGATGGCAATTTCAGCATAAATGGCTTCAGGATGAGGAATTTGTCAAGTATATAGAAAAACAGATAGACGAGTTCTTTGACATCAATACTACACAAACATCAGCATGTGTAAAGTGGGAGGCTTTCAAAGCTTTTATTAGGGGGCATATTATTAGTTATACAGGATCAAAATCTAAGAAGACTCGAGAGGAGAGAGCTAAATTGGAACATAAAATAAAAAATCTTCAGGAAAAAGTGTATGCAGGAAGTGACCCAAGGTTGGAGAATGAATTACTGATTTTGAGAGCTGAATACGACAAAAAATCAGCGAATAGAGCTGCCTCGAGTCTTCTAAGATTGAAACAATCTTTTTATGAACAAGGTGAAAAATCAGGAAAATTATTAGCATGGCAGATTAAACAATTGGAAATTAAAACACCAATTACCAGTATTATAAGTAACGGACAGGTAGTTATAGATCCTTTAGAAATTAATAGAGCCTTTAGAGATTACTATGAAAAATTATATGATACCAAAAATGAACCTGATTTAACAAAACTAAATGGGTTTTTGAACGAACTATCTATACCGTGTATTCCAAATGAAAACAGGGAGATATTGGAGTCTAAAATTAGTCAAGAAGAAGTTGGGCTAGCCATTGATAATATGAAATCAGGAAAAAGTGCAGGACCAGATGGTCTTCCAGTTGACCTTTATAAAAAATTTAAGAATAAATTAATAAAACCTTTTTTGGAAATGGTTTTAGAAGCATTTCAAAATAATAATTTACCATCATACATAAATAATGCCTTAATTATACTGCTGCCAAAACCAGGTAAGCCCTCTAATAAATGTGAAAATATGAGACCAATAAGCCTATTAAACGCCGACCTTAAGATAATCTGTAAAATTTTAGCAAGACGAATACAAGAAATTTTACCAAATATTATTAATCGAGATCAGAATGGCTTTATAAAGGGTAGACAAGGCTTCCATAATGTAAGAAGACTATTTAATATTATCTATTTTAATAAAGAAGCACCGGATACAGCTCTCCTATCATTGGACGCCGAAAAGGCCTTTGATAGAGTTGAATGGCCCTTTCTTTTTGAGGTCCTACAAAGGTTTGGACTTGGAAATAATTTCATAAAATGGGTTCAAATAATATACAATAATGCTACAGCAGAAATCCTAACAAATAACAATATTTCAAAACCAATAAAAATCAATAGAGGATGTCGACAAGGCTGCCCACTCTCACCTTTACTGTTTACTATGGCAATTGAACCTTTAGCGATAGCGATACGTTTACATTCACAAATATATGGAATTAAAGTTGGACCAACAGAACATAAAATCTCCCTGTACGCCGATGATATAATTTTGTTTATGTCGAATCTAAAAAAATCAATTCCAACCTTGTTGAATTTAATAAAGAATTTTGGGGAAATATCAGGATATAAAATAAATAAAACTAAATCTTCAATATTAATGCTAAATGAGACCCAGAGAAATTACCCAGCCCCTGAGGTAAATCAATTCAATGTTGTAAATCAGTTTAAATATTTAGGAATCCAAATTATGCCTAAGCTAGAATCAGTCGCCAGTGTCAACTATGAAGCCTTAATGTCAGATATCAGTGAGTTAACTCAGAGATGGATGTCACTACCAATGTCAATGATCGGGAGAATCAATATACTTAAAAGTAATATTTTACCTAAAATACTTTATTTATTTCAATACATTCCCTTATCACCACCTTTAGATCTATTCTCAAGAATAAAAAAAAAGTTAGTGGAATTTATATGGAACAACAGGAGGGCTAGATTACGTCTGTCTTTATTATATTTACCATTTGATCGTGGAGGTCTGAAATGTCCAAATTTTATGTTGTATTATTGGTCGGCACAACTGAGGTCTATGACATATTATTTTTCATCAAATGATCTCCCTCACTGGACTGAAATGGAATCATACAATTTACCTTTACCTCTTCCCATATTCATATACTCAGATTCGGCAAAAAAATTACAAAAACAAGTTAAAAATCCATTTGTAAAGCATATGATCAAAATATGGTGGGAAGCTAAAAACTATTTAAAAGAACCACAGTTATTGTCACAATTTAGTCCAATATGGGGTAATCAATATTTTAAACCAGGGAGAGCGGACGCTGTATTTAAAGTATGGAATTTAAAAGGGATACAAAAGATTCAGGATTTATATTTGCCATGTGCAGACAACATAATGTCTTTTGAAGAGCTGAGGATCAAATTTAATCTCAATAGAACACATTTTTTTAAATATCTTCAACTTAGAAACTTTATTCGATCAAATCAAAATAAAGCTCTCACTCGACCTATTTATTCATCCTTGGAAAAAATGATGATGAAAGATAGTAAAAGAAAGGGTATTATTTCAGAGTTTTATAACTCATTGACACTATCTTCAAGTGAAAATTCACTGAAAAGATTAAACTACTGGAAAGAAGATCTGCAAATTGAAATTTCAGAGGAACAATGGGAATTGGCTTGTACAGAAGCTCAAACCAAATCAATAAATGCACGCCTTAAATTGATACATTTCAAATGGTTAATGCGGATGTATGTTACACCTGAGGAGTTAAATAGATATAACAAAAATATACCAGATACATGCACAAAATGCATGGAAAGTAAAGGAACCCTATTTCATTGTTTATGGGAATGTAGATTAATAAGAATGTTTTGGGAAGAGGTGAGGGTAACAATTGAAAAAATAATCTCAAAACAAATCATATTGAATCCTAAACTGGTTTTGTTGGGTCTGTACCCAGAAAAGCATAATTTCAATAAAAGTGAAAGAACATTCATAGACCTCAGTTTGCTTAATGCCAAAAAATGTATTGCACTATTATGGAAAAAGACTCATAGACCAGATGTGACTCAGTGGTTAAGACAGATGTTAACAAACCTTCCATTAGAAAGAATAACATATATACTGAAATCAAAGGAAATTGTGTTTGAGAATATATGGAGACCTTTTATTGATTATGTAAAAAATTTAAACATAACTCTTGAAGAAGAAGGTGAATGATGTGTGTGGACCTTGTAAATTCCAAACTGGTGAACATAATATGTATACTTATGTATTGGATTGTCTAGACTAAACAGAGGAGCATTGTTGAAGACTTGATTTTGTTGGTGGTTGTTGGTGTTTTTAGTGCATTTTTTTTTTTGTAGTACTTTAGTGTTAGTGTTTGATTGTTTGTATCATGTTTGTTAAAAAAAAAAAAAAAAAGGTTCAATAAAGATATTGTGGAAAAAAAAATTTCAGTCTGGTTTTCGTAAAACACATTCCACTGAAACGTCTCTCCTTAAAGCTACTAATGACATTCTAATGACTGTTGCTGCTGGTTTTTACTCTGTTTTAGTTTTATTGGATTTTAGCTCTGCTTTTGATACAGTTAACCATAAAATTCTTGACAGACTACACCACTCAGTGGGTGTTAAGTGGAACAGCTTTGAACTGGTTCTCGTCATACTTAACTGACAGGTTTTTTTCCGTCTCTGTGAATCAGTTTATGTCCAATACTGCAGCCTTGTCATGCGGGGTTCCTCAGGGCTCAGTTTTGGGTCCTGTTTTATTTTCCTTATACCTGCTTCCACTTGGTCAGTTAATTGATACTTTTAATGATGTTTGTTATTTTTATGCTGATGATGTTCAGCTGTATTTTTCTTTCAGACCACATGAACTTCATAAACTTTCAGTTTTAACAAATTGTATAACTGCTTTCAAGAACTGGCTATCTGCAAACTATTTACAGTTAAAAATGATGTTAAAACAGAGACTTTAATCATTGCTTCTGACAGTATGATCCCTACTATTAAAGAATCCCTTGGACCACTTAGTTCCTCCAGCAAATCCTCTGTACGTAATCTTGGAGTAGTTCTTGATAGCGCTTTATCCCTAGATGCTTATGTAAATCAGCTGACTCACTCTGCTTTTTCCACCTGAGAAACATTGCCAAACTGAGAAACGTAGTGTCTGAGTTGGAAATGGTTATTAATGCTTTTATCTCTTCTCGTTTAGACTACTGTAATTCACTTTTTAATGTTCTTAACAAAACCTCCTTAAATCGGCTTTAGATGGTTGAAGATGCTGCTGCAAGGCTTTTAACTAAAGTTAACAAGAGATCTCACATCACCCCTGTTTTATTTAATCTTCATTGGCTCCCTGTTAATTTTAGAGTTCACTTTAAAATTCTAGTTTTAACTTTTAGAGCCTTGCATGGTCTCACACCTCTTTACATTGCAGACCGCATTCAGCCATACTCCTCCTCTCGATCCATCAGGTCCTCTGGTTGTGGTGAAAAAGGAATAGGCGAAGGCAACAAGCTGGGATGACACAAGGCTTTATTATTTCTCCATCATAACAGCAAACACACTTCTGAGCTCTGCTGGGCTTCTGCGCTACCTGGGTCTCTGTACATTCCTCTTTTATACTTTTATTTCGATATGTAGAGACCCACAGCTTCCGACCCTCATACACTGTTGTGTGAACAAAGAGAAACGCAGCACATCAACATAATATTTGCAGGCTCTGCTCAAACACACTTCTTCTCTCCGGCATTTACTCCTCTCCCCAGGGGGGTGCATAGTCTTTGCTGTCCCGCTTGATACCCCCGGTGACAGATCTTCATTCAATCCATTGTCCTCTCTTCCCCTTGTCTCTCTGGGTGTGAGGAGATCCCCAAACTGTGCCCCCACACAGCTCCCCCGCCCCCCGAACACCCAGAAGGGGCTCTTAACTCCCCGGTCCTTTGGGCCCGAGCTGGCATTCATAACAGCTTTAGCCGGGGGTTGTCGATCCAGTAGAACCGTCCTGCTGGTGAAGTGTATCGGAGGGCATGTCAGTCTGTGGAGGGAGAGGGGGAGGGTGGGAAAACACCTTATGCTTCGCCCCAGATTCCAGCACGTTGAACGGTCCGTAGTACGGTGGGCGCAGCAGGGTCCGGTGCGCATTGTGCTTGACGGAAAAAAAAAACAGCATTCTGCAGGCTTTTTGGGACGAAGGTGCGGGGAAAACAATGGTAGGCTGGCACAGTGCGTTAAAAGCCTCCGGGCCACGCAAAAATTGTGTGGGTGGATCAGCCTCGGGTGTGGGATTTTCCGGTAAAAACTCTCCAGTGATCCGCAGCGGCTGAGAAAAACAAGTTCTGCCAAATCCTCCTTAGGGCGGAGCGCAGCCCTAAAAGAATCCGGGGAAGGCGGTCGGCCCAATTCCCCGAGGATGCGCAGCGGCTGAGAAAAAAATATAAGTTCTGTTGGAGAGGCTGTCAGATCTTCTTTAGGTGCGGAGCGCAGCCCTAAAGGAACTCTGGACAGGCGGTCAACCCAATTGTGTCCTGAAGGTGGATCCATTGGCGGCCGTAAGCTCGGGACCGCTGCCCACTGCCACCCTGCTGCATTGACTGGCAGAATGCTCTTCTGGGCACAGAAGGCCACTGGGAAACATCTCCCCGAACGTGTGTATGTGGCACATGCATCCAGCGCCGCGACCACATGGCCCTATCTTGTGTCATCCTCTTAATCCCGCAGAGTGCGCACAGGGCTTCTATGTGCTAAAACCCTGCTGGCGGGTCATGGAGCCAGTGTCTGGGAGTGTGACTGAAACAACTCCGGTGGCGCTGATGCTCTCCCAGGTAGCCTCTGGAACGGTGCTCGTCTTGCCCTCCATGGCGCGTCTTGGTGTAGGGAACGGAATAGGTGCTCCCTGGCATGTCAGGTCACCAGTGTGGAGATGGGATGGCAGGCGATCCATGGCAATTCCAAGTCCACAGTGTGGTGAAAGGGATAGACACTCCATCTCATGTCGAGGGTCACCGATGTGGAGAAAAAGGCATAGGTGAAGGCAATGAGCTGGGACGAGACAAGGCTTTATTATTTCTCCAACATAACAGCAAACACGCTTCTGAGCTCTGCTGAGCTACTGCACTACCTGGGTCTCTGTACATTCCTCTTTTATACTTTTATTTCCATATATAGAGACCCAGAGCTTCTGACCCTCATACATTGTTGTGTGAACAAAGACAAATGCAGCACATTAACATAATATTTGCGGGCTCTGCTCAAACACACTTCTTCTCTCTGGCATTTACACCTCTCCCCGGGGGTGGGGGGTGGGGGTGGGGGCAGATAGTCTTTGCTGTCCTGCTTGATACCCCCCGGTGACACCTCTTCATTCAGTCCATTGTCCTCTCTTCCCCTTGTCTCTCTGGGTGTGAGGAAACCCTCAAACTGTGCTCCCACATGGTCAGCTTTTATTAGAGGTACCCCAGACGTATTTTAAAACATGTGGTGATTGAGCTTTTCAAGCTGTAGTCCCAAAGTTATGGAACTCTTTACCCCCTTCAATCCGTTTGACTGACTCTGAGGTTATTTTCAGGAAGCAAATTAAAACCCTGTTGTTTAGACAGGCTTTTAGGTGGTGTAAACTTTCTGTTGTATTTCATGTAAAGCACTTTGTGACTCTGTGAAAAGCGCTACACATATAAAGTTATTATTATTAATTATCGCCAAACCATCCATTCTAGCAGGTCTCACTACTGTGTTGAAAATCTTCTTTCACTCTAGCTGCTATCCTGTCAAAAATCACGTTGACACTCATTTTTGGATCATTGACCCTACTCCATGAATTTGTTGACTACTTCAGAAGCCATTCCACTAGTGTCTATGCTACGTTCCTAGATGCTAGCAAAGCTTTTGACAGGATTAACCACTGGTGTTTGTTCAGAAAATTGATCGATCGAGGTATTCCTATTTACATTGTTAGCATCCTGCTATACTGGTACAGAAGGCAGTCTATGGTTGTTAGATGGGGCAATGTCACCTCATCCAAATTTCATGTGACCAACGGTGTTAAACAAGGTGGTATACTGTCACCCTTGTTGTTTAATGTCTATGTTGATGATCTCAGTGTACTGTTGAACAATACTAATGTGGGCGGCTCCTTTAACGGTGCACTGTTAAATCACATTTTCTACGCTGATGACCTCTGTTTGTTAAGTTTGTCTACTGCAGCGATGCAACATCTCCTTTCGGTATGTGAAAAATTTGGTGAAAAAAATGACATCCTGTTCAACTGTACTAAATCTGTGTATGGCTTTCAAACCAAAGGGTGTCAATACGTCGAATCCTGTTATGCCACTTTGTGGTAATAGCTTGAACTTTGTTGAAAAAGTCAAATACCTAGGTGTGTGGATTGAATCTGATAAGACCAATGTTGATTGTAACAGGCATCTCAGGAAACTTTATGCTCAAACAAATTTACTGTTGCGAAATTTCCATAGATGTTCTCCTGATGTCAAATGTATGTTGTTCAAGACCTTCTGTACCTCAATGTACTGCTCGCCTTTATGGTTTAATAGCAATGTTGCTGTTAGGAACAAAATCCGCATTGCATATAATAACTCCCTAAGAAGGTTGTTAGATGTACCACGAAGGTCGAGTGCAAGCAAGATGTTTGTGTCTGTGAACATTCCGTCTTTTGGCGAATTGATACGTAAGAATGTTTACAGTTTTTTGAGAAGGTTGCTGGCATGTAACAATCATCTTATATCAGCAATTGTCAACTCGTCACTCACACTTCATTCCAGCATTTGGAAGTGGTGGCGTTCCATTTTTTATACTGAGCCCATTATTGTATGTTATTGTTGTTACAAGAGCGCCGAGTGTCTGCTGATCTGTATATACTTTTATTTATTTATTTATCTATTTTCTACTTGTTTTAGTTTTGCTCTTAATATGAACCCTGAGTTTGAAATAAACGTTTGAATTTGAATTTATCGGCGCCGTCTGCGCCGATCTCTACCAAGATTCTGCACCCTGGTTCTCCTCTCCAGCTGGCCCACCCACGCACGAGCCCCGGCGAGTTACGAGGACGGCGCATCACGCACGGGACAAATAACGGCTCCAGAGACCGCCATCGTCCTCCACCGCTGCTCACAGAACCCTCAGGGCTGCTCGTTCACCTGAAGCAAGCACGCAGCTCGCCACTGGATTTTTTAATGGTCTCAGCCACGGCACAAAGGGATTTCAGCCGTCAGCTGTTCCTGGGGGGCTTTGGGGTTGCTCCTGCACCTAAAGCCAACACGCCAGTCCCTCTGCTTTTGTTTATTTTTTTCTTACAGCCGCTCCTGCTTTTCTTCATGGCCACGAGAGGAGCCAGAGACTAATTTTTCTTCTTGTGATCTCCGCACTCGCAACGGGACAGCCCCTCGACGTTTGTTTATTTTTTTCTTACAGCCCCTGCCGGCACTTACTACCCCTCCCCTCCCTCCCCCTCCGCCTGCAGCGAGCTTCTCCCACAGCTCGCTCACACAGATGGATTATCGAGGTCTCGGCCCCCTGCCGTGCCCTCTGGGGGGGAGCGTGTGGCGGTTCGGTTGACCCCCACAACAGACTAAGGACAGACAGCTCGCTACTCCTGGTTTTTTCCGCTACACTGCTGAGATGTAATGTGCCATTCATGCCTTGTGATGTTAATGCGCCATTCATGTATAGTGTTCATGCGTCCTGTCCTTACTGTGACCTAGAGACTCAGATCAATATGTAGATGTGCCTTTTAACCTCTTTTGTTCTGCAGCTGGAGCAGAGTCTAGCAAATCTGCCTATTGTGATGTATGTCTCACAAATGCAAATATCTCATGCCTGTTCTGCAGTCCCTTTGATCAGACCAACTGCTGTGAATCTGCTTTGATGTATTGTTTGAGTTGGGTATAAATACTGCACAGGTTCTGTAACACATCCTCTCTCTCACTCTCTCAACCTCTGCTGCAGGACACAGACTTTGTGTCCGCCTCTCCTCCTCTCCTCTGAGAGCCGTGGGCTCACTCTCGGCGCGCATGCACGGCGCCGGGAGCGGAGCTTGTGACGGCGGTATGATAATAAAACTCTACTTAAAACCTCCAACCACGCTGTTTTATTCATGCCGCCGCATGCTGAAATTAAAAATGTATTATGTCTCTTTTATAAATGTTTATATAATCTAAAATAAAGTTGTTATTGGTTTAACCTGTTTTTTGACTGTTTTGAGTGGATTTACACAGTACAGGTCAAAATGACCCGCAACATAATCAATGTAATTTTTTTTCAACATAATACAAGGGTTAAAGCAAGAAATCTCTGTGTGTGTCTGTCACGTTTATAGGACATCATAGGACGGCCTATGATGATCATGAACTCAAGCATCAT
Source organism: Pholidichthys leucotaenia (assembly GCA_020510985.1). Classification (NCBI taxonomy): domain Eukaryota; kingdom Metazoa; phylum Chordata; class Actinopteri; order Cichliformes; family Pholidichthyidae; genus Pholidichthys; species Pholidichthys leucotaenia. The sequence continues at coordinate 289,253,140 of CM035847.1, read as the reverse complement.
AGGACGAACTCAGGCATCATAGGAATCATGATGCTGTCATACTGGATGCACTGAGGAGCTCATTTAGCAGCAGACTACATCATCCCAGGTGCACAACCGAGAGGTTTCGTAGGTCCTTCCTACCAACGGCTGTCAGACTGTACAACCTAAGCAGGGCTGCTCGCAGAGATAAGATAAGATAAGCCTTTATTAGTCCCACAATGGGGAAATTCCAGGATTGCAACAGCATAGGGATAGCAACACTCAGAGCACCA
>CM035847.1:289234102-289252869 GCA_020510985.1 Pholidichthys leucotaenia | reverse complement strand
CAAGGTAACAAACATTAAAGGAGATGCAGAATCAGCATGTGGTAAAAGCTAGCAAAGAGATAGCAAAAAGACGTAACAAACTAATAGTTTTTTGAATGCAAAAGATGCAGTAGACTTACTGGTCCCCTCCGGCATACAACTAGGAACATACCGGTCGCTATGGAGGGTGAGAATATGTATGGGCACATAATCATCTATAAGATAATGATAATAAGATCATCTCTCGGCGCCACACCAGTCGGCTGCCTTTTGCAACAGCGGCTCGATTCCGAGTCTTTTTCCCTTCCTCTCTCTTTTGATCCGTCTTTTTTTTTTTTTCACCCCACTTATATCACGGACACACAGATCGTCCTAAATGTCTCCTGAGCCGGTGGACGGAGCCACTGTTTATAGCAGGAGACGATACAGCAGAGAACAGCTGCTAGCATTCAACCGCCACCCGGTCCCATTGGAAAAACTCGACATACCGAGAGAACTGAGGCGAAAACGCCGCGGCTGCCGGGCTGGAGTAAGGCGGAGGACAAAAAATATAAGGTACAGACCCTCCCTTCCATCTGTTGTCATGGGAAATGTACGGTCGATACTGGGAAAGTTAGATGAGCTAGCGGCTATCTCCCGTTATGATAGCACATACCGGGAGTGCTCTCTCCTTTTGTTTACTGAGACGTGGCTAACTGAACTAGCAGCAGATGCTAACATTGAGCTGGAGGGTTTTCACACGATACGAGCTGACCGAACACCAGACAGTGGCAAGGCTAGGGGCGGTGGAGTGATAATGTATGTTAACAACAACTGGTGCAGACCGGGACATATCACTGTTAAACAACGACACTGCAGCAAAGACATTGAGTTGCTAGCTGTTAGCATGAGGCCTACATATCTCCCGAGAGAACACTCACACGTGATCTGCATTGTTGTTTATGCAAATCCGACGGCGAACGCTGGGACAGCACGTGACGTCATCCATTCAGTAACCAGCAGGCTGCAGACAGAACACCCAGATGCTCTTCTCCTCATCTCAGGCGATTTCAACCATGTTTCACTGTCTCCCATTCTACCCACGTTCACCCAGTATGTCACATGCCACACTAGAGACAATAAAACACTGGATTTATTCTACGCAAACACTAAGGAGGCGTACACCTCATCACAACTCCCCCCACTCGGGAGATCGGATCACAACTTGGTTCATCTCCGGCCGGTGTACAAACCCCTAGTGCACAGACAACCTCCGGCCATGCACACAGTGGAGTTATGGTCTGAGGAGACAATGGACACCCTAAAGGGCTGTTTTGAAGCCACCGCCTGGAAGCAGCTCTGCGATCCACATGGTGAGGACATCGATGGCCTCATTCACACCTTCACGGGCTACCTCAGCTTCTGTGTGGACAAATCCGTTCCCACCAAGACCATACGGCGTCACTCAAACAACAAACCCTGGATCAACCCTGAGATAAAAACACTTCTGAGAGAGAAGAAGAGGATCTTCAGGTCAGGGAACAGGGAGATGCTGAAGTCCGTACAGAGGGAGCTGAGGAGAAAGATCAGAGAAGGCAAGGACAGCTTCAGGAAGAAGATGGAGGACAAGCTGCAACAGAGCGACATCAGCGGGGTCTGGAGAAACCTCAAAACCATCTCGGGGCTCCAGAATACCTCCCCCCAGGCCACAGGGGGCAGGGAGTGGGCGAACAACCTGAATCTGTTTTTCAATAGATTTGACCAACCGCCCTCCCCCCTGACTGCACAACAACCACTGCTGCCTCTAAAGAAATCAAGTCCTGCTGCCCACTCCCCACTCCACCAACACCCCCCCACTCCCAACACACAGCCCCCCATCCTGACCCTGACCAGGACCCAGGTGAGGACGGAGCTGAGGAAGATCAAGGCGAGGAAGGCGCCGGGACCGGACGGCATCAGCGCAAAGCTCCTCAAGTCCTGTGCAGACCAGCTGTGTGGGATTGTGACGTATATCTTCAACATGAGCCTGAAACTGGGGAGGGTACCACAGCTGTGGAAAACATCTTGTGTGGTACCTGTACCAAAAACTTCCCACCCCAAAGACCTGAACAGCTACAGACCGGTGGCCTTGACGTCCCACTTGATGAAGACCCTGGAGAGACTGCTCCTTGCTCACCTCCGCCCCCTGGTGGAACCAGCGATGGATCCACTCCAGTTCGCCTACCAGCATGGCATTGGGGTGGAGGATGCGGTGATCTTCCTCCTTCACCGTTCTCTGTCCCACCTGGAGAAGCCCGGGAATATGGTGAGGATCATGTTCTTTGACTTCTCCAGTGCTTTCAACACCATCCAACCGATGATCCTGAAGGACAAGCTGCTGCGCGCAGGGGTGGACCAGCACCTGTCATCATGGATCCTGGACTACCTCACGAACCGGCCTCAGTTTGTGAGAACCCGGGACTGTGTGTCCGACACGATCATCAGTAGCACGGGGGCCCCCCAGGGAACGGTGCTGGCTCCCTTCCTGTTCACTCTTTATACTGCGGACTTCTCACACAACACAACACACTGCCATCTACAGAAGTTCTCTGATGACTCTGCGATCGTTGGCCTCATCTCCAATGGAGATGAAGCTGAGTACAGAGGGCTTATCCAGGACTTCGTGGACTGGTGCCATCGGAACTGCCTCCAGATCAACGCGAGGAAAACTAAGGAGCTGGTGGTGGACTGCCGCAGGCATGGGCAGCCCCTCACAGTACCAGTAAATATACAGGGAACAGACATCGAGATGGTGACATCCTATAAGTACCTGGGTATTCATCTGAACAATAAACTAGACTGGTCACACAATACTGATGCACTCTACAAGAAGGGACAGCGCAGGCTGTTCCTGCTGAGGAGACTCAGGTCTTTTGGTGTACAAGGGGCGCTGCTGAAGTCATTCTATGACACGGTGGTGGCATCAGCCATCACTTTTGGAGTGGTCTGCTGGGGCAGTGGCATTACTGCAGCCGATAGGAAGAGACTGAACAAACTGATTAAGAAAGCTAGCTCTGTCCTGGGGCAGCGCCTTGATCCGATGGAGGAGATAGGAGAGAGAAGGACGGTGGCTAAACTGTCATCTCTGCTGGAGTCCGAGTTCCACCCTATGCAGGACATACTGAATGCACTGAGGAGCTCATTTAGCAGCAGACTACATCATCCCAGGTGCACAACCGAGAGGTTTCGTAGGTCCTTCCTACCAACGGCTGTCAGACTGTACAACCTAAGCAGGGCTGCTCGCAGAGATAGCAAAAAGACGTAACAAACTAATAGTTTTTTGAATGCAAAAGATGCAATAGACTTACACAATGGTCCCCTCTGGCATACAACTAGGAACTTACCGGTCGCTATGGAGGGTGAGAATATGTATGGGCACATAATCATACCATGTAGGATAACTAAGTAGACGGTTATGCTGTTTCATTCCATCTAGCAACAATGCTCTGCACTGTGTGTGTTTATATATTTACATATTTATTCCATCTAGCTACAATGCTCAGCACTGGGTGTGTTTATATATTTATATATCTACATATTATTCCATCTAGCTACATTGCTCCGTACTGTGGGTGTTTATATATTTACATATTTATTCCATCTAGCTACAATGCTCTGCACTGTGTGTTCATATATTCATATATTTATTCCATCCAGCTACAATGCTCTGCACTGTGTGTCTGTGTGTGTGTGTATATATATATTTTATAGTAATACGTACATATGTATATTAGCTGCTCTTGCTTGTTTTTTTTTTTTTTTTTTTTTTTTTCTTGCCTTCTGATTGTTGCTCTGAGTGTTGCTATCCCTGTGCTGTTGCAATCCTGGAATTTCCCCGTTGTGGGACTAATAAAGGCTTATCTTATCTTATCTTATCTTATCATACCATGTAGGATAACTAAGTAGATGGTTATGCTGTTTCATCCCACCTAGCAACAATGCTCTGCACTGTGTGTGTTTATATATTTACATATTTATTCCATCTAGCTACAATGCTCAGCACTGGGTGTGTTTATATTTATATATCTATATATTTATTCCATCTAGCTACAATGCTTCGCACTGTGTTTTTATATATCTACATATTATTCCATCTAGCTACATTGCTCCGCACTGTGTGTGTTTATATACTTGCATATTTATTCCACCTAGCTGCAATGCTCCGTACTGTGGGTGTTTATATATTTACATATTTATTCCATCCAGCTACAATGCTCTGCACTGTGTGTCTGTGTGTGTGTGTGTATATACAGTATATATTTTATAGTAATATGTACATATGTATATTAGCTGCTCTTGCTTGCTTGTTTTTTTCTTGCCTTCTGATTGTTGCTCTGAGTGTTGCTATCCCTGTGCTGTTGCAATCCTGGAATTTCCCCGTTGTGGGACTAATAAAGGCTTATCTTATCTTATCTTATAAAGATATCTGCGATGCTGTCATAAAGATATGATGTCTATATGACGGCACATAGACTAATGTGTCTTGATGATGTCATATGGCTCATAGACTAATGTGTCTTGATGATGTCATATGGCTCATAGACTAATGTGTCTTTATGATGTCATATAGACCATCACTCACGATGCCTAGACTAATGTGTCTTTATGATGTCATATGGCTCAAAATTGGCAAGGTGAATAAGTCACAGGGCCAGTCTTTACAGTGTGTTCGTGTTTTCTGCACAACAGATTTCTGCAGCCATGGCCAATTCTACGTTGCCACGAGCAGAGTTGCCAGATCAAGCAGTCTTCGTATTGTTGCTCAAGATGAAGAAACTAAGCAAAAGTGTTGCTTTCTCAGCAATGTCGTTTTTAAAGAGGTGCTGACACAGTAAAAATGTGTAGCCTTGAAGAATGCCAGTCTACACTACAAATGTGTAAAATGCCAAGCAAAGCGCTGATTTTCTCTGGGTGCTCTGGTTTCTTGGTTTCTATGGGCATGCATGGGCCTTCCTGGTCAAAAGCCACTTTTTCCTCAGATCTATTTTCATGATCCTGCCCATGAACTGGAATTACGACACACCTATCCCTCAACCAGTGGTCTGAACGAAGAAGAAGACCCACCAGATGGAGAGCAATAGAATGAGGAGAACTGCTGCATGTCAGAAAAGATGCCGTGAGCATGAAACACCTCAGGTTCCAGCAGTACACCACAGGCATGACTGTGAACAACACAGGCGTCTGAGACAGGAGGAGACCCTTCAGCAATGGGCATGCAGAAATACTTGCTTATACTTGGTTTCTACAGGCATGGACGGGTATGCACGGGTATGTACTAGTATATATAATTCAAGAAATCTCTGTGTGTCTGTCACGACCATAGGACTCGCTAAAAGATCATAGGATCGCCTATGATGTTCCTATGAGCTCTACATGATGTCTACATGACATCATAGATCATAGGACTCGCTATGAGATCAAAGGCAGGCATCACTATCATAGGATTTGCTAAAAGATCATAGGACTTGCTAGGAGCTCATCAAAGATCAAAGGCAGCCATCACTGAACGAGTGGTGACATCAAAGATCAAAGACAGGTTTCACCATGGTTACTGTTGCCATGGTAACAGTAACTTTCTACAGGCATGCAGAAATGCTTGCTTACACTTGCTTTCTATGGGCATGCACAGGTATGCACTAGTACTATTCAAAAGAAAGTTGGAGATATGAGGGAATGTAATAGAAGCAAGAATTTAGAGGACATTATCTCAGGACTGAGGTTTGGGCATACAGGACTAATAGTACTTTATTCATAATAAAGAAACACCCTTCAGGAGATCATTGTGGATCACCAGAAAGAAGTAGAGCATACACTACCATTCAAAAGTTTGGGGTCACCCAGACAATTATTTTGTGTTTTCCATGAAAAGTCACACTTATTTACCACCATGAGTTGTAAAATGAATAGAAAATATAGTCAAGACATTGACAAGGTTAGAAATAATGATTTGTATTTGAAATAATAATTTTTTCCAGATACTCAACCTGCTCAAAGGAAGGTCAGTTTTATAGCTTCTCTAACCAGCTAAACTGTTTTCAGCTGTGCTAACATGATTGCACAAGGGTTTTCTAATCATCCATTAGCCTTCTGACGCAATGAGCAAACACATTGTACCATTAGAACACTGGAGTGATAGTTGCTGGAAATGGGCCTCTATACACCTATGTAGATATTGCACCAAAAACCAGACATTTGCAGCTAAAATAGTCATTTACCGCATTAGCAATGTATATTAGATATTAGAGTGTATTTCTGATTAGTTTAAAGTTATCTTCATTGAAAAAAACAGTGCTTTTCTTTCAAGAATAAGGAAATTTCTAAGTGACCCCAAACTTTTGAACGGTAGTGTATTTTTGTACAATATTCCAGGTACACACAACAGACAAATACTCAAAACAGCACTGGAGAGAAGTCAGACTAGACTAAATATTAGGAATCTACTGCAGAAAAATTCAGGGGATGCGGTTTTTAGGGCCATCTTTAGATTTTTGGGTCAAACAGGGCTAGTAGAGAAGTTATGATGTAGTGGGTGGTGTCATACCGCTTCTATTCCACACTCCAGTCCAGAAGGTGGCGGAAATGCACCTATACGTTGCTTGCCAGCCGCCATTAAATAAAAGAAGAAGAGGAAGAAGGAAGCAGAAAAAGAAGCGGGGTTTACGGTGAAAAGGACATGCTACCAATTTCTCCCAAAACAGAAGTCGTTAGCTTGATATTAAACCGGTGAAACTACAGTAACCGTGAGCCGTCATGGAGGTGCAGCTGTGCTCCGTCATTCAGGTCCTGGTCAACTCCACATTCTCTGAAGTCAACAAACTTTTCTTCGAGCACGGATCATCACCTGAAAACACACGCGGACAGTCTGAGCAACAGGTCAGTGCTGGTATGCTTTTTTTTTTTTTTCCCAAAACTTTATTAAGAACAAGGTGAAAGTACAGAGTTTTGACGTAGATGGTGATAAACATGGCAATTAACAATTTTTTATCTAAATTGTGTAGTTCAGTCAACAGTCTTACAAGAGGTAAGAAGGATAAAATAAAGTAGTAAGAATAGTAAATAATAATAAGATAAAGTAACTAAAAGCATAATAAAAGTAGACAAAAAGAGAAACGGGGGGGTTCTTTTCAGTCCAGAGTGTCCAGAGTTCTAGGGGTTTTCCATGAGTTTCCGATCATCGACCAAACAGTGGAGTTTCCCAGCATTCCGCTTCTTCATGTGTTTCAGTGATGAGAAAAAAAAGGCAGAGTTCTTTATGAAATACATTAAAATTTGGCTTGCATTTTAAAAATCTATTTTTGTGTACATAAAATTTTCCCAAGATTACGAGGGTGTTGATAGACATATCATGCAATGAGTTCTTAATAATAAAGCCATACAAAATATTCTGACAGTTAAAAACAGGGGTTGGTACATGTTTAGATAACCAGTGATGAAAATCATCCCAAAACGCAATGGTGTACATACAGTAAAAGAAAATGTGATCTGTACTTTCTGTATGTTCATTACAAAAGGAACAGTTATTGTTCTCAAAGCCAAAGCGTTTACTTAGAAACTCAGCAGAAGGATAAATTCCATTTAAAACTTTATAGTGGATCTCTTTTGCTTTTGGTGAAATAGGAAATTTAAAGAATTTAGATCTTAGAATTTGAGCTTCTTTTTTGGAGAAAAAATTAAGAATAGCAGCTCTAGAAACTGTTGCTGGGAAGATTTCTTTATTAAATATTTTCCTAATCGTTAAATTGTTTAATTTTGAGTCATCTAGGCGGAAACCATTCACCAAAAGCAAAGGGAGGTTTGGGCAAGAGCCAAATCTATTTAAAGTTGAGACCATTAGTATAATTGTCTGAGGTATTGCCTCCATTACTTGGTTATATTCTCGTTTATCATTTATGTTATATTTAGCACAGAAATTCTCAAAAGTTAAAATGCTCCCTGTGCCGTCTAATAAGTGTAGTACAGACCAAATGCCCTTATTTTGCCAGTTTTGTAGGAATATTGATTTGTGTTTATATAGTACATATCTACAATTCCACAGAGGGGTCATATGAGGGCTAAAATTATGTTTATAAATCAATCTCCAATATAGTAAGACCTGTTGATGAAATGAGGAGAGTTTATAGGGGAGCTTTTTTGGGTCATAGTCACATCTGAGCAGGAATTCAATGCCCCCAAATTTAGCAAAAATTTCATTGGGAATATGAAACCAGAAATGTTTGGGTTGTTTAATAAATTGTCTCAGCCAGTTAATTTTGATGGTGCCATTAATGCATTCAAAGTCTATAGCTTTAACACCACCTTCCTCATATTCTTGAATCATGGTACCTTTTTTAATATAATGTGTTTTCCCTTTCCAGATATAATTGAAAATGGTTTGATTGATGGCTTTAACGGCATCTTTGGGCATTGGTAATGAATGGGCTGGATAAATAAATCGGGAGATGCATTCCATTTTTGTCAGAAATGTTCTTCCTATGATGGAAATATCTCTTTGAGACCAGCAGTTGAGATAAGTTTTTGATTTCTCCAAGCAATTCCATATATTGAGCTTGACTAATTGATCAGCATCTTTAGTGATATGCATGCCCAAATATTTCACTGTTTGTTTGACGGGAATGGTATGAATGGCTGATAGACTGCAGTCATGAATAGGTAATAATTCACATTTACCTAGATTCAGTTTAAGCCCAGAGGCTTTAGCGAAAATGTCTATATAATTAAGAATTTTAGGGACTTGATCAGAGTTGTGCATGAATATGGCTGTGTCGTCAGCCAGTTGGCTGATTGTTAGTTGTTTTCCAAATACTGTTAACTTATCAAAGTCAGAGTTTTTTATAAAAATTGAGAGCATTTCAGCTGCTGCAATGAACAACAGAGGCGAAACCGGGCAGCCTTGTTTTATTCCTTTGCCTATTGAAAATCTAGGGGAGGTACCATGTGGTAATAGAACTGAGCTGTTGGTATCCGTGTAAATTAGTTTTATAAAGTCTAAAAAGTGCTCCCCAAAACCAAAAAGCTCTAAGGTCCTAAACATAAATTTGTGTTCAATCATATCAAAAGCTTTAAAAAAATCCAAAAATAAAATAAACCCCTCGTCAATTAGGTCCCTATAGTCAAGTAAGTCCATTACAAGGCGTATATTGTTGTGTATTGAGCGCCCTTTAATAAAACCTGATTGTGTCTCTGAGATAAGATCAGTGATGCCAGTTTTGAGTCTGTTGGCATAAATATGTGTTAAAATTTTGTAATCATTATTAACCACTTGCACTCCGTTGTTCCGCGGGCGGGCAAGTCTCTGCGTTCTAGGGCGCACGAGAGCGCCCTCGTGCGCGCTTGGACGCATGACTCATGATGGTGGTGATGGTGATGTAGTGGCGTCCAAGCGCCACTAAAAAAAAAAACTGCAGAGACAGCCGCGAACAGATTAGTTCATCTGATTGACCTCTCATTCGACTAATAAGAGCCTTGAATTGGGTTTCTGAAACCTTGAAGAGCCAATGAATGAAAATCTAGGAAGGAGGACCCGCCTACTGTGAACGCAGGAGCCAATTGAAGCACAGAAATTCAGGCTGGGTGAAGAGAGATTTACTGTTGCAACAGATGAAAACAAAGGACGCTGGACGAATCTACTACAGACCCAGGCTCACCCAGCAGCATGGCGAACACCCACAAGTGGGACCTGCACTCATTCCAGCAGAATAGACGGAGGCCGACGACAAAAGTCATAAATCATTCGCCAAAACGGCAATAATGGAATTATGTTTTGATCGGGATCCACGAGCGGAGCAGCGTCGCGTTCGTCTGACAATGGGGGAAGAGATGTTCGCCACGACTCTGCTGCTTTGAAGAGGTAAGGTGTTATAAGCTAAATTGTTATTTATCCCTGAAAACTGTAATCCAAAAATGACTTTTGACCGATTGGTAAATTACTACTGTACTGCGCACGAAGTGCGTGCGCCGCGATAAACGGTTCATTTGCCGTGTTCGGACCGTGAAGGCCCCCCCGCTGCAGAAGAGGAGCGGGGGGGGGGGGCGTTCACGGTCCGAACGCCCCCCGGTCCGCGGGGGGAAGCATATGAGTCTATTCCATCGTGTAGTGATGGCCCTCTTCTGTAGCGAGGGGGGGGGGGGGCGTTCACGGTCCGTTCACGGTTCCCCCCCCCCCCCACACACACACACAGTAGCGAGGGGGGGGGAGAGCCGCTGTGAAAACATGCAAGGAGTGTAATCCGTCATGTAGCGAGGGCCGAACTCGGTCCTTGGTAGCCGGGGGGGGGGACCCCCCGCCCACACACACACACACACACACACACACACACACAGACACAGCCCTGAGTGTGACCTTTCATTAGAGCCTAAAATGAAGATTCTACATTGAATTATTCAAAAGTTACAGACGTTTTTCCAAACTGTGCCATTTGGCACAGTTCCAAAACGCCTGGGAACAGCCTGAGAACAAAGCTGTGTAAAATATTCATTTTTTGTGGTATTGTTACCAAATTTGGATCTCAGCTGGATAACACTTGGTTCTACATTTCTGTTGCATTTTCCAGCCGGATCGGACAGCTGTGTGTTATTTACAAGCATTTGTATCCAAAAAAACACTGTGTCCAATTTTTTTTTCTTCAAGTTCAGTATGTTTAGATGACTGTAACTCAGTGGCCGGAGCACGTAGAGAGATTGTTTTTTTTGCCAAAAAATTCAAAGTGTTTTCTTTTAAATGAGACCAACCCCATGAAGATGCTGCAAAGGGTTGAATAACAGCTTTCGATTTACTTTGGGCACGTTATTTTTTTGGCATTTTTAGGAAAATTGCCCGGAGTGCAAGTGGTTAAGTAAAGTAATTGGTCTGAGATTATCAATCAATTTTGGATCCTTGCCAGGTTTGGGAATTAATGTGATGACTCCTTGTTTCATAGTATTTGGTAAAACTGATGTAGCACAGATTTCCTTTAACATATTAAAAAATAAGTCTTTTAGGTTGATCCAGAAGTGCCTGTAAAAATTGGCTGTCAAGCCGCCTGAGCCAGGTGATTTGTCTAGAGCTAAGGATTTTAAAGCTTTCTCAGCTTCCTCCATTTGGATCTCTGCGTCACATGATTTTCTAAAATATTCATCAATTTTCGGTATCCATCCTGAAATGGATTCAAAGAAACCCTCTGCATTAGTATGTGAGTAAGAGGAGGAGTATAATTCACTGTAAAATTTGAATATTTCTTTAGAGATCCTCAAAGAATCAGTACATTCTTTACCATCAATTACAAGAGACTTAATGGCATTTCGTTCTTGTCTTCTTTTCTCAAGCCTACAGAAGTATGTTGAGCTTCTCTCTCCCTCCTCTATCCATTTCGCTCTTGACCTAATATATGCTCCTTTGGCTTTATTAATATAGATGTTATCTAGGGAAGAGTGCAATAAAATCAGTTTTTGTTTGTCCTCTTCACATAATGAGTGTTTGTTGCATATTAAATGGATCTCTTTTACAATATCCATTTCTTTTTGTTTATTGGCTCGGCTTATGACTTTGCTGTATGAAATGGAAATCTGACAGATTTTAAATTTAAGAAATTCCCATTTCTCCCTGTAAGTTGACAATAATGTATCTTTAGTTATACTGTCGATTGTCCTTTTAACATCCTGACAGAAAGGGTCATGTTTTAGAAGATTTGAGTTAAATTTCCAGTAGCCTTTATTTCTTCTGACTGCACTAGTGGGAGTTATGGTTAACTTGATCATACAATGATCTGTAAGCGGAGCTGCAGAAATTGAGGTATTTATGTCTATATTAGGTTGGAATTCAGAAATAAGCCAGTAGTCTAATCGCGATTTAATGGTGCCATCAGGTTTAAACCAAGTAAAGGTTTGAGTATCTGGATTTAACGCACGCCATATGTCACTAAGCTGAAACGTGTTACAGAAGTCTAGTAAAGTGGTATTATACTGATGATTAGGAAATCTTGAAGGTTGCCTATCAAGCCATTCATCCATAACCATATTGTAGTCGCCACCCAACACAAAAACAGGATTGATATATATTTGGGATAATTCCTTCAATATGTTAGTCACGTCTGTAATTAATTGTTTGTTCTGACTGTGGTTAATAAATCCATAAATGTTAACAAGAATCAAGAATTGTTTGTGTATTTCAAAAACGCAAATAATCCAGTGTCCTGTGTCATCTCTTTTGGTTGCAACTACTTTCCCAGGAAAGTTATTTAGGAGTATGGCGACCCCTGCTGATCTATTTGTGCCATGACTATAGTATATTTTTTCTCCCCATGGTTTGTCCACATTTCTTCATCTGTGTTGTTGCTGTGAGTCTCCTGAATAAGATAACAATGTGCTTTTTCATTTTTAAGGAATAGAAATGTAGCCTTTCTTTTAATACAGTCTCGTAAACCCCTAGCATTAAGTGATGCAAAAGAAAAGGTTGTAATAAAAGACATAAAGGATGAAATAGAATAAGGAAAAAATTAAAATAATAATAAAATAAAAATAACAAGTAGATAAACGGTTTAGGTTGTTACTTTGGACCAAGTACACTTGAAGAAAGCCCCTGATTAAATTGCTAAATATATGTTTTAACTCATAACTTTTTTCCCCCTTTTTTTCCTTCCCTTTTTTCCTTTTTCTTCCTCTTTTTTCCTTCTCCTTCTTTTCCTTTTTTCCCTTTTCTTTCCCCTTTCCCTTCCTCCTTTTCCCCCAAGCTGCACGCTTGTTATGACAGAATCCAAAAACCTAATCTATAAAATTATCGAAAATATGTAATGCAAATTATCAAAATGGCATTGAAAAGGAGCTGCCTTATAAATCTACCCTTCAAAAAAAAAGATTCAGGAACCTGAGTAAAAGTAGCATGTAAACATTTCCAAATGACAGCTGCCAGGAACACAGCGTACTTCAAAAGGGGACTATGAAATGACTCCCTATAAAGTAAACATTGAAGTAGCTTAGCAACATGTACAGAACATAAAAGAGTCAAAGTGCTTGTTCAGCCATAGTTGTGAACCAGACCCTTAGATGCTGACTCTTCTACCGTCGATGTATCCCACATGGCCTTTATACCAGACGTTTTTCCCAGCTGCACGGGCTTGCTCCATCTGTGGCCATGCTGCTGCGCGGGCATCCCTGTCGGCTTTACAGAAATCTTGCTTGAATCGGATCCCGGCTATTCTGCAGAATTTGGAGTTTTTGGTCAGCCTCCAAATTTCTTCACAGTGGTATCTCATGACAAACTGAAGAATAACCTGGCGGTTTCTCCCATTTTCACGTTTTCCCAGGCGGTGGACATTATCAACAATAGTGCCCATGGTCGTTGCCCACTGCGGTGCAATTTCTGACAGAATGTGGATTACCTCCTCACGGATCATTTCGTTATCCTTTTCTTTGATCCCGTGTATTTTAAGGTTCCAGCGCCTCTTGTACCTCTCCAGCTCAGTAATCCTTTCCTTTAGCTCTTCGTTTTCTTGTATAAGCTTGGGGATGTCTCTCTCAAAGGTCTGTAGTTTGGTCTGGCAATTTTTGATGTCAGCAGTATTAATTTCAACAAGACGGGTGATGCTGGCTACCATTGTGGTGGTCTCCCTTAACTGCGCTCCAAAATCATCAACTTTGGTGGTTAGTTTTGTGATAGCATCTACCAAGTTGTCGTAAGACTGCTCTTGGGCGGTTTTCATCTTGGAAAGTGGCGGAGCAGAGGACTTAGTTGGAGTGACGGGAGAACTTTTTCTCTTACCAGGACCGCTACTAACAGAGGTTTCCATCAGGGTGTAGTCGTGGTCAGTAGTAGTTGTTGTTAGCTTAGCGTTCGTTTTCCCGCCGGACATATTAGTCGGATTTGATTAGTTTCCTGTGACAGAAACTTGCGTTCAAAATCACCAATTGAACTTACTTGCTTTGAAGCTGTCAGCTCTGAAAATGTTTTCAGTCTGAATATGAGTTATTGCCCAAGTTTCGGGGCTGGAGAATGCGGGGTTTAGAAGAGGCGAACTGGTCCGGATCGCCATCTTCCGGAAGTCGTCAGTGCTGGTATGCGGACCCGGTCGGTTCTGGTTCCGGTCACGGGACTTTCCCTTGTCCGCCCAATCAGCGGATTAAAGAAGCCCTAGGTAGTAGCGTTAGTTAGCTTAAGTCATAACAGTGTCATAGTCTGTTTAGTAAATGTAGTCAATGTATTTTTTTTTTTTTTTTTGTCTAAACGTGTAATTTTTTTTTCTTTAGCTGAGGTAAAACAAGGCATTGCTGGGAGCAATTTGACAGTGGGAATCAGGCCTGGGTCTATCTGTTGTATGTCTACAAGCGGTTCTGCTACGGGTTTATCAGCTGAAATGTTAACATTTTAATATTGCTTTAATGATGTCTCTTAATTCAGGTCAAGTGACAGCTCAGCTGCAAAGATGCCTCCAGACAGGGCTGTTTCTAGCTTTTTGGAGGACCCTAAACAAGAGGGGTTTTTTTGGGGGGGGGGGGGGTTGTAAGGCAGTGGCTAACCGTACCTGTAGAATGCTTGGTACAGATAGGGCTGTCTACACATCCGGGTACATCTACACACCCACTGAAACACACGGAGGTAATAAAAACCAGCAGTTTACCATTGAAACAATTCACACTTTGAAGATGACGTCACAGGGCTGCCAGTCGCTATATGGGCGGCCATGTTGGGAGGGAAGCTGCAGGGGTGATTCTATTTCATTAAAGCCGAAAATTATATAAACATAATGCACTACCATACCTGTCAAGGCATACCTCATGCCTCCCTTATTGGGGGGGCTTTCACACCTGTACTGAGTACTTAAAAACTGTATTTATCGGCAGATGGAAAAAAAACTGAAGCAAAAAAACCCAAACAAAAAACAAACAACAACAATTGCAACATGAACTATTTCAAACATATTTATTCAAATGTACACTTATATGGGCACAATCTTGAGCCATAACTTTTTGGTAATGTGAAAATAATAAGCCAAATAGCGCCCCCCCCAAAAAAGATAATATTAATAATAAATAAATTAAAATAAATTAAAAAAAAACAACAATATTTTTCAAATTTACATTAGCACAAGGTAGATTGCTTAATTTGAAAGTACACAATAAGAATAGTTCTGAATATAGTTCTTAATTGTCAGCTAGATATATACACTTGGAATTAAAGAGTTTTTAATTGTCAGCTTTGTTACACTAATGCACTTGGATGAACTTGAAACAAGAAAATGTCCACTGATGCTGCTTGTTATAGTTCCAAGTAGCAGCCTTTGCTGACTCTAGCATTTCTTTTGAAGGCTTGACCTTGAAGCATGGAGTGTCACAATTCATTTTTACTTGCGTGAAAGAAGTCAGAGTTTCTGGGAGCATACTTTTTCTGAAGTCGGTGTGAATTTTCCTAACCATGCTGAAAGCCCTCTCACTGTCAGCATTGCTGTGAGGAAGGCAAAGCAGTGCTGAGTACACTTTGAGGAGCTGGGGGAAGTGGGGCCACAATTACCGGGACTTACTACAGTTCACTGCTGCAGAAATTGCAGAAGGTCATCAAAAGCAATCATCATGCTGACCAAAGTTGTCCGCTTCCTGCAAGATGATGCCGGGTTCAAAACTTACACGTTGCCCAGAGGGAAGCACAGTCCTGCAGCTATTTAATCCTTCCTCACCCCACTTCCCCTCCCTACCTTACACCATTGACTTCCACCTTTTTTCAGCAATGAAGTCATTTTTGAAGGGCAAGCCCTTCCAAGACAATGAAATGTTGATTTCCATGGTCAAGTTGTGGCTTCTGGCACAGCCTGCAGACTTCTACAGGTGAAGTCTCCGCAGCTGCATAAAGCGATAGGAGAAATGTGTAACCCTTGGTGGTAACTATGCAGAGAAAGACTAATAAATGTGCCAAGGCTGAGTCTTCTCAGTCCATGGAAGATGACTCAGGGGAAATCTCTTTTGAACAGCCCTCATAAATGTGTAATATTTCTATATTTTAGCTAAATTATATAAAATTTAAAAGCCTGTTTTTTAGTGCCATAGCTCTCATGGAGCAGCATATGCCCTGCTGAATCTGAACAGCGCTGTCAGTCAAAGATGGTGTTTCCCTATTCTCACCTACTGTAAATCATCACCTTCATTGGGTTTGATCTACTGAAAGCTGAAGTTTGATACTTTATATCCAGTGTGTCTAGGAAGCATGAAGGACTAAAAAGGCGCCGACCTGCAGTGTGGGTCTGGCTGTCAGGTACGATCTGATGCAGATGGGCGTATGCGTATGCTCGTCCGCCGCTACAAAGGCGGGTTTGAGTCTGTCTATGCCAATTTCTCGAAGCTCTGACTCTCCCATTCTTTTCGGTGACGTCCAGTCCCTCGATTTCCCTTTTCTTCAAGCTTTGTTTTCTTCGCCGGCAGCGCGCTGCATGAAGCCATTTTGAAAATCACAAAAAGTCTGCTTAGGTACGCTCAGTGTCACCAGGCATCGAATTACTGTTCAGTTGATTTTAGGTTCTCTCAATTTTTTTTTCGCTGTATATTTTTCTTTTTGGCGTACAGAAATGGCAATACGCCCGTATTTGCTAAAATTGCATTTTCGCCGTATTAAAATACAGTGAAACCGTATCACTTGACAGGTATGCACTACTGTGGAATAACTGGTTGTACAAACACTGGTGGGAAGGAGAAAGTGTTTTTTATCGATTACCTGCAATTATTGTGAACCAAGGCGAGTCAACTTGGGAAGTATCAGAGAAACGGAGGGCAATTTGGCTTTCTCCTATTAGTATTAGTAGAGCTGACGTGGCGCCTTCCTTGTATTCCAACTTGCAGGTGCTCTGACCATTTTGTAATAGGTTTGTAGAAATAATTGACTAATAATATTGTTGAAGAGTCTGTGATGCTCTGTGGACATTTTCCTAGTTTCATAAGCGTTCTGTTCTGATCAACTCAGCTGCTGCCAGCTACACACACATGCACAGAGCTAAACAAACATACTGGTTCGTCTAACGGGAACTATTGGGGATCTTAAGTGTCACTTTCAAGCTTCAGGATATTATGACAATCCAAGTCACTGTTTAGCCCTCCTTGCCATGTTTTTACATTTGACTGCAGTCTGTACCATCAGCTGTGTCCACACAGGCGAGACAGAAAATGTGTCCTTCCACTCAGCTACGCAAGTGCTTCTAATCATTCCAACTGATTAGACCTCCGTCCGGACCTGAGGGTGAAGTGTGTTCACCACACCTGGATCCTGTTCATCTCCTTCCCCATGAAAGAAGGCGCCAAAGAGGAGAAAAAACAACACAACTTTATTCTTGAGGCTGCTGGCAGGAAACCAGTAAAGCCTGGACACGCCGTGCTGGAACAAGCTAACTGCTAAAGCTAACCTTAGCTGAAGTTAAGGCTTTTCGAGAAGGGCACTGAGATTCAGACTTCACCAACATTCAAGAGTGTCACTGGCTTGGGAAGTTTTTATTCTTCTGAACAACAACTGAACAAAATGACGGAGTAGTAACCCAAGGTTTGCTGATCTGATGCCAAAATGTCAGAACACCGGCTAATTAGCCTGTGGCTTTGAGGATTATTACAAGTAGCTGGAAGTCTACAAATCAACTGCTTATTGTTAACAATAAGACACCAAGACAACAATGTCTAACTTCATCTGAAAGTACCTGGACAGGTGAGTGTGCTGAATGGAGCCAGTCTTTAGCTAATGCTAAATCAAATTAGGTCACATATCAAAAAAACTGAGAGCAAAAACAGAGAAAAACAAACAGGAGAAATTAAGTTGAGGGCTCTGTGAATAATTTATGGGCTGATGTGGATAAACATACATGCATGATTAATGTTATGAAGACCAAGTAATAGGCTACTGTATATTTAGCTTTGTACATGTCTGGATAGGTAATGCTAGCCCACTTCTCCGTGTCTTTTGGTCAGTTTTGCTTTGGAATGAGATAGGGGTCCTGCTTCTCAATTAAAACTAATTTTTCGTCATACCGCTGTCTGCTGTTCTGCTGTCATTATCAAGAGTTCTGTAATAAATTTTGGACATTTCACTTTTTTTGTTCCATTTTACTACATGATTATCCTCCCCCAGCATGGCCAGTGATCGTATTCGACCTCGCCGGAAGTCACGTGATCGAAAACTATGAACATGGCATATCAATATTATGACGAGCTTTCACTGCAAGATTGGCTCAGATATGATCAGAAACTTTAAATTTGATCTGAAAAAGTGTCCCTACCTTTTACCAGCCAGGTATGTGGAAGAATGATCCAGCAAAGTGGCCAGAAACAACATTTAGTGATATTTGTAACTACCAGATAGATACTCTAGCTTGGTTGTGCATTGGCGGAACACTCTAATAATGGGAAAATAAATAGTACCTGCTGTGGAAATCCCTAAAAAGCCATGATGTTCGCCACTGGCGGAAAAATTTCTGCTGTGGCGGTTAAGACAGTGACTCCCACTAGGCCACTTTGGTCGGGTTGTAGTTTTCTCAAACATCTAAATAATAAACCCATTGTAAAGTGAGACTACAAAACTATGACTCCCATAAGCACTATCTGCACACACACAGTGTATACTCATTGGTCCACTGTCAATTTATACAGGCTCTCCCATCACCACTGCAGATTCCTTCCGCTTCCTGGGCACCACCATCACCCGGGACCTCAAGTGGGAGCCGACCATCAGCTCCCTCATCAAAAAGGCCCAGCAGAGGATGTTCTTCCTGCGGCAGCTGAGGAAGCTCAAGCTACCCACCAAGATGTAGGTGCAGTTCTACACGGCCATCATCGAG
>CM035847.1:288974759-289234079 GCA_020510985.1 Pholidichthys leucotaenia | reverse complement strand
ACCCTGAAGTGTGACTATGGTTTTGGGTCATTGTCCTCGAGAGACCAATCCGCTGACGACAACAACTGATTGTTGATGTATGGGTAGACATAAGCCACTTCTCTGGCGTTATCTTATCGAGGAGGAATGTAAACAAGGGTACCAAAACACAAGGTCAAATCTGCACAGTGCACTCAGAGAATAAAAAAAAATTTCTCTCTCTTCGATTCTGTGCTTCAATTTCATACAGGCTTGAATCATACTTTAGATCATTCTCTGGAGAGCACTCAGCGATCCACAGATGTTATCCACCTACCGAAACATAGGTAAAACATGTCCAGAGAGTTCGTTCTCTCTTCAATGCATGCCAGATAGTAAATTCCATGTTAATCCTGCCGCTGACAGTCAGTGCTCCCCCCAGCTGGACGAATTGTTGAATTTGTTAAGGGAGCTACGCCGGGGTCCGCATTTGATTAGCTCACCCAATAATTTCGATACACTAGGAAAACTCCAGGGGCCAGAACAGAAGATCCTGTGATCAGTTCAATCTCAGTCGAATCACACAGACACATGAGTT
Organism: Pholidichthys leucotaenia; assembly: GCA_020510985.1. Classification (NCBI taxonomy): domain Eukaryota; kingdom Metazoa; phylum Chordata; class Actinopteri; order Cichliformes; family Pholidichthyidae; genus Pholidichthys; species Pholidichthys leucotaenia. The sequence continues at coordinate 289,233,523 of CM035847.1, read as the reverse complement.
CCAATGCCATGAGTCTCCCTTGGGTTCCCCCTGACCCGCTTCTTCTTTTAAAGGTGACAATCGCATATAAGCCGCTTTCCAGATCCATAATTTCCATTTGGATTAAGATTCAGCCAGGAGAAGAGTGACATTGCAAGCTGGGATCAGAAGGGAGAGGATTAGGAGGGAGAGGGAAGAAAAGCGTCTGCTCTCTCTCAGAAGCGGAAGTGAAAGCGGAAGTGTAGTCCCATATTCACTGCATCATCCACTGACCTGTTTGACCGGTAGGCAAACTGCAGTGGGTCCATCAGCGGGCCTGTGATGACCTTCAGGTGGTTCAGCACCAATCTCTCCAAGGATTTCATGACCACAGAGGTCAGGGCAACAGGTCTGTAGTCGTTTAATCCTGTAACAGAGGGTTTCTTGGGAACTGGAATGATGATGGAGCGTTTGAAGCAGGAAGGCACTTCACGCAGCTCCAGTGATCTGTTAAAGATCCGGGTGAAGATGGGGGCCAACTCGTTGGAGCAGACTCTCAGGCAGGACGGAGACACACCATCAGGTCCTGCAGCCTTCTTGATCTTTTGTCTCTGAAAGACCCGGCGCACCTCCTTTTCACAGATCGTTAGTGCTGGTGGGAGGTCAGAATGGAGGAGGGATGGAGTTCCTGGGGCTGCAGATAATCCTTTTGTGTGGGTGGGAGGTGAGAACTGTAGGTTCTTTTCAAACCTGCAGTAAAAGCTGTTTAGGTCGTTAGCCAGCTGGAGGTTTTCCACAGGGTGGGGGGATGGTCTCCTGTAGTTGGTGATATTCCGTAGGCCTCTCCAGATAGAAGCAGAGTTGTTGGCTGAGAAGTTTTTTTGTAACTTCACACTGTAGCTCTTCTTAGCAAGCCTGATCTCCTTCGTCAGCATGTTTCTGGCCCGCTTGTACAGAGTCCAGTCACCAGTCCTGTAGGCCTCCTCCTTGGTCTGACGTAGCTGCTTCAGTTTAGGAATGAACCAGGGTTTATTGTTGTTGTATGTGCAGAAGGTCTTGGTCTGCACACACATGTCCTCGCAGAAACAGATGTATGACGTCACAGCGTCAGTGAGTTCATTTAGGTTAATGGCTGCAGCTTCAAAAACACTCCAATCTGTACAGTCAAAGCAGGCTTGTAACTCCAGCTTTGATTCCTCAGTCCATTTCTTCACAGTCCTTACAACAGACTTGGAAGTTTTTAGTTTCTGTCTGTATGTTGGAATAAGATGGAGCAGACAGTGGTCAGAAAAACCCAGAGCTGCACGGGGGACGGCATGATAGGCGTTTCTTAAAACTGTGTAACAGTGGTCACGTGTATATGTGTCCCTGGTGGGACATTTAATATGCTGTCTGTATTTAGGAAGCTCATTTGTGAGATTAGCTCTATTGAAATCACCCAGAATGATAAGCAGAGAGTCTGGATGTTTTTCCTCCACGTCTACTATCTGGTCAGCGAGGTGCTGCAGTGCCTCCGTTGTACAAGCAGCAGGCGAGATATAAATTCCGACCAGAATAAACGAGGAGAACTCTCGCGGTGAATAAAAGGGTTTACAGTTTATGAACAGAGACTCTAGGTTAGGGCTACAAAACTTCTTCAACACTGTGACATCAGTACACCAACCTTCGTTTATGTAGAAGCAGATTCCACCACCCTTAGTCTTTCCAGAGAATTCTCGGCTGCGATCAGCGCGAAACAGCTGGAATCCGTCCAGGCGCACAGCGCTGTCCGGGATGTGTTCACTCAGCCAGGACTCCGTGAAACAAAGGGTGCCAGATCTGCTAAAATCCCGGTTTTTGTGAGTCAGGAGCAGCAGTTCATCCATTTTGTTTGCCAAAGAGTGGATATTTGCCAGATGGATCGATGGGAGCGGCGTGCGAAATCCTCGTTTCTTCAGCCTGACTAGCGCACCGGCACGTTTACCACGCCGCCTTCGTTTCCGGCCAGCGCCAATAGCCGCTGCTCCCACAGCTAAGATCGACTGAAAAAACTTCAGATCAGCAGCAGAAACTGGCGGAGAAGTTGCATTGGGAGGTAGTCTGAGTGAAAGTAGTTCCTCCCTTGAATAGGTGACTCGGACAGAAGAGCAGAAGTGGGACACACCTTCCAAAAAGTTCAACTTTTGTCTCTTCAGTCCACAGAGTGTTTTCCCAAAAGTCTTGGGGATCATCAAGATGTTTTGTGGCAAAACTAAGATGAGCCTTTATGTTGTTTTTGCTCAGCAGTGGTTTTCATCTTGGAACTCTGCCATGCAGGCCATTTTTGCCAAGTCTCTTTCTTATGGTGGAGTCATGAACACTGACCTTAACTGAGGCAAGTGAGGCCTGCAGTTCTTTGGATGTTGTTGTGGGGTCTTTTGTGATCTCTTGGATGAGTCGTCGCTGCACTCTCAGCTGGCCACTCCTGGGAAGATTCACCACTGTTCCATGTTTTCGCCATTTGTGGATAATGGGTCTCACTGTGGTTCACTGGAGTCCCAAAGCTTTGGAAATGGTTTTATAACCTTTTCCAGACTGATAGATCTCAATTACTTTGTTTCTCATTTGTTCCAGAATTTCTTTGGATCGTAGCATAATGTCTTGCTTTTGAAGATCTTTTGGTCTACTTGACTTTGTCAGGCAGGTCCTATTTAAGTGATTTCTTGATTGAGAACATGTGTGGCAGTAATCAGGCCTGGGTGTGGCTAGAGAAATTGAACTCAGCTTTCCAAAGATGTGATAAACCACAGTTAATTTATATTTTAACGGGGGGGGGGGGGGGCTTTTTCACACCGGTCCATGTAGATTTGGATTTTATTTTACCCTTAATAATAAACACCTTCATTTAAAAACTGCATTTTGTGTTTACTTGTGTTAAGGTAAGATAAGATAAGATAAGCCTTTATTAGTCCCACAGTGGGGAAATTCCAGGATTGCAACAGCACAGGGATAGCAACACTCAGAGCAACAATCAGAAGGCAAGAAAAAACAAGAGCACCTAGTATACGTATGTACATATTACTATATAATATATATATCGGCGGTGGCGGCCTCCGTCGGTCTATGATGACCATGGAAGATAATCCTAAACGTCTACTCTGCTGAACAGCACGGCCTTTGGCTGAACAGGCGATGCGCACCGGTGTTCTAACCTTCCAGCGTTGGGCATTGGTAGGATTCAAGCCTGGGCAGGAAGATATGAGGACAAGATGTTACCCATGCAGCATGTCCCCCCCTCTCCACGTCACTGATGAATCCAAAGGAACAGCAGGCTGCTATTGTTTGGCACCAGCGCCGTCGCAGGAGCTGCCAGAACAATGTTGAGCACAACAGAGAAACTGCCTTAGGGGCTCCGACTCCGGATTTTTCCTCAGGGTTTACTCCGAAGCCTTTCCCGTGACCGGGTGTGCCGCAAGGCAGCGGAGGTTTGAAATCAGGGTTTACCTTCCCCTAGATGGGCCTACCTTCCCAGGTTGACGAGCCACCATCTACCCGAAGCATCTGGTTTTAAGGCGCCAGAGATTCCGCCCTCGCCCCCTTCTCCTATTAGTAAAAGCAGTCCGCCGGGCTTAGAGACTAAACCACACGGGCAGGCTAGGAGTTGGACTTAGTTGTCAGAGGCTTTTCGAGACGCACGCCGTAAGGAGCATTTTATGAGCACTGGGAGCTTAACCCCAGTGCCGCTCCTGGCTATGACAACCTTGGAACCATATATATATACACTACCGTTCAAAAGTTTGGGGTCACCCAGACAATTATTTTGTGTTTTCCATGAAAAATCACACTTATTTACCACCATTGAGTTGTAAAATGAATAGAAAATATAATCAAGACATTGACAAGGTTAGAAATAATGATTTGTATTTGGAAATAATAATTTTTTTCCTTCAAACTTTGCTTTCGTCAAAGAATCCTCCATTTGCAGCAATTACAGCATTGCAGACCTAACATGATTGCACAAGGGTTTCTTATCATCCATTAGGCCTTCTGACGCAAAGAGCAAACACATTGTACCATTAGAACACTGGAGTGATAGTTGCTGGAAATGGTCCTCTAATACACCTATGCAGATATTGCACCAAAAACCAGACATTTGCAGCTATAATAGTCTTTTACCACATTAGCAATGTATAGAGTGTATTTCTGATTAGTTTAAAGTTACCTTCTTGAAAAAAAGTGCTTTTCTTCAAAAATAAGGAAATTTCTAAGTGACCCCAAACTTTTGAACGGTAGTGTATGTATGTGTGTGTATATATATATATATATATATATATATAGAGAGAGAGAGAGAGAGAGAGAGACATACACACACAAAGTGCGGAGCATTATGGTTGGTGGATGTGCAGCAGAAAGTCTAAGCTCTCTCTCCGCGGATGCGGCGGGCCAGCTGGATGTCTTTGGGCATGATGGTGACCCTCTTGGCGTGGATGGCGCACAGGTTGGAGTCCTCGAAGAGACCCACCAGGTAGGCCTCGCTGGCCTCCTGCAGAGCCATGACGGCGGAGCTCTGGAAGCGCAGGTCGTCTTGAAGTCCCTGAGGCGATCTCCCTCACCAGGCGCTGGAAGGGCAGCTTACAGATGAGCAGCTCCGTGGATTTTCTGGTAGCGACGGGATCTCTCTCAGAGCCACGGTACCGGGCCTGTAACAGTGAGGCTTCTTCACTCCGCCGGTGGCCGGAGTGCTTTTCCGAGCAGCCTTGGTGGCCCAGCTGCTCTTCCTGGGGGCTTTTCCTCCAGTAGATTTACGGGCCGGTCTGCTAGGTTCATGCCATCGCTCTTTATTGTTCTGTCTTATATTTCTTGCACGCCGCCTAACTCCAGCCCGGCACCCGCGTCGTTTTCGCTCAGTTCTCCCGGTATGTCGAGTTCTTCTCGTTTAGCACCGGGTGGCGGTTGAGTGCTAGCTAGCTCTTCCTGCTGTATCGTTCACCTGCTGTAAACAGTGGCTCCATCCGCCAACTGAGACAATTGGGGCGATCTGTGTGTCCGTGATATATATAGAGTGAAAGGTGTGCCGGGTCAGAAAGAAGAAGGAAGATAAAAAGACTCAGAATTGAGCCGCGGTTGCAAAAGGCAGCCAACTCGTGTGGCGCCGGAACCAGAAAAAAAAAATCTTTGTCTAATATTTAAATTTGTATGATGATCTGAAACATTTAAGTGTGACAAACATACAAAAAATGAGAAATCAGGAAGGGGAGGCAAACACTTTTTCATACAACTGTATAATGTGTGTCCAACTGCGTAACAATGAAAATGTATGCAGTGCTTTCTAAAAATGTTGCCTAGCGGAAGCATATATAAACTAAAAAGAATAGGGCCCAAGCACAGATCCCTGTGAAACTCCGTGACTGAGCTTTGAGTTGGAAGAAAACTCGTGATTGACATGGACAAACTGGAACATATCAGATAAATAAGATTTAAACCACTGCAGCGAAGTTCCATTATGTCCAACAAGGTGTTCTAGTCTATCAAGTAACATATTATGATCGATTGTATCAAGAGTCTGCACTAAGGTTTCAGTACTATGATGGATTCTAACCCAGATTGAAACTCTTCAAATAAACCTTTCCCTCTGCAAGTGGTGAAATAATTGCGTAGCAACAACTCTAGATTTTTGAAATGAAAGGCAGATTAGAGATTATAGTTAGCTAAAACTCATGGCTCCACTGTTGGCTTTTAAGTAAGGGTTTAATTTACAGCAGTTTTAAAGCCTGTGAGTACATGGCCTAATGTTAATGAAGAATTGATTATCTGAAGAATAAAAGCTAACAATAAATGGGGATGACTTCTTTAAATAACCTGGTAGGAATAGGGCTCTAAAAGACAAATTGAAGGCTTAGCTGAGGAAATTATTTATTTAACTCTAAAAGGTCAATTGGAGTAACTTATCCAAACAGATATCAGTTGAAGAAGTTGTAGTAGTGACTGTATCTAAGTTAACGGTGGGAAGAGTCTTGACTGATTTTTATCTTCTGATAGATGAAATTTTATTATTGAAGAAGTTCATAAAGTCCTTACTAGTCAGCTCTAAGGGAATGCTAGATTTGACTGAGTCCTGACTCTTTGTCAGCCTGGCTTACAGTGCTGAAAAGAAACCTGGGATTATTTCTTGTTCTTTTCTATTAAGGTGGAATAATAACTTGTTCTACGCTTTCCCTAAGAGATTTTTTATAAATTAGTAGATGATTTCTCCAAACTAAATAGATTTAGTTTGGAGAAATCTAATTTAGTGGAGTGCCATTTTCTTTCTAATTGATGAGTCTTCTGTTTTAAGCTACGAGTTTCTGTGTTGAGCCAAGGAGTTAGAAATCTCTGATTAGACATTTTCATTTTTAAAGGGGCCACCATTGTTGAGAGTCTGATGCAGAGAAGCTGTAACACTATTTACCATGCTATCAATTACAGAAGGAGCCAAGCTCTCCATAGCTTATCTCTGTTGTGTTGACACATGGCACTGAGGAAACAGTCTGCTTAAATTTGGTAACAGTCATCATCTGAGAGACATCTACTGTAATAATATTTTTCTTCAGGAGCCAAATAGTCAGAAATAGTAAGATCAAAAGATAAAAGATAATGGTCTGACAGTCCAGGATTATGAGGAGACACTTCCAGATTTTCTATTTTTATGCCATATGTCAAAACAAGGGTCCAACGTGCGCGTGGAGATAATGGTGAATTTGCTACTTTCTGAGAAAACCCCATTGAGTCCTAATATTGAATTAAATGCCATATTAAGGCAATCACTACATCTACATGTATATTAAAGTCCCCAACTATAATTATTCCTATCCAGTTTCAACACTGCAGCGCGGGTGCGGAGTGGTTAGCACTGCGGCCCCGCACAGCAACTCACCCTTGCCAGGGGATCCTAGGTTCAGTACAAGTCCCCGACCAACAGTGATTCTGTGTGGAGTTTGCATGTCTCCCCGTGTCTGCGTGGGTTTTACTCCGCGATTTCTCCGGTTTCCCTCCACATGCCAAAAACATGCAAGTTAGGTTAATTGGCATAAACTGAGGATTCTAAATTGTCCTTAGGCGTGACTGTGAGAGTGAATGGTTGTCTGTCAATCCTGTGTTGGCCCTGCGATGGACTGGCGATCTGTCCAGGGTCTACCCTGCCTCTCGCCCAAAGATGCTGGATAGGCTCCAGCCCCCCCCCCCCCCACAACCCGAAAGGATTAAGCGGAAGAAGATGGATAAGAACTCAGCAAATTCAGATAAAAACTCTGAGTAAGCTGAGGGAGGACGATAAACTATGGTAAAATAAAATTGGGTTTAACCCTAAAATTGCCCAAAATGCCAAATACTGAGGACCATGCCCTCAAAGGAATTATAACATGTTTTTTGCTTTACATTAACTAGTAATTTGAATGGTAAATTGTTGCTACTCCTCCTCCACAAACCAGAACTTCTGGGATTTTGACAGTTAAGTAACCAGAGGGAGTCGGATTCATTTAAACCAACATAATCATCTTACCGTAACCAAGTGTCTGTAAGGGATTTTAAATCAATCTGCTGATCAACTGACAGATCATGGACTAGCAGAGCACTTGGGAGTTAGAGAGCGAATGCTTAACAAACCGCATTTAATTTTTAGATTATGTGGAGGAACAGAGGCCAAGTCATTAAATTTAGAGGCTTCATGTTTAATTTGAGTTTTACCAATTTTTGTTGAATCACTTTGGGATGCTGAGCCATTATATTTTTACTTACTTTAGAGGGAGCAGACAGTGATTCTCTGATGGAGAAGACAGGGCCTAAGTTGGACAGTGATTCTCTGATGGAGAAGACAGGGCCTAAGTTGAGGGGTGGCAGATGGAGAGAAGCTGCAGAGAGGCGTGTAAGACTGCGACTCTGCTTCCTGGTCCCAACACTGAGTTGTCAAGGCTTTGGAACTTTGGATAAAAATGATGCTAGATTGTTAGATAAATGAGACGCACCATCCAAAGTGGAATGGATGCCGTCTCGCCTAGTAATACCAGGTTTTCCCTAAAATGAGTTCCAATTGTTTATGTAGCCCACATTGTTTTCAGGACACCACACAGACAGACAGCGATTGAAGGATGACATGCGGCTGAACATGTCATCACTGGTCAGGTTGGGGAGGGGCCCAGAGAATACTACAGAGGCGGACATTGTTTTTGCAAAGTTACACACCATTCCATTTGCACTATTCCTATAAAATGAGTAAAGCTAGGGTCACCAAGCCTGGTACACAGGTTCACTCTGTGACCATGACCTCTGACTACAGGTTTGGGGTCCAAAAGTCAAGGGTGGCACTTCATATGCTCTCTTCCTATGGAATGTGTAAAGCCCTCTGGGGTCACCAAACTTGCTACACAGGTTCACCTTGGGATCCTGCCCTACGGTTATGGGTTGTACATAGGGATGTTGAAGATTAATTGACTTTAGATTAATTGTCTAAGAATTTAGTCGACTAAATTAAATTAGTTGTTAATTAATTGATAACTCAGCAGTCCTTTTCAATGGGACATTTATTCTATGAAATGTAGTGGCGTCGCCATCCAGGCCAGGGCACACGTGGTCACCCACTGCCGCTTTTCAACCGAAACTAAAGAAAAAAGAAAAAGAGGACACCAAGCTCCCATGGAACATTTGCTGTGCAGAGAGAAAAAAAGCTCGCTCTTCCAGGTTATGTCAGAGAGCCACAACATGTTCCAGTGGCACGCAAGCTTGAAGATCCACCCGTCTGCTTCAAATCAGCAGGACAGAGAAACGGAATGCCGCAAGGAATAAACTTCACGGGCCGTATTACAACGGCGGGATCATTTAGTCAGTTGTCAGTGTTGCAGTACGCGTTTATGGGCATTTCCAAGTTTATTTCCATATCACAATGGCATAAAAATGAATTTTCCATCAGCGCATGATGCAAAGTGGCCAGTCTAATCATTCAGAGGTGTTTTGGATAATCCAATCCAAAGCGCTCCTTCCCATCCCTTTAATGCACAGAGTCGCATTATCTAAAGTGAACTATGATCATGACTGTTTAAGACGGGTTTTGCGCTGACCAAAGCCAGTGTGTGGGACTTCCGGTTATGGCGGCCACGTAGGAAGACGTGTTTCGCCCTGCTCTGCTCCTAAAGATAAAAAGTCGGCAAATAACTCTCTCATTTGGAACAAAGCCTATCCCAGCGTTTGGGCGAGGATATGCCGGTAAAGCCTAAGGCTGGGAAATCAGGTGGAGGAAAAAGTGAACCGCCGAAACAGTCCAAGTTAATGGACCTTCACGTTTCATGACGAAGCAGAAAAATCTAAAGATATGGCGGAGCAAGCTAGTGGCGGAGCGGTGACTGCTGGCGACGGCACAGGTGCAGTGCTCGCTGCCATTAGCTCAATGAGAGCAGGACTTTTCCACTAAATTTGATGGGATTATAGCAGCGATAGAAGGAATGAGAAAGGAGATAAGCGACTGTATGGAACGAGTAACGCAGGTGGAGCTCGAATTTCCAGCGCTGAGGATGACGTCACCAGCCTACAAATTAAAGGTGCGCACATTGGAATTAAAAAATAAAACGTCTGGAAGATAATGTCCTGGACTTAGAATCCCGGTCGAGACGGAACAACCCTGAGGCTGGTGGGCCTCCCAGAGGGAACCGAGGGTTGGGACCCATGTCCTTTTTGGAAAAGTGGATTCCAGAAGCACTGAACAACGCTGAGCTGCAGTCATCAGTCGTTTTAGACAGCGCCCATCGAATTGGCCACCGAGAGATAATAAGGCAACACCGAGGACCGCTGATTATGAAGTTCCTCAGCTACAGAGACAAGATGACGATTTCCAATGCGGCTGCGAGCCCAAAGGAGAAATTAAATACCAGGATCACAGGTGCGGTTCTACCAGATTTGGCCACAGGAATCCAACAATTAAAGAAACAGTTTGGACCCCGCCTGTAAACGCTCGCTGCGCAGCCTCGGGATTCGTCATGGAGTGATTCATCCTGCAAGATGCTGGTCACATATAAGGGCAGAACCCACACCTTCAAGACCCCTGAGGAGGCGCAGGAGCTCATCAAGCAGATCAAGGAGAGGACTGGTGGGAGCTAAGCATGAAGCATGAACAAATATAAGGTAGAATATTTAAGCATTTGCACAGGCATCTGACTGATCTGAAGCATATAGCAAGTTTACAAATATAGATTCAATTCAATTCAAATTCAACTTTATTTAATAGCGCCATTTCACAACAACAGTCATCTCATAGCATCTATCAACTGTAGGGGGGACCCCCACAGTTGCAGAACGACCCCAGCAATCAGGCGATCCCCTGTGAGCACAGCACTTGGCGACGGTGGAGAGGAAAACTCCCTTTTAACAGGAAGAAACCTCCAGCAGAACCAGGCTCAGGGAGGGGCAGTCATCTGCTGCGACTGGCTGGGGGATGAGGGGATAGAGAAGAAGAAAAGAACAGACATGTAGAGAGCAAACAGCACGATGGGGACTCAATCTATGGGAGAGAACAAACAAATGTTAATGACCAGCAAAAAAAAAAAATATTTCATAGAGAGTGAGGAAAGGGAGTGAGGCCCAGTGCATTACTGGAGGTCCCCTGGCTGACTAAACCTATTAGCAGCATAACTAAGGGAGGGTTCAGAAACACATGATCCCTCCCTAATTGTAGGCTATATCAAAAAGGTAGGTTTTAGCCCTATTCTTAAAAACAGAGATCGAGTCTGACTCCCGAATCCGGATTGGCAGCTGATTCCACAGGAGAGGAGCTTGATAACTGAAGGCTCTGCCTCCCATTGTACTTTTGGAGATTCTAGGTATTACAAGTAATCCTGCATTTTGGGAGCGTAGTGCTCTGTTAGGATGATACGGTAGTATCAGATCTTTTAAATAAAAAGGAGCCTGATTGTTTAGAGCTTTGTAAGTAAGAAGAAGGATTTTAAACTTAATTCTAAACTCTATGGGAAGCCAATGAAGGGAGGCCAGAACCGGAGAGATATGATCTCTCTTTCTAGTACCTGTTAAAACTCTTGCTGCAGCATTTTGGATCAGCTGAAGACTTTTTAAAGATGTTTTAGGACAGCCTGATAATAAAGAATTACAATAATCTAATCTCGAGCTAACAAAAGCGTGGATCAGCTTCTCAGCATCACTCTGAGACAAGATGCTCCTTATCTTGGCAATATTACGCAAATGATAGAAGGCAGTCTTAGAAACAAATTTAATATGTGAATTGAAGGACAAATCCTGATCAAAAATAACTCCAAGGTTCCTCACAGAGCTATTAAGAGAAAGAGTAACTGCATCCAAACTGAAAGTTTGATTTGGAAAGGAATTTCTAAGGTTTTTTGGACCAACAAGAATGACTTCAGTCTTATCTGAATTTAATAGCAGGAAATTAAAGTCATCCAAGCCTATGATTTCCTTAAGACAGGCCTTCTAAACTGGCTACATTGATTAGTATCATCAGGCTTCATCTGACAGGTATAATTGCTGTGTCATCTGCATAACACATGAAATGTATACAGTGCTTTCTTAATAATGTTGCCTAACGGAAGCTATATAAACTAAAAAGAGTAGGGCCTAGCACAGATCCCTGTGGAACTCCATGACTAAGCTTTGAGCTGATCTTTGGGGCTGCACGGTGGCGCAGTGGTTAGCACTGCGGCAGCACAGTTTACCCTTGGCCGGGGGATTGTGGGGATCGTGGGATCGTGGGTTCGATCCCAGCCCCCGACCAACAGTGATCTGTGTGGAGTTTGCATGTTCTCCCCGTGTTGCGTGGGTTTACTCCGGGATTTCTCCGGTTTCCTCCCACATGCCAAAAACATGCATGTTAGGTTAATTGGCTGTTCTAAATTGTCCCTAGATATCTGTTTCCTATAGGCCCTTAGAATAGAGGGTTAGTATTAATGAAAGCGCTTTGAGTGGTCTTTGTGACTAGAAAAGCGCTATATAAGTGCAGGTTAGTTAGTTAGTTAGTTAGCTGAAAGAAAAATCATCATTTACATGAACAAACTGGAACCTATCGGATAAATAAGATCTAAACACACATTCACCAACCAACCATAATGCTCATGCACTGCTGTGTCTATATATATACATTTTAGTAAAATGGACATATGTTACTAGATGTTGTCTTTTTCTTGCCTTCTGATTGTTGTCTGAGTGTTGCTATCCCTGTGCTGTTGCAATCCTGGAATTTCCCATTGTGGGACTAATAAAGGCTTATCTTATCTTATCTTATCTTAAACCCACTGCAATGAAGTTCATTAAGTCCAACATAGTGTTCTAATCTATAAGTAGAACTATTATGATCAATAGTATCAAAAGCTGCACTAAGATCTAAAAGGACAAGTACAGAAACTAGTCCATTATCAGATGCAATGAGGAGGTCGTTAGTGACCTTCGCTAAGCTGTTTCAGTACTATGATGGATTCTAAACCAGATAGAAACTCTTCAAGTAAACCATCTTCCCTGCAGGTGGTCAAATAATTGCGTAAGCAACAACTCTTTCTAAGATTTTTGAAAGGAAAGGGAGATCTAGAGATTGGTCTATAGTTAGCTAAAGCTCCTGGATCTAGCGTTGGCATTTTTGAGTAAGGGTTTAATTACCGCCGTTTTTAAAAGCCTGCGGTTACCATGGCCTAAAGTCAATGAAGAATTGATTATATGAAGAATAAAGCTCCAATAAGTGGGAAGACTTCTTTAAATAACCTGGTAGGAATAGGGTCTAAAAGACAAGTTGAAGGTCTTGGATGAGAAACTATTTTGTCTAACTCAAAAGGTCGATTGGAGTAAACTCATCAGACAGACATCAATAGAAGGAGTTGTAGTAGTTACGGTATTTAAGTTAACTCGTGGGAAGAATCTGATTGATTTTATCTCTGATGGATGAAATTATATTATTGAAAAAGCTTCATAAGTCCTGACTAGTAAGCTCTAAGGGGATGCTAGGATTGACAGAGTCCTGACTCTTTGTCAACCTGGCTACAGCTACTGAAAAGAAACCTGGGACTATTCTTGTTCTCTTCTATTAATGCAGAGTAATAACTGTTCCTAGCTTTTTCAGAGATTTTTTATAAATTAAAAGATGATTTCTCCAAGCTAAATAGATTTCATCTAAATTAGTAGAGCGCCATTTTCTTTCTAATTGACGAGTCTTCTGTTTTAAGCTACGAGTTTCTGTGTTGAACCAAGGAGTTAAAAATCTCTGATTAGACTTTTTCTTTTTTAAGGGGGCCACCAAGTCTAGAGCCTGATGCAGAGAAGCTGAAACACTATCCACCATGTTATCAATTACAGAAGGAGCAAGCTGTCTATAGCTTATTTCCATTGTGTTGACACATGGCATAGAGGAAACAATCTGCATAAATTTGGAAACAGCATCATTGTATTATATATTAAAAAAAAACCTATGATGTACAAAGTTGCTATAAAATTTTGGAGTTAAGTTGGAAAACTACAGAAGAGAGTTAATGTTACGTCATTAAAAGCAGTAGAGTCAGGGTGATTGAGAGGATAAAGAAGGAGTGGCTTTGGCTGGTCCTTGCGGGTGTGGAGCAGTCAATTGCTTAGTGGGAGACCCGGAATTTTTTTTTGATTTTGGGGGGATACCCACCGAATGTGGGAAGGGGGAATTCTGTTTGTGTGTAGTATGTAAGATGAATGTTCAACCACTCCTGTTTTTGCTTCTCTGTATGAGCATGCTTTACATCTGCGAGGTAATTGCAACCACACAACCCCCCCTTATTGATCATAGACCAAGCGTTAATCTTAATTTAACTCTATGGAATTGCAGAGGTCTACAAAATCTAAAAAAACTTAAACAAGTTATGAATAAAATAAAAGAATAGGTTCCAAAAATTGTGTTTTTACAAGAAACTCATCTAATAGAGGAGGATGTAAAAAGAATTAGGAGAGATGGCAAGGAAGTGTATTCCACCTCATCATTTTCATCCTGAGCCAGGGGAGTTATGATCTCATAATAAATCAATCCCATTTCAACGTGAAAATGTAATTGGAGACAAATTCTGGAAGAAGATACTAATCATTCAAGGATCTTTGTTATTAGAAAATATAAATATGGTGAACTTATACGGTCCCAATATAGATGATCCAAAATTCTGTGCTAATTTATTTCTTATTTTATCATCACTTACCGGGCAAAATATAATAGCAGGGGATTTTAATTGTACATTGAATCCCGGTATAGATAGATCACAGGACTGGACTGTACGCACAATGGATGCAGGATGATCATTAATCTTTTATGAAAGAATTGAGATTGCTAGATATATGGAGAGAATGAAACCACAAGTTAAAGGCCTACTCCTGTTATTCTAATACCTACAAGACATTCTCAATATTGACTATTTTTTGACTCTCCACCAGAATTAAGGGTCAAGATTCAAAACTGCTTCTATGATAATATTGTGATCTCTGATCATGCACCCTGCTGGTCTAATATATGTAGAGTAAGAAATTTACAAAAGAACCAGGTAGGTGGCCAATTTCAGCATAAATGGCTTCAGGATGAGGAATTTGTTAAGTACATAGAAAAACAGATAGATGAGTTCTTTGATATCAATATACACAAACATCAGCAAGTAAAACGATGGGAGGCTTTTCCAAAGATTTTAATTTAGGGGGGCCATATTATTAGATATACCGGTTCAAAATCTAAGAAGATCGAGAGGAGAGCGTCCAGCTGGAACATAAAATAAAAATTCTTCAAGAAAAAGTTGGTATGGCAGGGAAGTTACCCCAAAGTTAGAGAATGAATTACTGATTCTGAGAGCTGAATAAGACAAAAAAATCAGCGAATAGAGCAGCCTTGAGTCTTCTAAGATAGAAGCAAATCTTTGTATGAACAAGGATGAAAAATCCGGAAAATTACTGGCATAGGCAGATTAAACAATTAGAATTTAAACACCAATTAGCAGTATTATAAGGTAAGGACAGTCAGATGTAGATCCTTTAGAAATTAATAGTGCCTTTAGAGATTACTATGAAAAATTATATGATACAAAAATGAAACTGACTTAACAAAACTAAATGGATTTTTGGACGGATTATCCTATACTGTGTATTCCTAATGAAAACAGGGAGATACTGGAATCTAAACTTAGTCAAGAAGAAGTTGGGCTAGCCATTGATAATATGAAATCAGGAAGCAAACACACTGTACCATTAGAACACTGGAGTGATAGTTGCTGGAAATGGGCCTCTATACACCTATGTAGATATTGCACCAAAAAACCAGACATTTGCAGCTAGAATAGTCATTTACCACATTAGGCAATGGTATAGAGTGTATTTCTGATTATTTTAAAGTTATCTTCATTGAAAAAAAGTGCTTTTCTTTCCAAAAATAAGGAAATTTTCTAAGTGACCCCCAAACTTTTGAACGGTAGTGTATGTGTGGGGTCCGATCGGACCCCACTCGGTAGGATCAGGGTAATGCTAAATGAGACCCAGAGAAATCATCCAGCTCCTGAGGTAAATCAATTCAATGTTGTAAATCAGTTTAAATATTTAGGAATTCAAATTGTGCCTAAGCTAGAATTAGTCGCCAGTGCAATTATGAAGCCTTAATGACAGACATTAATGAGTTACTTCAGAGATGGATGTCACTACCAATGTCGATGATTGGGAGAATAATATACTTAAAAGTAATATCTTACCCAAATAATTTATTTATTTCAATACATTCCTTTACCACCACCTTAAGATCTATTCTCAAGAATTAAAAAAAGTTAGTGGAATTTATATGGAACGATAGGAAGGCTAGATTACGTCTGTCCTTACTATATTTACCATTTGATTGTGGAGGTCTGAATGTCCCAAACTTTATGTTGTAATTACTGGTCAGCACACTGAGGTCTATGACATATTATTTTTCATCAAATGATCTCCCCTCACTGGACTGAAATGGAATCATTACATTTACCTTTACCTCTTCCCATATTCATATACCTCAGACGGGCTAAAAAATTACAGAAACAAGTTAAAAATCCATTTGTAAAGCATATGATCAAAATATGGTGTGAACCAAAAAATATTTAAAAGAACCACACTTATTGTCACAATTTAGCCCAATATGGGGTAATCAATATTTTAAACCAGGGAGAGCGGATGCTGTATTTAAAGTATGGAAATTAAAGGGATTCAAAAGATTCAAGACTTATATCTGTCATGTTCAGATAACATAATGTCTTCTGAAGAACTGAGGATCAAATTTAATCTTAAAGAACACATTTTTTTTTAAATATCTTCAGCTTAGGAACTTTATTATCAAATAATGCTCTCACCCGACCTACTTATTCATCCTTGGAAAAAATTTTGACGAAAGATAGTAAGAGAAAGGGTATTATTTCAGAGTTTTATAACTCATTGACCTATCCTCAAGTGAACACTCACAGAAAAGATTGAATTATTGGAAAAGACGACCTACAAACTGAAATTTCAGAGGAACAATGGGAATTGGCTTGTACAGAAGCTCAAACCAAATCATAATGTACGTCTTAAATTGACTACATTTTAAATGGTTAAAGCGGATGTATGTTACACCAGTGGAGTTAAATAGATATAACAAAAACATACCAGATACGTGCACAAAATGTATGGAAAGTAAAGGAACCTATTTCATTGTTTATGGGAATGTAGAAAAATTGGAATGTTTTGGGAAGAGGTGAGGGTAAACAATTGAAAAAATAATTTCAAAACAAATCATATTGAATCCTAAATTGTTTTTGTTGGGTCTGCATCCAGAAAGCATAACTTTAATAAAAGTGAAAGAGCATTCATAGGACCTCAGTTTGCTTAACGCCAAAAAAATGTATCTGCACTATTGTGGAAAAGACTCATAGACCAGATGTGACCTCAGTGGTTAAGACAGATGTTAACCAACCTTCCACTAGAAAGAATAACATACATACTGAAATCAAAGGAAATTGTGTTTGAGAATATATGGAGACCTTTCATTGATTATGTAAAGATTTAAACATAACTTTTGAAGAAGAAGGTGAATGATGTGTGTGGACCTTGTAAATTCCAAACTGGTGAATGTATAATATGTATACTTATGTAATGGATTGCCTAGGACTAAACAGAGGAGCATTGTTGAAGACCTGTTCTTGTTAGTGGTTGTTGGTGTTTTTAGTACTTTTTTTTTAAAAATCTACTTTAGTGTTAGTGTTTGATTGTTTGTGTTATGTTTGTAAAAAAAAAGGTTCAATAAAAATCTTGTGGGAAAAAAAAAGCCAGTGTGTGTGAACCAAAATGCATACAATAGTAATGCTGCATGGTAATAAGGAAGACATCAATCACAGGTGAACCCCGGGTAGTTATGTTAGAAAGAACAAACAGTGAAGAATGCGCTGAAAAATCAGCTGAATGGTTTAATGGTTTTTGTAAATAATAATGTAACCTTGCCTTATTTTTTAGGATGACAATTTAACATCTGTCCGGAGACTGTGGATGAAGCCATATTGGCTAATTCTGGTGCATTTTACAGTAATGTGAATTAATGTACAATATCCCGGTCTGTTGTGGTGAAGAGGCAGCTGAGTTCTAAGGCAAAGCTGTCGATTTACCAGTCAATCTACGTTCCTACTCTCACCTATGGTCACAAGCTTTGGGTAATGACCGAAAGAACAAGATCGCCGATACAAACGGCTGAAATGAGTTTTCTCCGTAGGATTGCTGGACTCACCCTCAGAGATAGGGTGAGGAGCTCAGCCATCTGGGAGAGGCTCAGAGTAGAACCGCTGCTCCTCCACATTGAAAGGAGTCAGTTGAGGTGGTATGGGCATCTGATTAGGATGCCACCTGGACGCCTCCCACTTGAGGTGTTTTAGACACGTCCCACTGGGAGGAGACCCCGGGGCAGACCCAGGATTCGGTGGAGAGACTGTCTCCCAGCTGGTCTGGGAATGCCTTGGTATCCTCTCTGAAGAGCTGGAGCAGGTGGCTGGGGAGAGGGAAGTCTGGGCTTCTCTGCTTGAACTGCTGCCTCCGCGACCCGGACCTCCGGAAAAGCGGTAGAAGATGGATGGATCCCCCGCATGGATCGTCACCTTATCGTGGTGGTGGGGTTTGCATGCCCCAGTGATCCCAGGAGCTATGTTGTCCGGGGCAATTTGCCTCTGATAGGGTCACCCAAGACAAACTGGTCCTGGGGTGAAGGGCCAGAACTAAGAACGATCCAACAGACTCTCATGCATAAACCAGTAAACAAAAAAAATAAATAAATGCAAGTAGTGCACACGGATGCAACACACAGGACATGAATGGGTTTGAAACTTCAGGAAAGTGAGGATGATGCCTTTGCCATCTGTCATTAACTTTCATAAACTTTCATTAATGAGCAATCATTTCCTCCTTTCCTTTCCTCCAGCTCCGTGTGCTCTCCCTCTGTTGAGAGTTACAGTGAAAAGTAAAATGCTGCCACACTTCTTGTTCAACTCATTTATTCCCTAAAATAAAACATGAAACCTAATAAGTTCATGATGAAAACGATCCCCCCGCTTCCCCATTCCCACTGGCACACATGCTACCCTGTTCATTCAATCATTCCCCCCCCAAAAAAAACTACATAAATGCCTAATCTATAGACTCCAATGGTAACTCTGCAAACTAAAATGAGTGTGAATGTAATTTAAAAAAAAAACCTAGTGTGTAATCATCATGTAATATAAATGACGGCCCGATTAAATGATGACTGTTACAACTCTACTAAAATAAGATCCCAGTGCTGCCTTTTCCAGATGAGCTCGAAGCTGCACAATTTCTAAATGCACCACTGAAATATCATTAAACAATGTGCTTCTGATGATAGACCTCCTTTTTCCTCATCAAAAGTGGATTCTCATGGAATGCACTATGATAGTGAAGTGCATTAGATTGCGCGCTGCCACACCTCTGTGAAATGAGGTGCCTCTTCCGAGTGCACAGCGGGCACACTATCTACTGGTAATTTGATGGTGTGACGCAAAGTGTAAAAAACAGACAATGCGCTGACAGAAATGAACAAAAAACACTGGCGTACGGCAGAAAGTCTGTCAGAAAAGTGCACAGATGGCTGTCAAAACAGGGCCCCACTAGTCCAAAAACCCATCCCCACTGCCTTCAATCAGCGGCTAGACAGGAAGTAGACCGGACTCAAGTTATCACTGAGGTAACAGACAACAGAAGGAGCCCAGATCGTACTGAGTTTGCCTGGATTACCGGGGTACTGTGATAATGTTTAACATGCAACAGTTGAAGCAGCACACAATTTATTTTCCTGTTACAACAGTCTAGTTGTGCATCTCGGTAAATTAGAATGTAAAAGTAATTTTTTTGTAATATAACTAAAAAAGATTAATTTTATTATATTGTTAAATAATTTTAAATAAATTAAAAAATCATGACATTTGTAATTTGCTGAGATTGTACCAGCACATAGTACACACTATACAGTACAAAATTTATTAAACTACAAAAAATGTCATTGTCTGGAGTAAAAAAATATATATATAAATGGCACAATAAGTCATTGCACAGTACGATATTCATGTTTTATTCAGTATATCAAAAACAGTAATTAACTTTTCATATGTTAAAGATAGACCATATTGTACCGAGGGAAATTAAGATTCTCAGGAAAATTGCAGTTTATCAATTAATCGTTAATCGATCGATAAGGTGAATCAACTAACGATTAATGAATTAATTGATAATTTGCATCCCTAGCTTGAATTGGAAACTCCCTGAATCGTAATCAGCTGAGGTGCTTAAAGAGTCCCACCCCCCCTAGAAACAACCAACATCTTTTGCTACATTCTGTGATGAGTTACCTTCTTGAAGTTTAATAATCCTCACCTTTGTTTCAACTGAACATTTCTTGCATTGGATGCCATAATTCATGTTTATCAGCTTGGTGCAAACAGCTCACCAAGATGTGCAAACACAGTTTTTGTTTGTTTGTTTGTTTGTTTTTTTGTTTTGTTTTTAACTGCCTACAAATTAGCGGATTTAATTTGATGCAGGTATTCCATAATATTTTCTTAAGAATTGAGTAAATACATTTTTTTTACTCTGCTTGATCTAATAAAAAAAATTGCAATTGACTACAACTACTTTAATTTCTTTGCAGTGTTTAAAGCCAGAAGGTTGGCATTTTGAATAAAAATAGCTTTGTGACATGAATGTGATTATTTTGTTTTTTAAAACTAAATTTAGCAATTGCATAAAATCCTCCAAGAGTGATAATTCCATAATTTTGTCAGGGGTTGCATGATTGTCTCAAATATATACACTAAATAAACTTCTTTTCTAATCCTCTCCTCCAAAGGTGGTGCATACAGGAGAGAAACCTTTCAGCTGTGACACATGTGGTAAATGTTTCACCCATGTATGGTAACTTGAAGCGACACAGCTGATTCACACCGGGGAGAAAGAACCATACAGTTGCAAAACATGTGGGCGAAGCTTCAACCAGAGTAAACAGCCTGAAGGCCCCCACCAGCAGATACACACAGGGAAGAAACCATTTGTGTGTGACAAGTGAGGGCAGAGTTTTGCTTATCGGAAGAATCTGAAAGACCACAGGTGTTTCTATCGCTGATTATAAAATCTGTGACGTGAAATCCCTGTCCACTGATTGACGTTAGTATGATGTTCATTTTTTAAATGTTGAAAAGTAAAATGATGGACTGGATTAAAAAATAAATGTGTGAGTTTGCACTAAATTCAGGTTTGGTGATTGAAAAGTTGTGTAGTTCATTGGGTTGTATTTCACTACTTAAATCAGCCCCCCTCCAGGATTTCTCAGGATGTTTTATATGATTGTTATGGCCCAAAAAGCCCTAAATTTGCGGGATGCTTTAGTTGCGGTAAAAACTGCTATGTTTTGAGAGGTTTTTTTTTTTGCACTAAAAGTTGTGAGATGATTACAAATGTTAAAGCAGCATGCTTTTTTCCGATAGTTTACTGCAGTGATATTCCATAACACACCAAGACAAGAGCACTCTGAGGTGAGTGCAATATCCCCCACCTCCGTTTTACTTTGAGATCCCATAGTTACTGACGGAGAGCAGTTTTCAACTGCATCAGTATACGTTACGCTGGGCTAGAAACAAATTATGCATAAGCCCGTCATCCACAAATATACGTATAATAAAGTGTACAACCCATAGTTGGAGGTGAGGATCCAAAGGGGAACCTGTGTAGCAAATATGGTGGAGCGCTTTGCACATTCTATAGTAAGAGATCATAGGGAGTGCCAACTTTGACCTTTTGACCCTAAACCTGTAGTCAGAGGTTATGGTCTCGGAGGGAACCTGTGTACCAGCTTTGGTGACCCTAGCTTTCTTTGTTGTTGAGATATACTTTATAAGCCATGTTGATGTTGACCTTTGACCTTGCAATCCCCAAACCACAGTCACACTTTAGGGTCACAGGGTGAACCTGTGTACCAATTTTTGGCCCTAGCTTTACTTGTACAGTAATAAGGCATAAGGAATGTTAACTTTGACCTTTTAACCACAAACCCATAGTCAGAGGTCAGGATCCCAAGGTGAACCTGTGTAGTAAGATTGGTGACCCCAGCTTTCTTTGTTGTTGAGATACAGTGGTGTGAAAAAGTGTTTGCCCCCTTCCTGATTTCTCATTTTTTTGTATGTTTGTCACACTTAAATGTTTCAGATCATCAAACAAATTTAAATATTAGACAAACACAAGTAAACATAAAATGCAGTTTTTAAATGAAGGTGTTTATTATTAAGGGGAAAAAAATCCAAACCTACATGGTCCTGCTGCAGAACCCAAGTGAGCTTGAGGTCATAAACAGATGGCCGGACATTTTCCTTCAGGATTTTTTGGTAGACAGCAGAATTCATGGTTCCATTTACCACAGCAAGTCTTCCAGGTCATGAAGCAGCAAAACAACCCCAGACCATCACACTGCCACCACCATATTTTACTGTTGGTATGGTGTTCCTATTCTGATATGCTGTTACTTTTATGCCGGATGTAATGGGACACACACCTTCCAAAAACTTTTGTCTCATCAGTCCACAGAGTATTTTCCCAAAAGTCTTGAGAATCATCAAGATAAGATGTTTTCTGGCAAAACTAAGACAAATCTTTATGTTCTTTTTGCTCAGCAGTGGTTTGCGTCTTGGAACTCTCTTTCTTGTGGTGGAGTCATGAACACTGACCTTAACTGAGGCAAGTGAGGCCTGCAGTTCTTTGGATGTTGTTGTGGGGTCTTTTGTGACCTCTTGGATGAGTTGTCGCTGCACTCTTGGGATAATTTTGGTCGGCTGGCCACTCCTGGGAAGGTTCACACTGTTCCATGTTTTTGTCATTTGTGGATAATGGCTCTCACTGTGGTTCGCTGGAGTGCAGCGGACGGCTGCACCTGGCTCGTCTCCCCGAGAGACAGGCAAAAATGCTCTAGAATGCTCTAGAATTGATAGGAGGAAGACAAAATAGAGCACTTGCCTGAACTCGAGTTCTGTCGCCGTCCAGGACTTCGATGATCCGGGTTCAGAAGGCAGAAGGACATCCTCTGGCTCCCACTCGGCTACGGCGGGCCCCGCAGCCGGCATGATGGTTCCCACAGCCTGAGGACCCTCCAACGCTGACGACCACGCCAACGACAAGCACGGCGTGGTGGCAGGAGATCCTCGACCTGCTAAGTCTGCTAAGTTGGACCGCTCCCTACCCTGGAGACCCGGGACGCCTTCGTCGTCGGCGCAGATTCCAACTTGCAGTCTGCCCTTGTCCTCTGTCACGTGTCATGGCTGCGGGGCTGGAACCAGGCTCTCCAGGTCCGCAGGCTCCCTCCTTGTCCGGCGGCGTAGGCCTGGCGCCGCGAAACACTCAGGGGAAGGAGACACAAAGGTGGCAGGTTCATAAGTAATTTCTGCAGCAGGCGGAGGAAGCTCGGAGGACTGTGAACCCCGAACTCCACCCCCAGAATCAAACAAGGCAATTCACCCAATACAGGATAAGAATGAATAGACACTTGCCTGATTCCCGGAGGGCTGATGGGATCCACTGCAGTGAACTTGAATCTTCCCTTCCCCCACTGGATGGAAATGCGAGGACCCCCCCCGGAAAGACAATGAGGAGCCTCTCGCACCGGATCAGGACTGGGAGCATCTGGAGACGGACTCATGGAGCCCACAGCAGCTGGGGTGAATGTCGAGGAGAAGGGAAAAACAGCCGAGGCGAATCGGGAACGAGGAGCTGATGGAACAGCGGGGAGACATGACCCGGAGGCAGAGGTGGCTGTTTTACCTCTTCGGCAAGACACGGAGGCTACAGCTGGCTGGGAGACAGAGTTTGTGTGGCTACCCGGAGCTGGATCCGGACGGGGTTCTCGCTGAGGTGTGCGATGTGCTTGGAGGCGGCGTTTACTGGCAGAGGGTGAGGCGAAGGTGAGGTTAGGAAAACGCCGCTCCTGCGCGGAAACGGAGGCGAGCAGGTCAGCGTATTCCGGATAATCACACAGTTCAGGATTCCTCTCCACCAGCCTGACCACCGCCGTCACATGCTTCATGATCTGTGTGGGGTGGACAGCGGAGCGAGCTGCAGCCACTCGGCCCCGGATGGAGTGGGGATGACCCCTGGGTGGTGCGAACTCCTGGACTGGAACGGGTACAGGAACGGGATCCCGAAGCGAGGAGCGAGGGTGCCTTCTCTTCGGCTTCCTGCCGGAGTTTCCCTCCAGCCCACGGAGTCTCTCCCGGAGCGCAGAGATGTCCGCCTTCCTCGCCATGACTTCAGGGTGCTTGGAGTAGCGAGGATGGTGGTTAATGAGTGCCTCAGCGAGGTCCAGGTGCCAGTGTACATCGCTGGGAGTGTCATAGAGGCGAGCGGTGAAAAGAGTTCCATCAATATAGTCGAGGGCCTCCCCCAGCTCGTAGCCCAGGCTCCGAGCGTGGGCCCTGAGCGGCGACATGATCTCCCAGCACGCAGGTACCCAGACAGGGAAAACAACAAGTCCAAATTTAGGCAAAACTCACAGTCACCAGTCTCTTTTGGCTGCGACCTCCTGTCATGAGCGGCCTTCACGGACCGCGAATGAGACGCTACAGGCGACCAGTGAGTTTGCGTATTTATTAAACAATGACAAAAAGGTACAAAATAATGAGCCACGAGGGGCAAAACACAAATAAGGACAAAGGTCATAGCACACTGATGATTCACACAGGTTAAGGAATAAACTTACAGGGTGTTGCGAGGAAAAGAGGATGACTGGAGCCGCAGTGTAGGGACTCCAGTCTAACGTTGGGGAGACCAGCGTTGTCCATAAGCGAGGGCTGCTCCCTTAAATAGTGCTTGGCAGATTAACCAGCTGATGAAGAGTCATCAGCTGATTGGAATCCCGTCGTACAGCGGAGCTCCGCTCTTGACAGCCGGAAGCCCCGCCGAGACGCTGTCACAACAAAAGCCTGGAGGTGCGCCAGAGGAGAGAACGGGAGACTACCGCACACCGAGTGCAGACAGAGTCAGCACACGGACTGTGACAGTCTATCTGCTGCGTGTGGTCTTTGTGTCAGATATTTAGCTACACCTCTGCCTCTTTTAGTGATAACGGTAAGTGTAATAAATGTTGTCTTTTTGTCAGTGCCAGTTAATAATGGCACTAATGATTACTAATGTAATTATTAGTGACTCTATAGTCAGAAATGTGAACCAAGAGACTCCAGCGGCCATAGTCAAATGCATTCCCGCGGCCAGAGCAGGTAGCATCGAGTCAAATTTGAAAAGTTGGCTAAAAATAACTAAATACTCCACAAATGTTATCCAAGCTGGCATTAACAACATCCAACTCCGGCAGTCGGAAGTCAAAAAACTTAGCGTGGAATAGGTGTGTAACTTTGCCAAAACGATGTCTGCCTCTGTAGTATTCTCTGGGCCCCTCCCCAATCTGACCAGTGATGACATGTTTAGCCGCTTGTCATCCTTCAACCGCTGTCTGTCTGTGTGGTGTCCTGAAAGCAATGTGGGCTACATAGACAATTGGAACTCATTTTGGGGAAAACCTGGTCTTATTAGGCAAGACGGCATCCATCCCACTTTGGATGGTGCGTCTCATTTATCTAACAATCTGGCATTGTTTTTATCCAAAGTTCCAAAGCCTTGACTACTCAGAGTTGGGACCAGGAAGCACAGTCACAGTCTTACATGCCTCTCTGCAGCTTCTCTTTATCCACCACTCCTCAACTTAGCCCCCGTCTTCCCCTTCAGAAAATCACTGTCTGCTCCCTCTAAAGTAAATAAAAATATAATGTATAAGCAGTGTTTCCTCTGGCTTAAAGACCTTGGCATGGTGGCAACATATCCCCCCTCGGGGGGGGGGGGGCAGTAAACATACCGGAATATGTTAATTTTATACTATTTATTTCTTTTTAAAATTTTACACAGTAACGTTGCATATGGAACTTACCATTTGAAGTATTGTACAACCGAGGCTTGAATACTGGGCCAGTTGGGGTCCCACCCAGACATCCTGTGTTTAGACTTTTTAGTGGTGTTATCCTTCTCTCCTTCCTCTGCCTGAACACTTCCCTCTCCTTGGCTCCTCTCTTCTGTCTCATCTTGCCCTCTCTGAGCTCTGTCTAATTCAGGTTCTCTCTCTGTCTATGGTGGTTTACAAACAGGTTAGAAAATATCAAGTGTCATGTTTTGTCCTGCAGGATTTTTTTGTCATGGTTTACATAAATGACAAAAATATGTGTATTTTTGTATTTTTATTCTAGTGTTTCTTTTTTTTCCGTTGAGAGAGTAGGGAAGGGAAAGAAACATTGATAATAGTAATGTACTCATGCATATTTAAATTATATGATCAGGTGGGTATAGTAATCAGAAATTCTACTCATGTAAAAGCAGTGCTTTGAAATTAATAATTAAAAGCAGACAACCAAAAATTTCTAATTGAGTTAAAGGTACAAAGAGCACCCACTTTAAAACTTGAGTAATGATTTCAGTTGAAGGTTTGAGGTTTTTCTCAAAAATTTATAACAATTTTCTTATAGTTTTCTACTTTTCTCTGTAAATCTAAAGTTGAAACCATGTTCCTCAAATTTGTAATTTCCTCTTGTAAAATTGACTTTTCTTGTACATTTGAAACTTTATTATAAATTTGTGGATTATTTTATGACTAATTTTTGTCTTTTTTAAAATAAAATTACTGGGGGGTTTTTTTTAGATAAATTTGAAACAGACTGTGGTAATTTTTTTTTTACTTTTTCCTTATAACAATTTACATTTTTGACCATAACTTTGCAGTCAGAAGAGAACAATAATTTAACTCTGATTACAAAGAAAAAATATTAATAAAATTGTATTTGATGAAATAAATTAAATGACCAAGGATGCCATTATTTCTGTTATAATATTTCTTTATAGTTTTTTTTAGAAATCTCCTCACCACCCAGACAGCAGCAAAAACCATTCCTCTTTGCATCACCTCTCAAGCTCCATCAGGTTGGATGGGAAGCGTCGTTGCACAGCCATTTTCAGATCTCTCCTGAGACGTTCAATTGGATTCAAGTCTGGGCTCTGGCTGGGCCACTCAAGGACATTCACAGAGTTGTCCTGAAGCAACTCCTTCGATATCTTGGCGGTGTGCTTAGGGTCGTTGTCCTGCTGAAAGATGAACCATTGCCCCATTCTGAGGTCAAGAGCACCCTGGAGCAGGTTTACATCCAGGATGTTTCTGTACATTGCTGCATTCATCTTTCCCTCTATCCTGACTAGTCTCCCAATTCCTGCCACTGAAAAACATCCAGACGCCATGATGCTGCCACCAGTATTCTTCACTATAGGGATGGTATTGGCCTGGTGATGAGCAGTGCCTGGTTTCCTACAAACATGATGCCTGGCATGCACGCCAAAGAGTTCAATCTTTGTCTCATCAGACCAGAAGATTTTGTTTCTCATGATCTGAGAGTCCTTCACGTGCCTTTTGGCAAACTCCAGGTGAGCTGTCATGTGCCTTTTACTAAGGAGTGGCTTCTGTCTGGCCACTCTACCATACAGGCCTGATTGTTGGATTGCTGCAGAGATGGCTGTCCTTCTGGAAGGTTCTCCTCTCTCCACAGAGGAATGCTGGAGCTCTGACAGAGTGACCATCGGGTTCTTGGTCACCTCCCTAACTAAGTCCCTTCTCCGCCAATCGCTCAGTTTAGACGGCCGACCAGCTCTAGGAATAGTACTGGTGGTTCCGAACTTCTTCCTTTTATGGATGATGGAGGCCACTGTGTTCATTGGGACCTTCAAAGCAGAAGGAAATTTTCTGTACCCTTCCCCAGATTTGTGCCTTGAGACAATCCTGTCTTGGAGGTCTACAGACAATTCCTTTGACTTCATGCTTGGTTTGTACTCTGACATGCACCGTCAACTGTGGGACCTTATATAGACAGGTGTGTGCCTTTCCAAATCATGTCCAATCAACTGAATTTACCACAGGTGGACTCTGATTAAGCTGTAGAAACATCTCAAGGATGATCAGTGGAAAACAGGATGCACCTGAGCTCAATTTTGCGTTTCATGGCAAAGGCTGTGAATACTTATGTACATATGATTTCTTAGTTTTTTATTTTTCATAAATCTGCAGAAAGCTCAAACTTTTTCATGTTGTCATTATGGGGTATTGTGTGTAGAATTTTGAGGAAAAAAATTAATTTAATCCATTTTGGAATAAGACTTATAACATAAAGTGTGGAAGAAGTGAAGCGCTGTGAATACTTTTCAGATGCACTGTAAAACTAGTAGAGTTAGGGCCACCAAACCTGGTACAGATTCATCTTGGGCTCCTGACTTCTGACTATGGGTTTGGGGTCAAAAGATCAATGTTAACATTCCCTTTGCACTATTGGGCTGCGTGTCCACCAAACATGTTTCTTGTCGCCCAACCGCCCTGAACGTCTTTTTTTCAACGTTTTTGCACGGCGCTCTGGAAAAAAAAAAGCTTGTGCCCTGTATCCCAGCAACAGCTTGTCACTCACAGCTCAGCACTTCCGCTTTTCCTATGGTCAGACTTTCTACTGATTTTTAATTGCAGTCTCTAAATAACAATGGACAAGAAACGTTAAACGTTAAAGAAATGTTTAACTCCAAACTGCTCAACGTGAGCTGTCCCTCTGATATACTCATTTCTAATCTTGTCCCTCCTAGTCACTCCCAGTGAAAATCTTATCATCTGCAACTCCGCCACCTCCAGCTCCACCTCTTGTCTTTTTGTCAGCACCACCCTCTCCAAACCATACATCATAGCAGGTCTCACTACTGTCTTGTAAATCTTCCTTTTCACTCTTGCTGCTACCTTTCTGTCACACATCACCCTTGACACTCGTCTCCACCCACTCGACCTTGCCTGCACGCTCTTCTTCACCTCTCTTGTGCATTTTACATTGCTTTGGATGGGTGACCCCAGGTATTTAAACTCATCTACTTTCACTACCGCTACTCCTTCCATCTTCACCGGAGCGTGGTGGATGGTGTTTGGAATTAACTCCCACTCCAGATCTGTCTAAATGACTCTGTGGACTCTTTTAAAAAGCAGCTGAAAACTTTTTTGTTGAACGAGGATTTCCGTGCTTTTCAGTGGTAAGTCTTTTATTTTTTAAATTATTTTAATCTTGTGTTTTAACTTGTTTTTGTATTTTTTAAATTATGTTTATCTATCAATTTCCTTTTATAACAGCCCTCCCCTTTAGAAAAGTCCAAAAGACATGCACACTAATTAGGCCCTCCCAAATTTAATATCTGAGTCACGCTCTAATGACAAACAAATAAAATAGGCCTATCCATACACACAAACAACTAAAACTAGAGAGGGACAGGTGGACTGCTGTCCCACCTCCACACAGCCAGACGGATTATTCTGCAGTCTCTGATGATAAAAGTCCATGAAATAAAAAATTGCTGTGTTCCTATTATAACACAAAATAATCCCATAAACTTATATACGTAAAGGTGAGAATTCAGTGTAACAAACAAACAGTCAACCAGTTAACATGCACGTTCATACACCGCCATAACATTCCCAATTATACCACCCCAACCCGGGCAATCCCCACAGTAATGCACACCCCTAAACATGGTGACACACATATTACATGGGTACTTTTTATTTATTTTTTCACATGGGCACCTGTTATAGCAAGCTATTATGAGAAACATATTAACTACATAGCCCGGGCAATTCACACTTAACCCAACCCATTGCCCCTTGCTACTGTACAGCCTCGATGGAGAAGCCACCTCCGGGGGACTCGCCTGGTGGGTCCCGCCCAGAGCTCCTTCGTGTCTTTGTCTCTGGAGATGAGCCACGTCGGGGCCCCGACACCTCCTTCTCCTTGATAATGCACCGCAGTTCATTGAGGTGTCTCCATGAGTCACCTGATAGCTGAACGTATCCATCCTCCCGAAAAGCCACCACCTTCAGCCGCCCCTGGTCCTCCCGTCGCTTCCTCTTTCCATGGGCACCTCTCAGCCGAGCCTCCTCTGGGTCAAACCACGTCACCGATTCCCAAAGGAGCTCGACTCGACTTCCCATGTCCACGATGTCTCAACTGGGCCTCCACACCAGGTAGCGCCACACCGGCGACCCCTCAGCGAAGTCCGGCTCGGCCTGCAATGTTCCTGTGTGGCACGTCTGTTTCCTGTGCCAGCCAGTCCTGCCCCGCTCCCTTTCATTTTGAATGCTGGCGTAGCCATTGCAGTCCCATGCTTCTCAGTATCTCCAGGCCGAACCCCGGAAGCAGAGGGGGTCATCTTCACAGCCTCACCCGCTATTACAGGTGTTCCACCATGCCGCCCAGTTCCCTCACCTAGGGTAATGTGGGCCCTGGCACCGGAACCCTGCCCTGATGGCCGTGGGTGGTAATTGTCCTGTCCATCTCCCAGAATACTAGGCCATGTATCATCCCAAACCGCATCATCGACCACTCGTGGAACTGGCTGGTCCCACAAACCACAGCCCGACCATTCCTCTCTGCTGATGCTGGTCATTGAGAAGCCCAGTCCAAAAAACAGATTTCAGCCCATCACATTCAACCCACTCGCGGTCACCATGAACTGTATATTGGACACCACCGCTGTCTTGTACCTCGCTGTCAGAGTAAGATAGATATACAGTTGGTCTGATTTAGAAAACCTCATACAAGGTGGTGGAACTGTTGCTGAGTAATAAAAACTTTTTTTCCTCAAAAACTTGAATTTGTGACTTTTCACGTAAACTTTTTTTTTAAGTTCAACATCTCTGAGCCACAGCTGCTGGTTACAAGAATGATGGTTCGTTCTGTGTTTGTCAAGGTAGGCAAGATTTTGGGTACATGAGAAACTTTTTTTCATCTGTTCCCTTTAGCCACCATAGCATATCATCAGAATCAGAATCAGAAAAAGATTTATTGCCAAGTACATTAACAGATCACTGATAACATACGAGAGAATTTGACTTGACACAGTAATGAACCTGCATTTCCGTGCCGCGGCGCATCTGAAACGCGCCTATCAGCAGGAGGGTACAGGTAGCATAAGGATAATACAATAGGAAGGAGCAAAAAAATCATTGATTCAAAATACTGGTTACATAATTAATCAATATTAAGAGTTCAAGGAAAAAAAAAGCTCTCATTGCACATACATTCGCTACACAGGATTCACGAGACACAAGAGAGCAGTGTATCTTTATTCAGTTCTTGGATCAGTGTGTGTGCGGTGTTGAGCAGTGTTAATGATAATAAGAGAGACCCAAGGACACTTGGCAGAAGATGTTTTGTCTGGCTGGCGCCCAGTCCTTATCTGGCGCAGTGCAGCTGACTGTCCAAGGCCTTGTGCTCGATGATTTTGAAAACACAGTTTGCAGACAGCCAGGAGGAATTTTCATGGGGAATGAGCCAAATAGGACTGATCACAGAGAAGGCTTATATTTCTTCTGTAGATTCAGTACTAGTCCTTCATTGCGGGGCTTTAAATCCGTCGTGGAAAGACCTAAGCGAAATCATGATGTAATCCACCTTACGAGACAGTTCTCCAGTAGTCGCTATCAGGGTCTTCTCCAGTTTTTCAATTTGATGGATGCACCTCGCCTGGTCAGCATTTTGATAGGTTGAATCCATCTTCAGCAATTTGCAGTAAACCAGGACAATTCCAGTCCCAATCAGAAAAATCCCGATCACCAATATTACGAAGATAAACAAATCTTCAATATCTTCGATAGAGAGATTAGTGAGACACAGCATTTTCCAATTACCTGTGTCACGTAAATAGCCCGCTGGAGCCGTTCCAGCGGGGCAGACAGCTTCCCCCGGAGCACTTTTCCTTGTTGAAAAAATAGTGTCATCTGCCTGTAGCTCACCCTATCCCTTCATCTTCCTCAATAACACCAACCCTCTCCATGTCCTCCTTCACTACATCCATGAATCGTCTCTGTGGTCTTCGTTTCCTCCTGCCTGGTCACTCCATCTTCAACATCCTTTGTCCAATATATTCACTATCCCTCCTCTGCACATGTCCAAACCATCTCCACCTTGCCTCTCTTGTCTCCAAACTGCTCAACCTGAGCTGTCCCTCTGATATACTCATTTGTAATCCTGTCCCTCCTGGTCACTCCCAAAGAGAATCTTAGCATCTTCAATTCTGCCACCTCCAGCTCCACCTCCTGTTTTTTTTTGTCGGTGACACCATCACACACGAAGACAAGCACCAAGCATTGGGAGCAGCGATGTGTGTTTTTGATTTTTGTGTGCTTTTTGTATTTGATATTTGCTAAATCACACTGGCAAAATGGCTTATGAAGACTGTCTCAAGGCAAAAAGAGACATTACCTACCTCAAGGATGATATCCGTCAACTTTCTGAAGAGCTACGGAGCAAAGAAACTCTTCTCTCCAGCTTGATGATACCGCTGTTAAACAATCCAAGGTGATCTTGGCCTCCATGAACTCAGCCTTGTTTGACACCATCCTCTGGGACCCACCATTGAACCAGCCGGCCTCCTGCTCTACTCCAAGTGCACAGGCATCCTGGTCGGAGGTGGTCGTCAAAGGCAGCAAAATCAGCTGTCTCACCACAGCCCATAAACCTCTTTAACCACTTCTCCGTGTTACCAGCTGTTGCCACAAGTCACCCTGTTGATGGGCCTTTGGCCAATGCTTCCCACACTAATGATGAGCCAAGCCTTCCTCCTCCCGGGACTGCACCGGCTGGCTCGATCTGCATCGCTGGCTGGTCCATTTCCTGCTGTTGCAGTTACTGCTGACGCAGTGCCCAGACTGACTGATTCCTCGGAGTTCCCTCCACTGTTGGCGGTTGGTGCTCGGACAGCTGGCCTGTCATCGGGGCCTCTGCGGCCCTCGTCCTGGCTGCTGATTTCTTCTGCTCGGTGTGGGATCCTTGAAGAGGCTGTGCAGCGGCACTCCAGAGAGGGCATTCGTCACGAGTCGGTGAAGAGTTGCACACCTCACTCTCCCACTTCACTACCTGCCCAGTCGTGTGCAGATGACGGCATGTCTTCTCTGGTCATCGGTGATTCCATTAGTAGGAATATTAAATCAAAATCAGCGCGGATTCACTGTCTACCTGGTGCCAGAGTTGCTGATATTTTGCAGCAAATTCCACCTCTACTCAGAAAATTCCCACAGGTCCATATCATTATACACTGTGGAACAAATGATATCTCCAGGCAGCAGTCTGAAGTTTTAAAGCAAGATTTTATCCGTCTTTTTAATGATCTTAAAAACTGTGGGAAATCTGTCTTCATCTCAGGGCCGCTCCCTTCTCTGAACAGGGGTATTGGACATTTTAGCCGCCTGCTCTCACTCCACACCTGGCTGCAGTCCACCCGCCCATCGTACAACCTGGTTTTTATTGACAATTTTAATCTGTTCTGGAACCGAGCCTCCTTTTTTTTTTAACAAAGACGGCATCCACCCTAGTAACAATGGGGCGAGTGCCATCTCAGCAAACATTTTCCACGCAGTGTCCACTGCTCCACGCCGCTGACTGACCGCTGCTCAAAGCAGGATGTCTCCAGGTAGCACTCCCGTCTCTGACTGCCCCTGTCCTGTGACCTCTCCACCTCCCGACTGTTTCTCCAGTTCCCCCTACTGTCACAACAGCTTAGAAAAAAAAAAAACTCTGAACCTAACCTCCCTCATCCCAGTCATTATTAGAAAGAGGGTGAGTAAGACTGTGTGTCATGGAGCGTGTGTCAAATCTGCGTCAGCGACCTGTTGCTGCAGTGAATGAGAGGCACAACAGTTCACCAATCAGGATGCTTTTAATTAATGCTCGTTCCATTACTAATAAAGCATTTTATCTTAATGATCTTTTTATTAGAGAGACTTGATTTTAAGTTTTTAACAGAAACCTGGCAGCAGGCATCTGATTTTTTCACCTGAATGAACTGTGTCCACCGGGACTGTTCTTACATCAATGCACCTAGACTGTCAAGGCCATGGTGGGGGGTCTGGCCATCGTGCACAGAAATCTTTTTCTGTCGGTCTGTATGAACGGAGACTTACTCCTCTTGAAATGTCAGATGTCCCGGGTTGGCCAGTCTAATTAGTTTTATTGTATTTTAATTTATTGCCCTCCTGGTTCTGCTGGGCAGTTTTTACACTGAGTTAACAGAATTTTTATCATCTCTTATAAAACGGGAGCAAGTTTTAATAATTGGTGATATTAATGTTCATGTTGATGATGTATCCTGCAAAACTGCTTCGAATTTCTACACATCATGGAGGTGTTATACCAACTTTGTGCTACATTTCAGGGAACCAACTCATAACAAAGGGCACGTGTTGGACGTAAGTTTTCTCCCTCAATCTAGTGATTGATGATCTTAGAATAGAAGAGGTCACTTGTGAGCGACCATAACTATGTTTTCTTTCATCTCTCTTTTAACAGTGATTCTGTTGTCCCACTCATGGTCCTTTTCTAGACGTTTTATCACCCAGTCTGCTGCTGACAGGTTTTCTCTTTTATTTATTTTTATCCTGTAGTCTGACTTTACTGATTTTGAAAGTTTTTGTTCAGATCCTTTAATGGACAATTGTGTTTCAATACTTAAGAGTGGCTCCAGTTAAACAAGTCGCTTCCAAAAATTCGGCCCCCCTGGATAAATGACTCGGTACGTATGTTTCACCATTTATGCCGAAAGACTGGAAAGCTACGAAATTGGAGGTTCATAGGTTACACCTAAAGGATCTTATATTTACCTTAAAACAATATGATTAAAGATGCTCATAACACTATTGCTGTCCTTATCTCCTCAAGCAAGAGAAATCCTAAATCTTGTTTTATTCAATAAAATCAATCGTGTCCCCTGCCTCTCCTACCATTCCAGTATATTCAAAAAATGACTGCAACTGTAGTGAGCTGAAATAACAAGGCGGTTTTGTATTAAAACAGGGTTTTTAATGAATAGCTCCGCTATCAAATCTCATCAGGTGTAGAGCTTGGCAGAAGACAAGAGACAGAACTCTGCTTCACTCGCTGGTTAAATACAAGCACGCATAGGGCACCACTCATTGAAACAGCTGACATCAGAGCCACTCATTGAAAAAGGTAACATCTCCCCGTTATCTTAATCCCCATTGTCCTGCCATCCCCTCTCCCTGTCTTGGGAGGTGATGGGAACTCCCCCTCTCGCTTTAGGGGGTAAAGGTGTCGAGTCCGTCTCCACTGCCGCGTCTTGGGAGGTCCATTGTCTTTACCCCGGCGCGGGGGATGCTCTGTCCTTACTAGGTGTGAAGCTCTTTACATATGCTGTCACAAAACATTTCCACTTGTTCTAACATATGTAGATATGGGATATAAGAGTCATATATACCACAGCAACAACTTTATTTTATTGACAAAGTAAACTCTGTTTGTTCGAGCATTTTACCTCCATCTAATCCTCCTTTTCCTGGCTCACACCATGATAGTTTTCGATTCATTTCTTCCTGTCTCATTAGAAAACATAACTGATCTCGTAAATAAATTTAAACCTTCATCCAGTCCCTTAGATATTTTACCGACTACTTTGTAAAAGTTTTTAATTCCATTGGGCCTAGTGTTGTTAGACTGATAAATTTGTCACTTTTAAATGGTTATTTTCCTCAATATTTTAAACATGCCATTGTCAAACCTCTTTAAAAAAAAATAAAACAGCCTTGAGCCATCTTTGCCACAAAATTATAGCCTATTTCAAGCTGCCTTTTTTTTTATCAAAGATTTTGGAAAAGGTAGTTGCTAATCAGCTTTTATCATTTTTGGAGGTGCATAATCTTTTAGTTAATTTCAGGCTGGTTTTCGGAAAACCACATTCCACAAACACATTCCGTAAAGCACATTCCAGAGTGCGCACGGGGGCTTCTATGTGCTAAACCCCGCTGGCAGGTCATGGAGCCAGTGGTCGCGGGAGTGCGACGAAACAACGCCGTGGCCGCTGGATGCTCTCCCAGGTAGTCCTCTGGAACGTGCTCCGTCTCGCCCTCCATGGGCGCGTCTTGGTGTAGGGAACGGAATAGGTGCTGCCCTGGCATGTCAGGTCACCAGTGTGGGAGATGGGATGGCAGGCAATCCATGGCAATTCCGAGTCCACAGTGTGGTGAAAGGATAGTACACTCCCATCTCACATCGGAGGGTCACCGGTGAGGGGAGAATAGGCATAGGCGAAGGCAACGAGCTGGGACAACACAAGGCTTTATTATTTCTCCAACATAACAGCAAACACGCTTCTGAGCTCTGCTGAGCTACTGCACTACCTGGGTCTCTGTACATTCCTCTTTATACTTTTATTTCCAATATAAGAGACCAGAGCTTCCGACCCTCATACATTGTTGTGTGAACAAAGACAAATGCAGCACATTAACTAATATTTGCGGGCTCTGCTCAAACACACTTCTTCTCTCTGGCATTTACACCTCTCCCCGGGGGGGGGGGGGCAGATTAGTCTTTACTGTCCCGCTTGATACCCCCCGGTGACACCTCTTCATTTCAGTCCATTGTCCTCTCTGCCCCTTGTCTCTCTGGGTGAGGAGGAAACCCTCAAACTGGTGCTCCACATGGTCAGCTTTTATTAGAGGTACCCCCAGACTATTTTAAAACATGTGGTGATTGAGCTTTTCAAGCTGTAGTCCCAAAGTTATGGAACTCTTTACCCCCTTCAATCCGTTTGACTGACTCTGAGGTTATTTTCAGGAAGCAAATTAAAACCCTGTTGTTTAGACAGGCTTTTAGGTGGTGTAAACTTTCTGTTGTATTTCATGTAAAGCACTTTGTGACTGTGAAAAGCGCTACACAAATAAAGTTATTATTATTATTATTATTATATTATCGCCAAACCATCCATTATAGCAGGTCTCACTACTGTGTTGAAAATCATCTTTCACTCTAGCTGCTATCCTGTCAAAAATGATGTTGACACTCATTTTTGGATCATTGACCCCAGGTATTTAATCTCATCTACCTTCACTACCTCTACTCCTTTCATCTTCACCATTACACCTGCCTCCCTCTCAATCACGCGCATGTGTTCTGTCCTGCTTCTACTGACTTTCACTCTCTTCTTTCAGTCCAGAGCCCACATACCTCCACCTCTCCAGGTTCCTTCCACCTGCTCCCTACTCTCACTACAGATTACAATGTCATCTGGAAACATCATGGTCCACAGAGTCTCCTGCCTGACCTGAAT
Organism: Pholidichthys leucotaenia; assembly: GCA_020510985.1. Lineage (NCBI taxonomy): Eukaryota > Metazoa > Chordata > Actinopteri > Cichliformes > Pholidichthyidae > Pholidichthys > Pholidichthys leucotaenia. Next base: position 289,196,893 of record CM035847.1, on the reverse strand, counting down.
CTTCAGCGTGTCCATTACCATGGCAAACAAGAAGGACTCAGAGCTGACCCCCTGATGCAATTCCACCCTCACCTTGAATCCATCTGCCATTCCTACCGCACACCTCACCACCATCTCGATATGCTCATTCATGTCCTGCACCACCCACCCCAGGAAATCCACTTACACTAGGAAAAATGTCATTTAAGCAAATGTTTTCCACGTGTGACAGAGTCAATAAATAAAAGCATTCCTACTTGGTTCGTCAAAAGGGGTTGACTCTTCTAGGTGACACAAGTAGAGTGCCGGAGTTCGGTGCGAGAGATTGTGAGTTCTATCCCCTGGTTAGATGTCAACAGATGGGCTTTACTGTCTGTTCCCTTGGTCACAATTGACGTTTGTTGTCAGGACTTAGTAGGGGTGGTATTTGGTATCCCCAAATACCACCAGTGTGTCAGTCCTACAAGTGGTGCTTGGTCCCCAACACAACAGGTATTGCTAGTAGGACTCACTGGTGTTGACATGGTCATAAGAAGAAGCAGCAGCAGCTATCTCTATTGTTATTCAGTCCATACAGCCAATTGTGTACAGTAGAAACGAAATTAAGTTTCTCCTATCTACAATGTTAATCACATGTAGAATCAAGAGGGGTTACTGCCATGCAGGTGCTGCCACAAACAACTTCTCCTTCGCCATTCTATTATGCTGAGTACCAAGCTAGAAGACAGGAAGTACCATTTTTAATATGGTCTTTGGTATGACCTTGGCCGGGACTTGAAACCCCAACCTCCCGGTTGTGAGCGCTGTTCTATAAAGTTGGCCACCACTCGCAGACACCCTTAAAGCTTAAATGCACCTCTAACATTGAGTCAAAAATCTGGAGGGGGAAATATGTGAGAAAATTAAGAGCCAAATTAGGCTTTAGGTGTATACACCATCATGGAGATGCCTATCTTGATTTATCCTTAATTTCTTAAGACCAGATGATTTAATTGGAGTCCACTGACAATTTTTTGTGTTTACTTTTTATCTGCTATTTGTACATTTGTTCATGGGAGTAGACGTAATATACTTTGTATATTATTTGGACAAGAAACAGTAGTTTATGCACACAACCAATACTGGAGAAAAAAGAATAAAAAAATCACCCCAATTAGGCATAATATAATTAAAACATACTTTACTGATACATGTGTGTGCTGCAGAAAGTTTTATTAAAAGAAGATGCAAATTACAATATCTACATCATCTATGTATATGAAAATTTTGGTCAGTCTTTTAAACCATCATAAAAACAAAGATGTCAAGGACATATGATAGAGTGGGGTTAAAATAAGTATTGAACACATGGAAATTTTTCACATTAAAACATATTTGATGGAGCCACTGACCTGAGATTTTCACCAGATATCAGTAACAACCCAAGTAATCCATACATACAAAGAAATTCAAGGCAACTGTGTTCACAAAACAAGTTATATTTAATAAAGTGGAATGACACGGGAAATAAGTATTGAGACACGCATTGGTGAAATTCATTTATATATAGTCGAAAAGCCTTTGTTGGTACTAACAGCTTCCGATGGCCCTCCTGTATGGAGAAACTAGGCACCCAATTGCTCAGGAGTATTTTAGCCCATTCTTCCACACAAACGGTCAAATCTTAGAAGTAGTTCCGTGGGTGTCTTCTATGAACTCTGATCTTCAGTTTGGTTCCAAGGAATTTCAGTTGGATTCAGGTCAAGTGACTGACTGGGCCATTCTAGCAGCTTTATTTTCCTCCTCTGGAGCCAGTTCAGCGTTTCCTTGGCTGTGTGTTTGGATCATTGTCTTGCTGATATGTCCACCCTCGTTTCTTCTTCAGTATCTTGGCAGACAGCAACAGGTTCTTATCAAGGATGTCTCTGTAACATTTTGCCCATTCATCTTTCTTTCCATAATTGCCGTCTGCCTGTACCATGTGCTGAAAAACACCCCCACACCATGATGGGAAGTGCAGTGCCATTTACTCCTCGAAAACATGCCGTGTGTTGTAGAAGCCAAAAGTTCACAATTTAGGGTTTCATCTCACGCAGACTATATTCTCAGTTATTTTACTGGGCTTGCCCAAAATGTTGTGCAGCAAACTTTAAATGAGCTTCAACATGCTTTCTTCCGCAATGGGAGTTTTGCAAAGTCGAGCAGGCATAGAGCCCAGGTCGGTTGAGTGGATTCATATGCATAATCGAAAAAGGACGTTACCCAGGGAAGTAAAAAAATGTTAGATAACTTGATATAACTACATAAGCTACTACTAGGTTAAATAGTCGTGTGAAAAAATTGGACACCCCATTTAAATATTCAGTCCTTATTAAGAATGTTCACGTATCTGTGTCTAACCATTGTTTTAGGTTTTTATTTGCATTTTTGAAAGTGATGTTGTAGCAGTCTGCTGGACAAAGTGCTCCAGCACTTTGAGAAAGTTTATGGAAAATGATGTCTTTTCACTTCCAAATGATGGGCTCCAACAGTGCTCACTGGAGCATTCAGCAGTTTAGAAATGCATCTGCAACCAATGCCATCATCATGTTTTGCAACATTAAGGTTGTGAAGGTCCCAGTCCATCTAGTGGCATGGGGGCTGGCGTTTCGGGGCCTGCTTGTCCCGGCCGCCCTGCTGTTGTGTTGAGGGGGTGAAGCACTTGTTACATCGCCCCTGGTGTCATTGGCAGCGGGTGTGTGTTGGTGTTTGGGGGTGGCTGGGGGGGTCACTGGCGTGGGTTGATGGCCGTGTTTCCATTGGGTTGCTCTGGGGTGGCTGTGGTTGCAGGGCGGCCTGCAGCTGTTGGTGTGCGTCTGGGGTGGGTGGTCATGGGCCTGCGTGGGTGCGCGGGGGTGTCGCCTTGCGTGATGGGCGCCGTGTGGGTCCGGCCCATTGTTCATTATTGTGACTGTTGTTGTCCATGTTCGTGTGTGTAAGATGAGTGGAAGTATGTTTGGCTGCCCCGTCATGTTAGTGGTGCTGGAGCGCCGGGGCGTGATGCTGGTGGGTCCTGGGTTGTTTCCGCTGGCGGCCCTCGCCCTGGGTTGGGATTTGGGGGCAGTGGGTGGCCTCATAAACCAGTCTGCAAGCTGGCTTCTGGGGGGGGACGGCCTTGCTTTTAGACCGCCTACCTCCCAGTCTTATTTCCCGTCCTCCCCCTCCCCCTGATCTTTTTTGTTACATTTAGGGCTTTGGGGTGGGGGGTGTGCTGCACTGTGTCGGTGAAGGGGATACCTTTGCTGCGTGGTGGGGCTGCTCACCTCAATTTTAATTGCATTTTAGACACTGAGGGCTTGGGGGGATGGGGGCTCTGCTGCCCATCGCAGTGGCTAATGATGCTTCAATCACTCTCCCCCCAATTTTAATTGCACTTTAGTACTCCACACATTTACACACAATTATGTCATATAACCGACACACACCCACCATGTTCTGTGCGGGGGGGGGGTGTCTTCCCCCACCCCTGTTGCCCTGCTCTTACTGGGGGCATGGGAGTCTGGTGGGGAGCCTGGGACCTATCATGTAAATCCCTGGGTGCTACTAAATATATAGATACAACCAAGGAAGTGACGGGGGCTGAATATGAGTCCAAGTGTGAGTGGGGGGGTGATGAATGGAGGTGGTGATGATGGGTCGGTTTTGTGCGGCGGTTTGCATGCCGGGTGGCATCTTGGGGCGCCTGCGGTGGCCTGCTGATTGTTCGCTCAGATGGGCGCTGGGGGGTGGGGTCTGCTTCTGTGGCCTGCGCCGGTGGCCTCCCTGGTCACTGCCGGGCACTGGTGCATGTTCAGGCTCGCTGCATCTGCTTCGCAGCCGCCTTTTGAAATAAAGATGAATGAGGAGTGAATTTGAGTGGGTACTGGAGTGAGAGAGAATGGGTCGGTCTGGGTGAGTGAGAGGGGTGTGCATGGGAGACATGTGGGTGTGAAGGTATGGGGAGGGGTGGTGCCTGCGAGTCGGGAGGTGCTGGATTAAGGGGGGTAGTGCCTCTCGGCAACGTGGGCTCCCCTGGGCAAGGGGACTTCTTTGACGTGGGGTCCCCGGGTGTGCGGGCGGGAGGCGCTGGCGGGGCCGCTGTGGGGGATGCCTGGGGGGTGTCCCGCCGGGGGGGGGTCGCGGGCTGGTCCTCTGTCCTGGGGGGGGTGGGGTCGCTGGCCTCCTGGTGCCTGGGGCCCAGGGGGCGGATGTTGGCCCCGCTGGGGGGGGCTCACCGCCCGGGCCGCCAGGGCAGCCTGCCCTCCCTTGATCGTCCCTCCGGGGTGGATGCCTGGCTTTCCTGGAGCTTGCTGACCTCGGGGCTGGGGGTTGGTGGCGCTGCCTTGCCTGCTCGGGGGTTCCCGGAGGGAGAGCTACTGCGACCGGGCCCTCCGCTCGTATGTTTTCCTGACAAACCACTCACATGCACACACTTATTTTGCGCACGTTCTCATATATATGCACACAGACATACACGCACAAGTGTCTCTCCTTTAACAGGTGCGGAAACCAGACTCGTGTTGAGACATCTCCGGTGGAAGAAGCAGTTTGTCTTTTGTTTGTTTTAGTTGTTGTTGGGTTTTTGTTTTTTTTTTTATGTCTGTTCCCCTCCCTTTTCTTTTCCCCCTTCACACCCTTCCTTTCCCTCTTCCCCATCCTGTTGGGTCTTCCATGGATAAAACAATTAAAATAAAGTATTAAAAGTTATTACAGGAGGAGTTTACAACAATATACAGTGCACAGTTACAGTGGGGCAAAAAAGTATTTAGTCAGCCACCAATTGTGCAAGTTCTCCCACTTAAAAGATGAGGGAGGTCTCCAATTTTCATCATAGGTATACCTCAACTATGAGAGACAAAATGAGGAAATAAAAATCCAGAAAATCACATTGAAGGATTTTTAATGAATTAATTGGTAAATTCCTCAGTAAAATAAGTATTTGGTCACTTACAAACAAGCAAGATTTCTGGCTCTCACAGACCTGTAACTTCTTCTTTAAGAGGCTCCTCTGTCCTCCACTCATTACCTGTATTAATGGCACCTGTTTGAACTCGTTATCAGTATAAAAGACACCTGTCCACAACCTCAAACAGTTAGATTCCAAACTCCACTATGGTCAAGACCAAAGAGCTGTCAAAGGACACCAGAAACAAAATTGTAGACCTGCACCAGGCTGGGAAGACTGAATCTGCAATAGGTAAGCAGCTTGGTGTGAAGAAATCAACTGTGGGAGCAATTATTAGAAAATGGAAGACATACAAGACCACTGATAATCTCCCTTGATCTGGAGCTCCACGCAAGATCTCACCCCGTGGGGTCAAAATTATCACGAGAACGGTGAGCAAAAATCCCAGAACCACATGGGGGGGCCTAGTGAATGACCTGCAGAGAGCTGGGACCAAAGTAACAAAGGCTATATCAGAAACACACTACGCCGCCAGGGACTCAAATCCTGCAGTGCCAGACGTGTCCCCCTGCTTAAGCCAGTACATGTCCAGGCCCATCTGAAGTTTGCTAGAGAGCATTTGGATGATCCAGAAGAGGATTGGGAGAATGTCATATTGTCAGATGAAACCAAAATAGAACTTTTTGGTAAAAACTCAACTTGTCGTGTTTGGAGGAGAAAGAACAACCATACCTACGGTGAAGCATGGGGGTGGAAACATCATACTTTGGGGTTGTTTTTCTGCAAAGGGACCAGGACGACTGATCCGTGTAAAGGAAAGAATGAATGGGGCCATGTATTGTGAGATTTTGAGTGAAAACCTCCTTCCACCAGCAAGGGCATTGAAGATGAAACAAGGCTGGGCCTTTCAGCATAACAATGATCCCAAACACACCGCCTGGGCAACGGAGTGGCTTCGTAAGAAGCATTTCAAGGTCCTGGAGTGGCCTAGCCAGTCTCCAGATCTCAACCCCATAGAAAATCTTTGGAGGGAGTTGAAAGTCTGTGTTGCCCAGCGACAGCCCTAAAACATCACTGCTCTAGAGATCTGCATGGAGGAATGGGCCAAAATGCCAGCAACAGTGTGTGAAAACCTTGTGAAGACTTACAGAAAACATTTGACCTCTGTCATTGCCAACAAAGGGTATATAACAAAGTATCGAGATGAACTTTTGTTATTGACCAAATACTTATTTTACCGAGGAATTTACCAATTAATTCATTAAAAATCCTTCAATGTGATTTTCTGGATTTTTTTTTCTTATTTTGTCTCTCATAGTTGAGGTATACCTATGATGAAAATTGGAGACCTCTCTCATCTTTCAAGTGGGAGAACTTGCACAATTGGTGGCTGACTAAATACTTTTTTACCCCACTGTAGGTACTGTATAAGCTCCTCTTGGCAAAGTAAATCTGTTTTGGCACAACAAGGGTGACAGATCCCTGTTCTGTTTGCCTAGCTGCCTGACAGGACAAGGGAAAAAAAAAGGTTGTGAAGGTCAAGAGAGAGCTCTTTGCTTCTGCCCATCATGAGTTCTTTGTGGTGTGACAATCTGATATTCACAGACTTTCTTAAAGGCTATCAGTCAGGACTTAGCCAGCTAAAATTATTTTGCACTGATGGGGGATGGGATGGCTTCCTTAATTCTGATGAATTTCAGCTGGTTTCTTGGCTTTCTATACCTTTTTGCACCCCTTTCTCCTCCATGTGTTCAATACTTATTCCCTGTGTCATTCCACTTTATTAAATATAACTTGTTTTGTGAACACAGTTGCCTTGAATTCTTTGTATGTATGGAATACTTGGATTGTTACTGATATCTGGTGAAAATCTCAGGTCAATGGCTCCATCAGAAATATGTTTAATGAGAAAAATGTTGACGTGTTCAATACTTTCTTTCCACACTGTATATATTGGTGTTTTAGTTTGAATATTATCTGTTGAGGTACCGTTAGATAAGTATTTCCCATCAGGATAATGTGAGGGTGTTCCCAGACATTTACTGGTGCTTTTCACCACAGCTGTGTCTCTTGAGCAGCCTGGAGTCTGAAAATCCCCTTCCACAGCTGCTGCAGGAATACGGTCTCACTCCTGTGTGGGTCTGCATGTGGAACTTGACGCTACTCAGCTCTCTGAACCTTACTCCGCACACCTCGCACTCATACGGTCTCTCTTCTGTATGGATCAGCTTGTGTCTCCTTAGGTTTGTGGACATTCGGAAGGTCTTGCCACATATCTCACATTCCTGTTTCTCTTCAGAATGTTGCAGCTTGTGGCGCTTGAGACTCCAACGGAAGATGAACCTCTTCCCGCATACTTCACAAGCAAAAGGCTTGTCTCCTGAATGAACCCGTTGGTGGTAGTGACAGATGGCTTTGTTGAAAAACAACTTCCCACAAATGTCACAGCAGTACTGCTGACGCGTATGGATTTGTTCATGTTTTTTCAGATCTGAAGCCGTGTTGAAACCCTTGTGGCAAGTGCTGCAGTTGAGAGGCGCCACATCCACTGTTGTTGCATCCCGTCGGTAAATAATCCTGCGCCCTTCTCTTCTTCTGACTGGCCTCTGTCTGTCACAGTGAGATACTTCATGATGTTTCTTCAGCTTACAGTTGTATAAGAAAGTCTTTCCACACCGGTCGCACATGAAGGTCTTGGCTGCACCATGGAGGAGCATGTGAGATTTCAGCTCGGTGTACTGAATGAAACTCTTCTCACAGATCTTACACTTGTATGGCCTCTCACCTGTGTGGAGGCGAATGTGCCTCTGCATGCTGTGCTTATATGCAAAACCGGCGCCACACGTCTCGCAAGTGAAAATTTTCCCCCTGTGGGCCAACTGGTGTGGCCAGAGAGAGCGCCTATCTTTAAAAACTTTGCCGCACATGTCACATTTGTATTGAGGTTCACCCATATGACTCCTTCTGTGGCACTGCAGGGTGAAAGAAGACCTGAAAGTCTCCCCACACTCTGAGCATTTGTGCCAACTTTCATCGGTGTGGACAGACTGGTGTAACTGCAGGTTCTGTTTGGTTGTGAAGCCCTTCTCACAGGTGGAGCAGACAAATGGCCTCTTGTCTGTGTGTACAAGCTGATGCATCTTCAGGCCTTTTTTTGTTTTAAACTTCTTCTCACACAGCTGGCACTCATGGACGGACAACTTCTTCTCCTCATGTCTCAGCAGGTGGTGTTTGAGATCAGTAGCGTTCCTGAATTTTCTCAGGCACTGGTCACAGGGGAACGGTCTCTGCTCTCTGTGGAAGTCCATGTGCAACTTGAGGTGAAACTTCTCAGTAAAAGTCGTATCACAGACGTTACAGACAAACATGCTTCCTCTTGCTGAGACCTGGGCTTCCATCTCTTTTTGGCTTTTGGAACTGTCGGCTTTCTCTGTGTCTAAAAGGGAGGATAGCAGATTAAAGAATAACATGTAAACATATTATACAGAATGTATGATATTTAAAAAAAAAAAAGGAACTACTTTTATGGTAAACTAGTGCTGGACAGTGTCCATGTGTGTCCAGTGTGTGGGCATAAAAAGGATTATTCTGATTACACAACAGATCTGACCGACAACAGGGATTCCATGAGTTACTATATTCACCAACAACCACACTCGGACATTTCCCAAGATCACTTCACTTCCGCTGTGTTCTAATGATGTTCAAATTATTACCTCTGCCAAGGAGGTAATGTGATTGGGGCAGTTTGTCTGAATGCATTAGATTTTGAAGGTGATCCATGAGCGCATACCTCCATCAAAGCCCTATCACGCAATATATGGATGGATGGAGGGCAGAATGTTCCAAGGTTGTCATAGCCAGGAGCGGTACTGGGGTTAAGCTCCCAGTGCTCATAAAATGCTCCTTATGGCGTGCGTCTCGAAAAGCCTCTGACAACTAAGTCCAACTCCTAGCCTGCCCGTGTGGTTTAGTCTCTAAGCCCGGCGGAACTGCTTTTACTAATAGGAGAAGGGGCGAGGGCGGATCTCTGGCGCCTTAAAACCAGATGCTTCGGGTAGATGGTGGCTCGTCAACCTGGGAAGGTAGCCCATCTAGGGGAAGGTAAACCCTGATTTCAAACCTCCGCTGCCTTGCGGCACACCCGGTCACGGGAAAGGCTTCGGGAGTCAACCCTGAGGAAAAATCCGGAGTCGGAGTCCCTAAGGCAGTTCTCTGTTGTGCTCAACATCGTTCTGGCAGCTCCTGCGACGGCGCTGGTGCCAAACTATAGCAGCCCTGCTGTTCCTTTGGATTCATCAGTGACGTGGAGAGGGGGGACATGCTGCATGGGTAACATCTTGTCCTCCATATCTTCCTGCCCAGGCTTGAATCCTACCAATGGCCAACGCTGGAAGGTAGAACACCGGTGCGCATCGGCCTGTTCAGCCACAGGCGGTGCTGTTCCAGCAGAGTAGACGTTCAGGATTCTCTTCCATGGTCATCATAGACCGACGGAGGCCGACGACGGAGGGCAGAATGGAGCCGTGGTGGAGGTATGTGGTCTCTGAGTGCCTATTAGCGTCAGCAGCTTCTCATAATATGTGAAAATTGTAATGCTGTGTTGTGTACTGTGTACTTTAATTTCGACAGTGAGGTGTTGTTTAACCTGTTGAACTCTGTTCAACTTCCCTAAAAACGCCTAAAAATAACATGCCCTCATTTAAAAGAAAATACTCTGAATTTTTTGGCAAAACAGTCATAATCTCTCTAAGTGCTCCTGCCACTGAGTAACAAGATCACAAGTTCGCCTGGTGTTTTTTTTTTAGATACAAATGCTTGCAAATAACATACAGCTGTCAGATACTGGCTGGAAAACACAACAGAAATGTAGAACCAAGTGTTTTCAAGCTCAGGTCAAAATTTTGTAAAAATACCACAAAAAATGAATATATTACACAGCTTTTTTCTCAGGTTTTAACAAGGCTGTCTGTACTGGAAGACCGGAAATGCAGCTTTTTTTTTCAGTGTGCACTGAGACGCACTAAGATGCAGAGACGTGACCGCCCACGGAATTCAGTGTTCAAGGGGTTAAAAGCACATACAGTTAGGCCCAAAAATATTTCGACAGTGACACAAGTTTTGTTATTTTAGCTGTTTACGAAAACATATTCAGGATACAATTATATAATCAATATGGGCTTAAAGTGCAGACACTCAGCTGTAATTTGAGAGTATTCACATCCAAATTGGAGCAAGGGTTTAGGAATTACAGCTCTTTAATACGTAGCCGCCTCTTTTTCAAGGGACCAAAAGTAATTGGACAATTGACTCAGAAGGCTGCAAAAAAAAAATAACAAGGCTGCATGGGCTCTTCCCTCGTTAACCTGTCATCAGTTAAGCAGTTAAAAGGTCTGGAGTTGATTCCAGGTGTGGCGTTTGCATTTGGAAGCTGTTGCTGTGAACACACAACATGTGGTCAAAGGAGCTCTCAATGGAGGTGAAACAGACCATCCTGAGGCTGAAAAAAAAAGAAATCCATCAGAGAGATAGCAGAAATGTTAGGAGTGGCCAAATCAACAGTTTGGTACATTGAGAAAAAAAGAGTGCACTGGTGAGCTTGGGAACTCAAAAAGGCCTGGACGTCCACAGAAGACAACAGTGGTGGATCACCATGGAAAGGATCGACAACATCCCCTCAAGTGAAGAACACTCTCCAGGAAGTAGGTGTATCAGTATCTAAGTCTACCATAAAGAGAAGACTTCATGAGAGTAAATACAAAGGATTCACCACAAGGTTCAAACCATTAATCAGCCTCAAAAATAGAAAGGCCAGAATTGACATTGCCAATGAACACCTGAAGAAGCCAGCCCAGTTCTGGAACAGCATTCTTTGAACAGATGAGACTAAAATCAACCTGTACCAGAATGATGGGAAGAAGAAAGTTTGGAGAAGAATTGGAACAGCTCATGATCCAAAGCACTACATCTTCTGTAAAACATGGTGGAGGCAGTGTGATGGCATGGGCATGCATGGCTTCCAATGGCATTGGGTCACTTGTGTTTATTGATGATGTGACAAAAGACAGATGCAGCCGGATGAATTCTTAAGTGTATAGGGATATACTTTCTGCTCAGATTCAGCCAAATGCAGCAAAGTTGATTGGACGGCGCTTCACAGTACAGATGGACAATGATCCAAAACATACCAAGCAACCCAGGAATTTTTTAAAGCAAAGAAGTGGAATATTCTGCAATGGCCGAGTCAATCACCAGTTCTCAACCCAATCGAGCATACATTTCACTTGCTCAAGACAAAACTTAAGGCAGAAAGACCTACAAACAAGCAACAACTGAAGACAGCTGCAGTAAAGGCCTGGCAAAGCATCACAAAGGAGGAAACCCAGCGTTTGGTGATGTCCATGGGTTCCAGACTTCAGGCAGTCATTGCCTGCAAAGGATTCTCAACAAAATATTGAAAAGTAACATTTTACTTAGGGTTATGTTTATTTGTCCAATTACTTTTGAGCCCCTGAAATGAGGAGCGTTTGTATAAAAATAGCTACAATTCCTAAATGTTTAATCATATATTTTTGTTCAACCCCTTGAATTAAACCTTAAAGTCTGCACATCAATTCTGTTGTAGTTGTTTCATTTCAAATCCAATGTGGTGGCATGCAGAGCCCAAATCATGAAGATTGTGTCACTGTCCAAATATTTCTGGGCCTAACTGTATATGACATGGCATATAAAATTAGTTTTGAAACAGAGACTTGGATACAAACCTGCACAGTCTTTGGTTGCTCCATCTTCCTGCATTATGACAGTTTCCTGGTCTTTGTGTGTTTTTATGTGAGTCATCAAATCAAACAGCTGCTCAAAGGTCTGATTACAAATGTCACATTTAATCCTCCCTCCATTCTTCCTGACCTCATCTTCCAGCTTCTGTGGACTTTGACTAAATGTGGGTTTGGTTGTGTTTGTTGAGGTAAAATCCTTTGAGATGTCTAAACAAGAAAAAAGATTCAACTTAATGTATACAATCCAGAGTGGCAAACAGTTATCAGATCTCACACATTAAATTAATATTCTACTGTGAAAATCCAAACTACATATTTATGTTAATATATATTGTTGCTGACAGTTATATTTCCTGTGTTTGAATCTAGAATCATTTCTCCATTAACCATTTAAATTCTTACCAGGTACAGTGGTCGGTAAAGAAACTGTCTCCTCCATCACCTCTCCTCTGTCTGACCATGAATCTAAGCAGAAAATTACATCGAATTATGACACTTATTTCTTTTAAAATCATGTCTCTTTGGGCACACCAATCCTCTCTATGTCCTTTTAATACAGTGAGGAAAATAAGTATTGAATGTGTCAACGTTTTTCTCATTAAACATATTTCTGATGGAGCCATTGACCTGAGATTTTCACCAGATATCAGTAACAACCCAAGTAATCCATACATACAAAGAAATCAAGGCAACTGTGTTCACAAAACAAGTTATATTTAATAAAGTGGAATGACAGGGAATAAGTATTGAACATGCTTGGTGAAATTCATTTAATATTTTGTAGAAAAGCCTTTGTTGGTAATAACAGCTTCAAGATGCCTCCTGTACGGAGAAACTGGGCACAGGCATTGCTCAGGAGTGATTTTAGTCCATTCTTCCACACAAACTGTCAAATCTTGAAGGTTCCGTGGGTGTCTTCTATGAACTCTGATCTTCAGTTCGTTCCAGAGATTTTTTTTTCCACAATATCTTTATTGAACCTTTTTTTTTTTTTAACAAACATGATACAAACAATCAAACACTAACACTAAAGTACTACAAAAAAAAAAAAAAAAAAAAAAAAAAGGATGCACTAAAAACACCAACAACCACCAGCAAAATCAAATCTTCAACAATGCTCCTCTGTTTAGTCTAGACAATCCAATACATAAGTATACATATTATGTTCACCAGTTTGGAATTTACAAGGTCCACACACATCATTCACCTTCTTCTTCAAAAGTTATGTTTAAATTTTTTACATAATCAATAAAAGGTCTCCATATATTCTCAAACACAATTTCCTTTGATTTCAGTATATATGTTATTCTTTCTAATGGAAGGTTTGTTAACATCTGTCTTAGCCACTGAGTCACATCTGGTCTATGAGTCTTTTTCCATAATAGTGCAATACATTTTTTGGCATTAAGCAAACTGAGGTCTATGAATGTTCTTTCACTTTTATTAAAATTATGCTTTTCTGGGTACAGACCCAACAAAAACAATTTAGGATTCAATATGATTTGTTTTGAGATTATTTTTTCAATTGTTACCCTCACCTCTTCCCAAAACATTCTTATTAATCTACATTCCCATACACAATGAAATAGAGTTCCTTTACTTTCCATGCATTTTGTGCATGTATCTGGTATATTTTTGTTGTATTTATTTAACTCCTCCGGTGTAACATACATCCGCATTAACCATTTGAAATGTATCAATTTAAGGCGTACATTTATTGATTTGGTTTGAGCTTCTGTACAAGCCAATTCCCATTGTTCCTCTGAAATTTCAGTTTGCAGATCTTCTTTCCAGTAGTTTAATCTTTTCAGTGAATTTTCACTTGAAGATAGTGTCAATGAGTTATAAAACTCTGAAATAATACCCTTTCTTTTACTATCTTTCATCATCATTTTTTCCAAGGATGAATAAATAGGTCGAGTGAGAGCTTTATTTTGATTTGATCGAATAAAGTTTCTAAGTTGAAGATATTTAAAAAAATGTGTTCTATTGAGATTAAATTTGATCCTCAGCTCTTCAAAAGACATTATGTTGTCTGCACATGGCAAATATAAATCTTGAATCTTTTGAATCCCTTTTAAATTCCATACTTTAAATACAGCGTCCGCTCTTCCTGGTTTAAAATATTGATTACCCCATATTGGACTAAATTGTGACAGTAACTGTGGTTCTTTTAAATAGTTTTTAGCTTCACACCATATTTTGATCATATGCTTTACAAATGGATTTTTAACTTGTTTTTGTAATTTTTTTGCCGAATCTGAGTATATGAATATGGGAAGAGGTAAAGGTAAATTGTATGATTCCATTTCAGTCCAGTGAGGGAGATCATTTGATGAAAAATAATATGTCATAGACCTCAGTTGTGCCGACCAATAATACAACATAAAATTTGGACATTTCAGACCTCCACGATCAAATGGTAAATATAATAAAGACAGACGTAATCTAGCCCTCCTGTTGTTCCATATAAATTCCACTAACTTTTTTTTTTATTCTTGAGAATAAATCTAAAGGTGGTGATAAGGGAATGTATTGAAATAAATAAAGTATTTTAGGTAAAATATTACTTTTAAGTATATTGATTCTCCCGATCATCGACATTGGTAGTGACATCCATCTCTGAAGTAACTCATTAATATCTGTCATTAAGGCTTCATAGTTGACACTGGCGACTGATTCTAGCTTAGGCACAATTTGGATTCCTAAATATTTAAACTGATTTACAACATTGAATTGATTTACCTCAGGGGCTGGGTAATTTCTCTGGGTCTCATTTAGCATTAATATTGAAGATTTAGTTTTATTTATTTTATATCCTGATATTTCCCCAAAATTCTTTATTAAATTCAACAAGGTTGGAATTGATTTTTTTAGATTCGACATAAACAAAATTATGTCATCGGCGTACAGGGAGATTTTATGTTCTGTTGGTCCAACTTTAATTCCATATATTTGTGAATGTAAACGTATCGCTATCGCTAAAGGTTCAATTGCCATAGTAAACAGTAAAGGTGAAAGTGGACAGCCTTGTCGACATCCTCTATTGATTTTTATTGGTTTTGAAATATTGTTATTTGTTAGGATTTCTGCTGTAGCATTATTGTATATTATTTGAACCCATTTTATGAAATTATTTCCAAGTCCAAACCTTTGTAGGACTTCAAAAAGAAAGGGCCATTCAACTCTATCAAAGGCCTTTTCGGCGTCCAGTGATAGGAGAGCTGTATCCGGTGCTTCTTTATTAAAATAAATAATATTAAATAGTCTTCTTACATTATGGAAGCCTTGTCTTCCCTTTATAAAGCCATTCTGATCTCGATTAATAATATTTGGTAAAATTTCTTGTATTCGTCTTGCTAAAATTTTACAGATTATCTTAAGGTCGGCGTTTAATAGGCTTATTGGTCTCATATTTTCACATTTATTAGAGGGCTTACCTGGTTTTGGCAGCAGTATAATTAAGGCATTATTTATGTATGATGGTAAATTATTATTTTGAAATGCTTCTAAAACCATTTCCAAAAAAGGTTTTATTAATTTATTCTTAAATTTCTTATAAAGGTCAACTGGAAGACCATCTGGTCCTGCACTTTTTCCTGATTTCATATTATCAATGGCTAGCCCAACTTCTTCTTGACTAATTTTAGACTCCAATATCTCCCCGTTTTCATTTGGAATACACGGTATAGATAGTTCGTTCAAAAACCCATTTAGTTTTGTTAAATCAAATTCATTTTTAGTATCATATAATTTTTCATAGTAATCTCTAAAGGCTCTGTTAATTTCTAAAGGATCTATAACTACCTGTCCATTACTTATAATACTAGTAATTGGTGTTTTAATTTCTAATTGTTTAATCTGCCATGCCAATAATTTTCCTGATTTTTCACCTTGTTCATAAAAAGATTGTTTCAATCTTAGAAGACTCGAGGCAGCTCTATTCGCTGATTTTTTGTCGTATTCAGCTCTCAAAATCAGTAATTCATTCTCCAACCTTGGATCACTTCCTGCATACACTTTTTCCTGAAGACTTTTCATTTTATGTTCCAATTTAGCTCTCTCCTCTCGAGTCTTCTTAGATTTTGATCCTGTATAACTAATAATATGTCCCCTAATAAAAGCTTTGAAAGCTTCCCACTTTACACATCGTTCCAGAGATTTTTAGTTGGATTCAGGCCAGGTGACTGACTGGGCCATTCTAGCAGCTTTATTTTCCTTCTCTGGAGCCAGTTGACATTTTCCTTGGCTGTGTGTTTTGGATCATTGTCTTGCTGAAATGTCTACCCTCGTTTCTTCTTCAGTATCTTGGCAGATGGCAACAGATTCTTATCAAAGATGTCTCTGTACATTTGTCCATTCATCTTTCCTTCAGTTATACGTAGTCTGCCTGTACCATGTGCTGAAAAACACCCCCACATCATGATGGGCTGTGCAGTACCATTTCTCCTCCAAACATGCTGTGTGTTGTGGAATCTAAAATTTCAATTTTGTTCTCATCTGACCAGACTATATTCTCCCAGTATTTTACTGGCTTGCCCAAATGTTTTACAGCAAACTTTAAATGAGCTTCAACATGCTTTTTCTTCAGCAATGGAGTCTTGCGAGGTGAAATGCCATAGAGCCCATGTTTTTTTTTTCCACAATATTTTTTATTGAAACTTTTTTTTTTATTACAAACATAACACAAACAATCAAACACTAACACTAAAGTAATTAAAAAAAGGTACTAAAAACACAAACAACCACTACAAAGGCAAGTCTTCAACAATGCTCCTCTGTTTAGTCTAGGCAATCCATTACATAAGTATACATATAATACATTCACCAGTTTGGAATTTACAAGGTCCACACACATCATTCACCTTCTTCTTCAAAAGTTATGTTTAAATTCTTTACATAATCAATGAAAGGTCTCCATATATTCTCAAACACATTTTCCTTTGATTTCAGTATGTATGTTATTCTTTCTAGTGGAAGGTTTGTTAACATCTGTCTTAACCACTGAGTCACATCTGGTCTATGAGTCTTTTTCCACAGTAGTGCAATACATTTTTTTGGCATTAAGCAAACTGAGGTCTATGAATGCTCTTTCACTCTTATTAAAGTTATGCTTTTCTGGATACAGACCCAACAAAAACAATTTAGGATTCAATATGAACTGTTTTGAAATTATTTTTTCAATTGTTACCCTCACCTCTTCCCAAAACATTCTAATTTTTCTACATTCCCATAAACAATGAAATAGGGTTCCTTTACTTTCCACACATTTTGTGCACGTATCTGGTATGTTTTCGTTATATCTATATAACTCCACCGGTGTAACATACATCCGCATTAACCATTTAAAATGTATCAATTTAAGACATACATTTATTGATTTGGTTTGAGCTTCTGTACAAGCCAATTCCCATTGTTCCTCTGAAATTTCAGTTTACAGGTCTTCTTTCCAATAATTCAAGTCTTTTCTGTGAGTTTTCACTTGAGGATAATGTCAATGAGTTATAAAACTGAAATAATACCCTTTCTCTTACTATCTTTCGTCAAATTTTTTTCCAAGGATGAATAAGTAGGTCGGGTGAGAGCATTATTTTGATTTGATCGAATAAAGTTCCTAAGCTGAAGATATTTAAAACAATGTGTTCTATTAAGATTAAATTTGATCCTCAGTTCTTCAAAAGACATTATGTTATCTGAACATGACAAATATAAGTCTTGAATCTTTTGAATCCCTTTTAAATTCCATACTTTAAATACAGCATCCGCTCTCCCTGGTTTAAAATATTGATTACCCCATATTGGGCTAAATTGTGACAATAAGTGTGGTTCTTTTAAATATTTTTTGGTTTCACACCATATTTTGATCATATGCTTTACAATTGGATTTTTAACTTGTTTCTGTAATTTTTTAGCCGAGTCTGAGTATATGAATATGGGAAGAGGTAAAGGTAAATTGTATGATTCCATTTCAGTCCAGTGAGGGAGATCATTTGATGAAAAATAATATGTCATAGACCTCAGTTGTGCTGACCAGTAATACAACATAAAGTTTGGACATTTCATACCTCCACGATCAAATGGTAAATATAGTAAGGACAGACGTAATCTAGCCTTCCTATTGTTCCATATAAATTCCACTAACTTTTTTTTAATTCTTGAGAATAGATCTGAAGGTGGTGGTAAAGGAATGTATTGAAATAAAGTATTTTGGGTAAGATATTACTTTTAAGTATATTAATTCTCCCGATCATCGACATTGGTAGTGACATCCATCTCTGAAGTAACTCATTAATGTCTGTCATTAAGGCTTCATAGTTGGCACTGGCGACTGATTCTAGCTTAGGCACAATTTGAATTCCTAAATATTTAAACTGATTTACAACATTGAATTGATTTACCTCAGGAGCTGGGTGATTTCTCTGGGTCTCATTTAGCATTAATATTGAAGATTTAGTTTTATTTATTTTATATCCTGATATTTCCCCAAAATTCTTTATTAAATTTAACAAGGTCGGAATTGATTTTTTAAGATTCGACATAAACAAAATTATGTCATCGGCATACAGGGAGATTTTATGTTCTGTTGGTCCTACTTTAATTCCATATATTTGTGGATGTAAACGTACTGCCATCGCTAAAGGTTCAATTGCCATAGTAAACAGTAAAGGTGAAAGTGGACAGCCTTGTCGACATCCTCTATTGATTTTTATTGATTTTGAGATATTGCTGTTTGTTAGGATTTCTGCTGTAGCATTATTGTATATTATCTGAACCCATTTTATGAAATTATTTCCAAGTCCAAACCTTTGTAGGACTTCAAAAAGAGAGGGCCATTCGACCCTATCAAAGGCCTTTTCGGCGTCCAATGATAGGAGAGCTGTATCCGGTGCTTCTTTATTAGAATAAATAATATTAAATAGTCTTCTTACATTATGGAAGCCTTGTCTTCCCATTATAAAGCCATTCTGATCTCGGTTAATAATATTTGGTAATATTTCTTGTATTCGTCTTGCTAAAATTTTACAGATTATCTTAAGGTCAGCATTTAATAGGCTTATTGGTCTGGTGTTTTCACATTTATTAGAGGGTTTACCTGGTTTTGGCAACAGTATAATTAAGGCATTATTCATGTATAGTGGTAAATTACTATTTTGAAATGCTTCTAAAACCATTTCCAAAAATGGTTTTATTAATTTATTCTTAAATTTTTTTTATAGAGGTCAACTGGAAGACCATCTGGTCCTGCACTTTTTCCTGATTTTATATTATCAATGGCTAGCCCAACTTCTTCTTGACTAATTTTAGACTCCAGCATCTCCCTGTTTTCATTTGGAATACACGGTATAGATAATCCGTCCAAAAACCCATTTAGTTTTGTAAAGTCAGTTTCATTTTTTGTATCAAATAGTTTTTCATAATAATCTCTAAAGGCACTGTTAATTTCTAAAGGATCTACAACTGCCTGTCCGTTACTTATAATACTGGTAATTGGTGTTTTAAATTCTAATTGTTTAATCTGCCATGCCAATAATTTCCCTGATTTTTCACCTTGTTCATAAAAAGATTGCTTCAATCTTAGAAGACTCGAGGCAGCTCTATTCGCTGATTTTTTTTGTCAAATTCAGCTCTCAGAATCCGTAATTCGTTCTCTCACTTTGGGTTACTTCCTGCATACACTTTTTCTTGAAGAATTTTTATTTTATGTTCCAGTTGGACTCTCTCCTCTCGAGTCTTCTTAGATTTTGAACCTGTATGACTAATAATATGCCCCCTAATAAAAGCTTTGAAAGTTTCCCACTTTATACATGCTGATGTTTGTGTAGTATTGATATCAAAGAACTCATCTGTTTTTCTATGTACTTAACAAATTCCTCATCCTGAAGCCATTTATGCTGAAATTGCCACCTACCTGGATCCTTTGTCAATTTCTTATCTACATATATTAGACAGCAGGGTGCATGATCAGAGATCACAATGTTATCATAGAAACAGTTTTGAATCTTGGACCTTAATTCTGTGGAGATCAAAAAATAGTCAATACGTGAGAATGTCTTGTAGGTATTAGAATAACAAGAGTAGGCTTTGACTTGTGGTTTCATTTCTCTCCATATATCTAGCAATCTCAATTCTTTCATAAAATGATTAATGGTCATCCTGCATCCATTGTGTGTACAGTCCAGTCCTGTTGATCTATCTATACTGGGATTCAATGTACAATTAAAATCCCCTGCTATTATATGTTGCCCTGTAAGTGATGATAAAATAAGAAATAAATTAGCAAAGAAGTTTTGATCATCTATATTGGGACCGTATAAGTTCACCAGATTTATATTTTCTAATAACAAAGATCCTTGGATGATTAGATATCTTCCTAATTTGTCTTCAATTACATTTTTCACTTGAAATGGGACTGATTTATGTATGAGAGTCATAACTCCCCTAGCTCGGGATGAAAATGATGAGGTGAACACATTTCCCTGCCATCTTCTCCTAATTCTTTTTACATCCTCCTCTATTAGATGAGTTTCTTGTAAAAACACAATTTTTGAACCTATGTCTTTTATTTTATTCATAACTTGTTTAAGTTTTTTTAGATTTTGTAGACCTCTGCAATTCTATGAAGTTAAATTAAGATTAACGCTTTGGTCTATGATCAATAAGGAGTTTGAGATTACCTCCCAATATAAACATGCTCATACAGAGAAGCAAAAACATGAGTGGTTGAACATTCGTCCCACAAACTACACACAAACAAATTCCCCCTCCCCACATTCGTGGTAATCCCCCCCAAAATCAAAAAAAAAATTCCGTCTCCCGCTATAGCCAGTGACTGCTCCACACCCGCGAGGATCAGTCAAACCACTCTTTCTTTCTCCTCTCAATCACCCTAACTCTACTGCTTTTAATGACATAACATTAACTCTCTTCTGTAGTATTTCCAACTTAACTCCAAAATTTTATAGCAACTTTGTACATCACAGTTTTGTTTTGTTTTTTTATATAATACAATCTATATTTTGTAAACTTGCTATATGTTTCAGATCAGTCAGATGCCTGTGCAAATGCTTAAATATTCTACCTTTATATCTCTTTCATGCTTCATGCTTAGCTCCCACCAGTCTCTCCTTGGATCTGCTTGATAAGCTCCTGCGCCTCCTGAGGGGTCTTGAAGATATGGGTTCTCCCTTTATATGTGACCAGCAGTCTTGCCAGATGAATCACTCCATGACGAATCCCGAGGTTGCGCAGCTCTTTACGGGCGGGGTCAAACTGTTTCCTTAATTGTTGAATTCCTGTGGCCAAATCTGGGTAGAACCGCACCTGTTGATCCAGGTATTTAAGTTCTCCTTTAGCTCGCGCCGCGTTGGTGATCGTTATCTTGTCTCTGTAGCTGAGGAACTTCATAATCAGTGTCCTTGGTGGTGCCTTATTATCTCTCGGTGGGCCGATTCGGTGAGCGCGCTCTCTAAGACGACTGATGACTGCAGATCCGCGTTGTTCAGCGCTTCTGGAATCCACTTTTCCAAAAAGGAACATGTGTCCCGTCCCTCCGTTCCCTCCGGGAGGCCCACCAGCCTCAGACTGTTCCGTCGCTACCGGGATTCTAAGTCCAGGACACTATCTTCCAGACGTTTATTTTTTAATTCCAATGTGCGCACCTTTAATTGTAGGCTGGTGACGTCATCCTCAGCGCTGGAAATTCGGAGCTCCGCCTGCGATACTCGTTCCATACAGTTGCTTATTTCCTTTCTCATTCCTTCTATCGCTGCTATAATCCCATCAAATGTAGAGGAAAAGTCTGCTCTCATGGAGCTGATGGCAGCGAGCACCGCACTCGTGCCCTCCCCAGCAGTCACCGCTCCGCCGCTAGCTTCCTCCGCCATAGTCTCTGGAGATTTTTCTGCTTTGTCACGAGCGTGGAAGTCTGTTAGCTTGGACTGTTTCGACGATTCACTTTTTCCTCCGCCTAATTTCCCAGCCTTAGGCTTTACCATACCCGCGCCCAAACGCTGGGATAGGTTTTTGTTCCAATTGAGAGAGTTTTAGCCAACTTTTTATTTTTAGGAGCAGAGCAGAGTGAAACACGTCTTCCTACGTGGCCGCCATAACCGGAAGTCCCCATAGATCCCATGTTGGTTGAGTGCATTACTTATTGTTTTCTTTGAAACAGCAGTACCTGCTAACTCCAGGTCTTTCTGGAGTGGTCCTTGGCTCTTGGATAACTCTTCTGATAATTCTTTTGACTCTTCTGTCAGAAATCTTGCGAGGAGCTCCTGGTCATGGCCAGTTTATGGTAAAATGTTGTTCTTTCCAATTCCGAATGATGGCTCCAACTGCTCAATGGAACATTCAGCAGTTTAGAAATGCACCTGTAATCAATGCCATCATTATGTGTTGCAACAATAAGGCTGCAAAGGTTTAGAGAGAGCTCTTTGCTTCTACCCATCATGAGTTCTTTGTGGTGTGACAATCTGATATTCACAGACCCTTTTAAAGGCTATCAGTCAGGACTTAACCAGCTGAAATTAATTTGCACTGATGGGGGATGGGAAGGCTTCCTAAATTCTTATGGATTTCAGCTGGTTTCTTGGCTTTCTAAACCTTTTTGCAACTCTTTTTTCTTCATGTGTTCAATATTTATTCCCTGTGCCATTCCACTTTATTAAATATAACTTCTTTTGTGAACACAGTTTGCTTGATTTCTTTATATGTATGGATTACTTGGGTTGTTACTGATATCTGGTGAAAATCTCAGGTCAATGGCTCCATCAGAAATATGTTTAATAGGAAAAATGTTGACATGTTCAATACTTATTTTCCCCGCTGTACATTCACGAATCTTCTCTGTGGTCTTCCTTTTCCCTACCTCTACTCCTTGTATCTTCACCGTTACACCTGCCTCCCACTCATTCACACACATGATCTTGCTTTTATTGACTTCCATTCCACTTCTCTCTTAGTACATACCTTCACTTAACCAGGTTCTCTTCCACCTGCTCTATTTTTTCACTACAGACCATAATATCGCCTGCAAGTATCATAGCCCATGGAGACTCATGCTTTACCTCGTCTGTCAGCCTCTCTATCATTAATGCAAACAAGAGGCTCAGAGCCGATCCCTGATGTAATCCCACTTCCATCTTCATCTGTCACTCCTACAGCACACCTCACCACTGCCTCACCGTCCTAATACATGTCCTGCACCATCCTCACATACTTCCTCATATAGTCCCACATGTCCTCTCTTTGCTACCCTATCGTATGCTTTCTCTAGAGCCACAAAGACACTGTGCAACTTGTTCAGATATGAACTGTAAATGTTTCAGAGTGCTGTGGCTACTTGCTCTGTCATCATGTACGGGTGGGGGGGTGAAAAGTTCATAGGCTGAGAAGTTCATAGTGGTCAAATTTGACCAAATGTGGTTTATTTTTCAACCGCAGGGATCCAAGCGCTGCAACAACAATGGTCAAATTTGACCACTATGAACTTTTCAGCCCCCCCCCCCCCCCCCCCGCCACTTGTATTATGATGAGACTTCTGAAGATATGATGAACCAAGAAGCTGACACATTGATCTTCACTTGAGGCAGTTTAGTGCAGCACTGGGAGACAGAAACGCATGTCAACATCTTACGTGTTGCTACAATGTATATACTGGAAACCTCACCAAAACCAGATGTGCTGACTTGCTGGTGCCTAAGCTGTTATTACACCGAAGATCTCTCATGGCCAACACTAACAGTCCACAGGTATCACATTATACTTTCCCACACACTTTTTTCACTGTGGGACACAGCTGAACATTTCACATTAGACTCTCTTTACCACTGCTGTATGTTGAGATTGGATTGATGTGTACCCGGGAGGAATTTGTTACGTGGCATCACTTTCACCACTCCTGGAATTGTAAATTTTAAAAAAAATTGTTAGGTTATGAGTTGTTGCTGGAAACATGTTTTAAAAAAAATTTAAGTTTAATAAACATTCCTTCACTGCTTCACTGGGGGCGGCAGTGGCTCAGGAGGTAGAGCAGGTCGTCCAATAACCACATGGTTGGCGGTTCGAATCCCACTCTCCCTGGGTATCCTGCCGTTGTGTCCCTGGGCAAGACACTTCACCCCAATTGCTCCTGGTGGGTCTGGAAGCGCCATGTTAGGTAGCATGCCACCATCAGTGTGTGAATGTGTGTGTGAATGGGTTGATAGCAGGATCTGTAAAGCGCTTTGGTCATCAAGAGATGAGAATAAAAGCGCTATATAAGTGAATGCCATTTACCATTTACCATCTGTTTCTCACTGACTATGTTGCTGACTACACAAGAGGTCAAGAGGACCTTACATCATATAAGGATGATTTACATTTAGATTTTAACACTTTTTCTCTTGTAAACCTACCAGCATCCTCTTCACCATGCACCCCCACAGCAGCAGGAGGAGGACATGATGATGATGATGCACCAATTTCCTCTGCTTCTTCGTAAATCATCAGCTTCCCCCCATGGCCTCAACGTGAAGAGCAGCCCACTCTGCTCAAACAGAACCGGGTAGCCGTTCAGCACATGTTCCTTCCACAGTCTGGCGTTTTCAAAGTTTCCAGCGGCCGTCTTCAGTTCTCTCTCCAGCTGCCACACTCTGTCCTTCAGAGCCATGTTTTCAGTCTGCAGCAGTGGGGACAGCTGAGCGAAAACACTGCTGATCTTCCTCGCTGCCTCCCGCGCTAATATTTCCAATATGCTGTCAATATCTGGCTGTGAGGACTGAAATTAAGAATTTAAAAAAAAGGTTCAAAATTAATTCTGTGACCACTGCAATCTCCCTGCAAACACATTTAATTCAAGTTGTGGTCACTGCATCATATTAGCATTTATTAGAGCCAATTAAATTAAGACCTTTGAAAAAGTAATTTTTATTAAAACTTTATTAAGTATTTTATAATTACAACAGTTGCTCAGTCGCATAAGGCAATCATTTAGATTTTACAGAGATTTTAAATCAAATTAACACTTGTAAAGGCTTGTGGGAATTGAACATACTATATAGAGAATGACAACAAGGACACACACACAAAAAACAAAGAACACAAAATACAAGTTCCTCCACACATTATCAGCATGTAAATAAACCATAGGTTTTATACAAAAAAAAGGGCACCCAAGTGTCACGTCAGACCATACAAACCATTTACATCAGCGTGGTCTGCATGCTAGATGTCCTGCAAGGGTACTCGACCACACCACCAGGCACAGGCGTCATCGTTTGCATGGGCCAGGGAGCATTTACGCTGGACAAGGGACCAGTGGGCCTCAGTGTTGTTCTCTGATGAAAGCTGATTCACACTGAGCAGAAATGATGGCCGCCAACGATGTTGGAGATGTCAAGGAGAGCGCTATGCATCAGCCACTGTTGTCACCATGTTACAGTCTGGGCAGGTGTGTCTAGTCAATACAGAACTGCCCTGGCCTACACCTTGTGAATGGTACATTCATTCATTTTCTTCTGCTTAATCCTTTTCGGGTCGCGGGGGGCTGGAGCCTATCCCAGCATCTTTGGGCGAGAGGCAGGGTACACCCTGGACAGATCGCCAGTCCATCGCAGGGCCAACACAGAGAGACAGACAACCATTCACTCTCACAGTCATACCTAAGGACAATTTAGAATCCCCAGTTTTGATGCCAATTAACCTAACTTGCATGTTTTTGGCATGTGGGAGGAAACTGGAGAAATCCCGGAGTAGAGGGCCTGGTGGCGGAGTGGTTAGCACTGCGGCAGCACAGCAACTCACCCTTGGCCGGGGGATCCTGGGTTCGATCCCAGCCCCCGACCAACAGTGATCAGTGTGGAGTTTGCATGTTCTCCCCGTGAATGGTACAGTGACAAGCCGATACTACCTGAATAACATCATTAATCCAGTCATTTTGCCAATTTCATCTTCATGGACAACAATGCTCCAGTTCATCAAGGTTACATCATTAGGGAATGGCTGGTGTGGAGGCTGGCGGTACCTCCAATGGAGGAGCCTGCACTTTCTCCAGACCTGAATCCCATAGAAAACCTATGGGATCAGCTGAGTCACCATGGAGAGGCTTGTAACCCTGAACCCCACAACCTCAATGACCTGAGGGCCGCCCTTCAAGAAAAGTGGAATCCCATGCCTCAGCAGATACTAAAGGTGCGTTTAGACCAAACGCGAACAGGCAAATTTTTTGGGTGGCATGATTACGTTATAACTCAATGTAAATGCGCGAATAAACATGAATTCAGTGTCTGAAGTGAGATGCAGACAGGCGAAGTTGCCTTTATAACTTCTGCAGCATTGTTCAGCCTATTGTGGAAATCCCCAAAATAACCATGCTTTAGGTTTACATTATCCGACAGAGGCTCACCTGAAAAAGTTGTCCCTGCCTCCAAAACTTTATAAGATGATGAGTGTTTCCATTGCTAGCTTGCTAGTACATTCGTGGCAGGAAACTGTGGGTAAATAACTCCGAAATCCCGATTCAGCTGAAGAGCTCCCAGTCCTCCTGTCTCCAGGTGAGTGAGTCTCATTTTCAAACTAATTTACTCTGCAATGGTATACTTTTTTTTTCCACAATATCTTTATTGAACCTTTTTTTTTTTTTAACAAACATGATACAAACAATCAAACACTAACACTAAAGTACTACAAAAAAAAAAAATGCACTAAAAACACCAACAACCACCAACAAAATCAAGTCTTCAACAATGCTCCTCTGTTTAGTCTAGACAATCCAATACATTAGTATACTTATTATGTTCACCAGTTTGGAATTTACAAGGTCCACACACATCATTCACCTTCTTCTTCAAGAGTTATGTTTAAATTTTTTACATAATCAATAAAGGTCTCCATATATTCTCAAACACAATTTCCTTTGATTTTAGTATATATGTTATTCTTTCTAATGGAAGGTTTGTTAACATCTGTCTTAACCACTGAGTCACATCTGGTCTATGAGTCTTTTTCCATAATAGTGCAATACATTTTTTGGCATTAAGCAAACTGAGGTCTATGAATGTTCTTTCACTTTTATTAAAATTATGCTTTTCTGGGTACAGACCCAACAAAACAGTTTAGGATTCAATATGATTTGTTTTGAGATTATTTTTTCAATTGTTACCCTCACCTCTTCCAAAACATTCTTATTAATCTACATTCCCATAAACAATGAAATAGGGTTCCTTTACTTTCCATGCATTTTGTGCATGTATCTGGTATATTTTTGTTATATCTATTTAACTCCTCCGGTTGTAACATACATCCGCATTAACCATTTGAAATGTATCAATTTAAGGCGTGCATTTATTGATTTGGTTGAGCTTCTGTACAAGCCAATTCCCATTGTTCCTCTGAAATTTCAATTTGCAGATCTTCTTTCCAGTAGTTTAATCTTTTCAGTGAATTTTCACTTGAAGATAGTGTCAATGAGTTATAAAACTCTGAAATAATACCCTTTCTTTTACTATCTTTCATCATCATTTTTTCCAAGGATGAATAAATAGGTCGAGTGAGAGCTTTATTTTGATTTGATCGAATAAAGTTTCTAAGTTGAAGATATTTAAAAAATGTGTTCTATTGAGATTAAATTTGATCCTCAGCTCTTCAAAAGACATTATGTTGTCTGCACCTGGCAAATATAAATCCTGAATCTTTTGTATCCCTTTTAAATTCCCATACTTTAAATACAGCGTCCGCTCTCCCTGGTTTAAAATATTGATTACCCCATATTGGACTAAATTGTGACAATAACTGTGGTTCTTTTAAATAGTTTTTAGCTTCACACCATATTTTGATATATGCTTTACAAATGGATTTTTAACTTGTTTTTGTAATTTTTTTTGCCGAATCTGAGTATATGAATATGGGAAGAGGTAAAGGTAAATTGTATGATTCCATTTCAGTCCAGTGAGGGAGATCATTTGATGAAAAATAATATGTCATAGACCTCAGTTGTGCCGACCAATAATACAACATAAAATTTGGACATTTCAGACCTCCACGATCAAATGGTAAATATAATAAAGACAAACGTAATCTAGCCCCTCCTGTTGTTCCATATAAATTCCACTAACTTTTTTTTTATTCTTGAGAATAGATCTAAAGGTGGTGATAAGGGAATGTATTGAAATAAATAAAGTATTTTAGGTAAAATATTACTTTTAAGTATATTGATTCTCCCGATCATCGACATTGGTAGTGACATCCATCTCTGAGTTAACTCACTGATATCTGACATTAAGGCTTCATAGTTGACACTGGCGACTGATTCTAGCTTAGGCATAATTTGGATTCCTAAATATTTAAACTGATTTACAACATTGAATTGATTTACCTCAGGGGCTGGGTAATTTCTCTGGGTCTCATTTAGCATTAATATTGAAGATTTAGTTTTATTTATTTTATATCCTGATATTTCCCCAAAATTCTTTATTAAATTCAACAAGGTTGGAATTGATTTTTTTAGATTCGACATAAACAAAATTATATCATCGGCGTACAGGGAGATTTTATGTTCTGTTGGTCCAACTTTAATTCCATATATTTGTGAATGTAAACGTATCGCTATCGCTAAAGGTTCAATTGCCATAGTAAACAGTAAAGGTGAAAGTGGACAGCCTTGTCGACATCCTCTATTGATTTTTATTGGTTTTGAAATATTGTTATTTGTTAGGATTTCTGCTGTAGCATTATTGTATATTATTTGAACCCATTTTATGAAATTATTTCCAAGTCCAAACCTTTGTAGGACTTCAAAAAGAAAGGGCCATTCAACTCTATCAAAGGCCTTTTCGGCGTCCAATGATAGGAGAGCTGTATCGGTGCTTCTTTATTAAAATAAATAATATTAAATAGTCTTCTTACATTATGGAAGCCTTGTCTACCCTTTATAAAGCCATTCTGATCTCGATTAATAATATTTGGTAAAATTTCTTGTATTCGTCTTGCTAAAATTTTACAGATTATCTTAAGGTCGGCGTTTAATAGGCTTATTGGTCTCATATTTTCACATTTATTAGAGGGCTTACCTGGTTTTGGCAGCAGTATAATTAAGGCATTATTTATGTATGATGGTAAATTATTATTTTGAAATGCTTCTAAAACCATTTCCAAAAAAGGTTTTATTAATTTATTCTTAAATTTTTTATAAAGGTCAACTGGAAGACCATCTGGTCCTGCACTTTTTCCTGATTTCATATTATCAATGGCTAGCCCAACTTCTTCTTGACTAATTTTAGACTCCAATATCTCCCTGTTTTCATTTGGAATACACGGTATAGATAGTTCGTTCAAAAACCCATTTAGTTTTGTTAAATCAGGTTCATTTTTGGTATCATATAATTTTTCATAGTAATCTCTAAAGGCTCTATTAATTTCTAAAGGATCTATAACTACCTGTCCATTACTTATAATACTGGTAATTGGTGTTTTAATTTCCAATTGTTTAATCTGCCATGCTAATAATTTTCCTGATTTTTCACCTTGTTCATAAAAAGATTGTTTCAATCTTAGAAGACTCGAGGCAGCTCTATTCGCTGATTTTTTGTCGTATTCAGCTCTCAAAATCAGTAATTCATTCTCCAACCTTGGGTCACTTCCTGCATACACTTTTTCCTGAAGATTTGTTATTTTATGTTCCAATTTAGCTCTCTCCTCTCGAGTCTTCTTAGATTTTGATCCTGTATAACTAATAATATGTCCCCTAATAAAAGCTTTGAAAGCCTCCCACTTTACACATGCTGATGTTTGTGTAGTATTGATGTCAAAGAACTCGTCTATCTGTTTTTCTATATACTTGACAAATTCCTCATCCTGAAGCCATTTATGCTGAAATTGCCATCTACCTGATTCCTTTGTCAATTTTTTATCTACATATATTAGACAACAGGGTGCATGATCAGAGATCACGATGTTATCATAAAAGCAGTTTTGAATCTTGGACCTTAATTCTGTGGAAATCAAAAAATAATCAATACGTGAGAATGTCTTGTAGGTACTGGAATAACAAGAATAGGCTTTAACTTGTGGTTTCATTTCTCTCCATATATCTAACAATCTCAATTCTTTCATAAAATGATTAATAGTCATCCTACATCCAATGTGCGTACAGTCCAGTCCTGTTGATCTATCCACACCTGGATTCAATGTACAATTAAAATCCCCTGCTATTATATGTTGCCCTGTAAGTGATGATAAGATGAGAAATAAATTAGCAAAGAACTTCTGATCATCTATATTGGGACCATATAAGTTCACAAGATTTATATTTTCTAATAGCAAAGAACCTTGAATGATTACATATCTTCCAAATTTGTCTCCAATTACATTTTTCACTTGAAAAGGAACTGATTTATGTATGAGAGTCATAACTCCCCTGGCTCGGGATGAAAATGAAGAGGTGAATACACTTCCCTGCCATCTACTCCTAATTCTTTTAACATCCTCCTCTATCAGATGAGTTTCTTGTAAAAACACAATTCTTGAACCCATGTCCTTTATTTTATTCATAACTTGTTTAAGTTTTTTTAAATTTTGTAGACCTCTGCAATTCCATGAAGTTAAATTAAGATTAACACTTTGGTCCATGATCAATAGAGAGTTTAGGATTACCTTGCAGTGTAAACATGCTCATACAGAGAAGCAAAAACATGAGTGGTTGAACATTCATCCTACAAACTACACACAAACAAATTTCCCCTTCCCACACTTGTGGCAAACCCCCCAAAATCAAAAGAAAAATTCTGTCTCCCGATATAGCCATCGACTGTTCTACACCCACGGGGAACAGCCTAAGCCACTCCTTCTTCATCCTCCCAATCACCCTAACTCTACTACTTTTAATGACGTAACATTAACTCTCCTCTGTAGTTTTCCAACTTAACTCCAAAATTTTTAACAACTTTGTACATCATAGTTTTTTTTTTTGTTTGTTTTGTTTTTGTTTTGTTTTTTTAATATATAATACAATCTATATTTTGTAAACTTACTATTTACTTCAAGTCAGTCAGATGCCTGTGCAAATGCTTAATTATTCTACCTTATATTTTGTTCATGCTTAGCTCCCACCAGTCTCTTCTTCTTCTTTGATCTTCTTGATGAACTCCTGCGCCTCCTCTGGGGTCTTGAAGATGTGGGTTCTGCCCTCATACGTGGTCAGCAGTCTCGCAGGATAGATTACACCATGACGAATCCCAAGGTTGCGCAGCTCCTTACGTACGGGATCAAACTGCTTCCTCAATTGCTGGATTCCTGTGGCCAAATCTGGGTAGAACCGCACCTGCTGGTCCTGGTGTTTAATCTCTCCTTTAGCACGTGCAGCGTTGAAGATCTTCATCCTGTCTCTGTTGCTAAGAAACTTCATAATTAAGGTCCTCGGCGGTCCCTTATCTCTCCGTGGGCCAATGCGATGTGCTTTTTCCAGAACCACTGCTGATTGCAACTCCTCGCTGCCCAGCACCTCCGGAATCCACTTTTCCAGAAAGGAACATACGTCCCGACCTTCTGATTCCTCTGGAAGACCCACCAGCCTCAAATTATTCTGTCTCGACCGAGATTCCAAATCCAAAATATTATCTTCCAGAGATTTATTTTTTTTTTCCAAAGTGCGCACCTTTAATTGAAGACGGGTGACGTCATCTTCAGCACTAGCGAGACGGAGCTCCATCTGCGCCGTTCGTTCTACACAGTCACCCAATTCCTTTCTTATTCCTTCCAACGCTGTCATAATCCCATCAAATCTAGAGGAAAAGTCCGCTCTCATTGAACTCATGGCAGCCATCAGCGCATCTGCGCCATTCCCCGCAGAAATCGCACCGCCGCCAGCTTCCTCCGCCATATATGGAGCCTTGTTTGCTGCGTCACAGACCTGAAAGTCCGTTAATTTGGACTGTTTCGGCGGCTCGCTTTTTCCTTTTCCTGGTTTTCCAGCCTTAGGCTTCGCCGACATATCCTCGCCCAAATGCTGGGATACGTTCTGTCCCAAATGAGAGAGTTATTTGCCGATTTTTTTCTCCAGGAGCAGAGCAGAGCGAGACACGTCCGTCCTACGTGGCAGCCATAACCGGAAGTCCTGCAATGGTATACTTTTACTCCAGTGATGGCAGAATCTCACAGCTAGCATATTACCTCGGACATGAACGTGCAAATGCGCAATTTCACGTGTACTCACCTCTTTCCATTCACTGTGTATGGCTTTGCGCCGCCCGTTCGCGTTTGGTCTGAATGCACCTTAAGTTGACCTGTGAACAGCATGAGATGTCGTTGTCAAGCTGTAACTGATGCTCAAGGGCACATGACAAGTTACTGAGACATTGACATTTTTTGTTGTGGTATAACCACCACTGCTGTTGACTTTTGTTTCAATAAATTGTTTGAGATGAGGAATTCACCACTGTACGCCTCTACTTAAATGCCCTAATTCACGATATAATATCTCTGTAGCATGAACTTTTTATATTTTCCATAAATTTCACCCAAAAGCCAAATATCCCTAACTTTTTGTGAGTAGTGTATAAAATGGATGGGGGGGGTGGAGCTATGTGGGAGTGTGTCTTAATCATGCTGCTTCTTATATGGATGCCGAGAGAAACGCAATTTCATCTTGCCTGCACTACAGTTGTATGTACAGCAATATGACAATAAAGTTTGATTTGATTTGATTTGATTTGAAATGTGTTGATCCGTGTGTAGGCACATTAGCCTGTCACATGTCATTTAACCTGTTTGAGCCTGTGACACTGAAAGTATAGGGGAAAAAAACAAACAAAAACAAGCTTGTGCTGATCCCCCGAACTGTTGGGGATCGCACAAAACAGCGTTCTGCAAAACCAGCACCTTAGTGCACAGGGTGCACAACAGAACACAGCAGAGCAACACTTGTATGTAGAACAGGGCACATGAAGTTTGGAAAAACCCGGAAAATATCACACATTCCGTAATTAACTAATTAATATATTAGTACACATACACTATCAAAAAAAGGCGAGATCAGGTGTTGTTCTTACAGTGTTGTCGGCAGACGGATTTCACGCTTGTGAATTCTTAGCTGGATCTAGCACCAGTCGAGGACACAGTCCAAGGACGGATAATTTTTTCACACGAGTCGTTCAGAACTCCTTATTCAAAGATATAGAGTGATGATAATCAAGTCAGTGGCGGTAATGCACCTGTAAGCTGGTTGCCAACCGCCAATCAAATCTAAAAGAAGAACTGATTCGAGCTAAGTAACGAAATAAAGTGAGGATGGAGCACACATCGTAAGTAAATAACTAAGCGTTTTCAGCTCCTACTTAAATTGGCAACTGACCAAGCTTTATAGTCACTCATATTACAGAGAAGAAAGAAGAGACATAAGGTCAAATAGTCATATGTCACCTTCTCAGCGTCCTGAAAGGGTCTGTGTGATGTACAACTGGGCTTTCTCTGGAGTAAAGAAGGTTTTTTCCACATTTTGATGAGTAATTTTAAGTTGCGCTGGGTGAAGGATGCTGAACCAGACTCCATCTATTCCCCGGAACTGCCATCTGATGTCGCTGAACGCGGCTCGGGCTTTGGCTGTTTTTGCCGTGTAATCTGGAAAGACACTGAGGGTCATGCTGTTCAACTTGATCCTTCATTTCTCCCGAGCAAGGCGCAAAATATTTGCGCAGTCGTGGTAGTAGTGAAGGCAGGCGATAATGGCTCGTGAGTTACCCTGCCTGGGCACTGGCTGGAGTGAACGGTGCTCTCTGTTCACCATCGGCGCTTCTTTCAAATCAAACGCCTGTTTGAGCAGTGCCAAAACAGAAGTTGCAGAGTAGTCCTGGGTCTCTGGTACTCCAACCAGCCTGATGTTATTCCTCCTCGACCGGGCCTCTAAATCCTCAAACTTATTTTGCAGAGCATCGACCATCGTGCTGAGACATTTCACTTCTTTCTGCAGATGGAGTATGCCATCAGTGCAGGTGGACAGGCTTTCCTCCATAGACTGAACGGTGTCATTCAGTGCAGAGAGCTCGGACGTAAATGACTCCCTGTATTCCTTCAAGTCGCACCTTGCCGCACTGATGTCAGATCTAATGCTGGCAATTTCACTCTCCAGAACAGCCCAAACCTCAGTTTTTAGAACATCGATCAGGTCTTTCTGCAGAGAGGATAAGAACTTGCTTTTCAATGACTCGATATTCATCACAGGCATAGCCACACCTGACACTAAGGCCCTTCAATGGCGGCCACAGTCGAAGTAGGAGTTGCAGGCCTCGTAGGTAAGAGCGTTGTCTGCTTCCCTCTGGATGTTTTACCAGCCATTTTGTAGTACTTATTTATGTAATATCACTTAAAAATTGTCTCCAACAAATATTCTTATGAAATAGTGCCAAAAACTAATGCTTTGAAGAAGTTGCACTGCAGAGCTCAGCCACACGCTTCCTACTCCATTGTTGGCTCACTAACGCCCCCAAAAACGTACATTTTTAAAAATATTTGTCAGTAAATTATAACTTCCATCCAAGCTGCCGAAACAATCTGCAAGGGGACCTGGGAACAGCTGTTAGAAGTTTTTCTTTAATTAAATATTTAAGAAATAAAATCCATCTCTTTATTCTGGTTTTCAAATAAATATGTTTGAAATATTTTAGATGCACATGCAACCTTTCATTAGGCATATTCATTTTCATCTTAGATGTTTAATAATAACTCAATCAAGAGTATAATGAAGATCTAATGCCTATAAAGTTAAAATCTAACACCGCCATGATTGCGAAGGGTCTGAACAAATATTCGGCACACGTAACAATGCAGCACAAGTGTTGGGAGTAGGGATGTGCCTATCGACACTCAAGTATCAATACTGCAATATGTCGATACTTTTTAAATATCGCGATACCAGTGTGTTAACACAAAACGTGCAATTTGTTTTCACTTCTGAGAGTTTCAGGCATTAAATTTATGTGTGAAAACCGGTGAAAAACCAGCCCAGGCATGCTTTAGAGAGGGTTTTCCATGTCACATGATTATGGCAGCCTCCAGTCAAGCAGTCACTACTGACTCTGGTGCAGAGCAGAGTGAGCTCAGCAGCATCGTGAGCAGCAGAAGTATTTACACCATTCATCCAAATTCTATGGTGATACCAAGCAGCATAATTTTGAAAAATAAACAAAATAAGCACTATTTTAAGTTTGTAAAATAATAATGTAAAATAAAATAAAAAAATAAATAAATAATAAAAATTAAAAAAACAATGCATTGTGAAAAAAAATTACACATATATGCTGCTTGGTATTACCATAGAATTTGGATGTACAGTGAAATATTTCAGAAGTAAAAAATACTTGAATCCAGTTGAGAATCTTCACCAAATTAAGAAACTGAATTAATTTTGCATTCATTTTAAGTCTTAATTATTTTTATTATAATTGAAATATACGTATTTCATTTTCATTTACTTTGCTCATTGTTCTATTTTATTATCATTTATAAGCATTTCTTTCAAGCATTTATGTTCATGAGTTTTATTCATATTTCATATTGCCTTTGCAATAAAGTTGTTAACCACTTGCACTCCGGGCAATTTTCCTAAAAATGCCAAAAAATAACGTGCCCAAAGTAAATCGAAAGCTGTTATTCAACCCTTTGCAGCATCTTCATGGGGTTGGTCTCATTTAAAAGAAAACACTTTGAATTTTTTGGCAAAAAAAACATAATCTCTCTACGTGCTCCGGCCACTGAGTTACAGTCATCTAAACATACTGAACTTGAAGAAAAAAAAAATTGGACACAGTGTTTTTTTGGATACAAATGCTTGTAAATAACACACAGCTGTCCGATCCGGCTGGAAAATGCAACAGAAATGTAGAACCAAGTGTTATCCAGCTGAGATCCAAATTTGGTAACAATACCACAAAAAATGAATATTTTACACAGCTTTGTTCTCAGGTAGTTCCCAGGCGTTATGGAACTGTGCCAAATTGTGCCAAATGGCACAGTTTGGAAAAACGTCTGTAACTTTTGAATAATTCAATGTAGAATCTTCATTTTAGGCTCTAATGAAAGGTCACACTCAGGGCTGTGTCTGTGTGTGTGTGTGTGGGCGGGGGATCGTTCCCCCCCCCCGCTACCAAGGACCAAATTCGGCCCTCTACATGATGGATTACACTCCTTGCATGCTTTCACAGCGGCTCCCCCCCCCCTCGCTACTGTGTGTGTGTGTGGGGGGGGGGAACCATGAACGGACCGTGAACGCCCCCCCCCCATCCTCGCTACAGAAGAGGGCCATCGCTACATGATGGAATAGACTGATATGCTTCCCCCCGCGGCCCGGGGGGCGTTCGGACCGTGCCCCCCCCCCCGGCAGCGGGGGGGGGGGGGGCGTTCACGGTCCGAACACGGCAAATGAACCGTTTATCGCGGCGCACGTACTTCGTGTGCAGTACAGTTGTAATTTACCGATCGGTCAAAAGTCATTTTTGGATTACAGTTTTCAGGGATAAATAATAATTTAGCTTATAACACCTTACCTCTTCAAAGCAGCAGAGTCGCGGCGAACATCTCTTCCCCCATTGTCAGACGAACGCGACGCTACTCCGCTCGTGGATCCCGATCAACATAATTCCATTATTGCCGTTTTGGCGAATGATTTACGACTTTTGTCGTCGGCCTCCGTCTATTCTGCTGGAATGAGTGCAGGTCCCACTTGTGGGTGTTCTCCATGCTGCTGGGTGAGCCTGGGTCTGTTGTAGATTCGTACAGCGTCCTTTGTTTTCATCTGTTGCAACAGTAAATCTCTCTTCACACAGCCAGAATTTCTGTGCTTCAATTGGCTCCTGCGTTCACAGTAGGCGGGTCCTCCTTCCTAGATTTTCATTCATTGGTTCTCCAAGGTTTCAGAAACCCAATTCAAGGCTCTTATTAGTCGAATGAGAGGTCAATCAGATGAACTAATCTGTTCGCGGCTGTCTCTGCAGTTTTTTTTTGAGTGGCGCTTGGACGCTACTACATCACCATCACCACCATCATGCGTCATGCGCACGAGGGCGCACGAGCGCGCTCTCGTGCGCCCTCGTGCGTCATAGGACGCAGAGACTTGCCTGCCCGCGGAACAACGGAGCGCAAGTGGTTAATGAAACTACAATCATGCAATTTTCTTTTAAGGGGCAAAAAGTATCGGCATCAGTATTGAAGAAAAAGTCCCATAAATTAACGGTATCGTATCGAAAGGAAAAATGCTGCTATCGCCCATCCCTAATTGGGAGGACAGTGAAATGGGGAGTCAGGAAACTCCCAGCCGGCGGACATTGTGAGGTGCCAGGCCTATACCTTGCCTGTTTTGTGGTGATTGTGCTCACCCGATATATGTGCAGTGTAGCCGCATATGCCAAATTACCATTCAGACCCTCCACAATCATGGCGGTATGAGATTTTCAGTGTTTAATTATTTAATTTTCAGTGTTTAATTGATCCCCTATGAGCAAGCACTAGTCTCATGCTTGCTCACAGGGGATCTATTGATCGTTGGAGCTTTTCTCTGAATTATTTATGGTGTGTGCTTATGTATCTAGTGCCCTGAGATGACTTTTGTTGTGACTAAGTGCTATACAAATAAAGTTGAATTGAACATCCTTAAACAAGGGACTAATCGCCGCCCTACACCGCATTTTTTTTTTTACCTACGGCATCAGCGATGAACTGACATCAAATGGTGGGCCTGAATTTACAGCGAGCGCCACCCACAACTTCCTACGTCATTGGGGCATGCATCATCGCACTTCATCTATCGCCTTTCCTCACAGCAACTGCCGTACAGAAGTGGGTGTTAAGACCATGAAACGTCTCCTCACTGACAACACCGACGCTGAGGGCTCGCTCGACACCGATGCCGTTTAGCATGCGATACTTCAGTATTGTAACACATCTGACCGCGACACCCTTCTCTCCCCTGCCATATGTGTTTCTGGACGTCCAAGCCGCGACTTTATACCAATTCATCCTGGAAAGTACCAACCACACAGCACATGTGCGCGAGACACTGACATCTAGAGAAGAAGCCTTACGTAACCGACACATGAGTGCCTCTGAGCACCTCTCCGAACATACTCATCCTCTCCCACAGCTGATCATCGGAAACTGCGTCAGAATCCAGACTCAAACTGGCCCCAACCCCACAAAATGGGACAAGACTGAAATCACTGTAGAAGTGAGGCAGTTTGATCAATACATCGTGAGGACTGATGGCTCCGGCAGAATCACTTTA
Organism: Pholidichthys leucotaenia; assembly: GCA_020510985.1. Classification (NCBI taxonomy): domain Eukaryota; kingdom Metazoa; phylum Chordata; class Actinopteri; order Cichliformes; family Pholidichthyidae; genus Pholidichthys; species Pholidichthys leucotaenia. Next base: position 289,158,990 of record CM035847.1, on the reverse strand, counting down.
TGTAACCGGAAGCTCCTGCAAAAATACATCCCAGTTATCAAACAAGCACCTCTCCTGATGGCAACTGGCCCATCACCCTGCCCAACATCGCCCTTACTCAACTCATGCCAAAAACCTAACCCTCCGACCAACGCAGCCAGCAGAGTACCGACTGACATCCTGCTACCCCATCTTTCGAGTTCAAGTCAGCTATATCCATCCCGCTTTCCACGCAGGCCGGCTCAGCTCAGTCACCAGAGCCCCCTACTGTAGCCACTGCCAGTTGCCCCACCGTCACCTGAGAAACCAGTGGCCAAGAACAAAGTCCCCTGGGCCCTTCGCAACCTCATGCCTCACAACGCTTCAGGTCTGAAGGAACAACACGCCCTTCCATCGAACCAAACTTCACCCAACCATCATTCACACCCTTCTGCCACACGGCATTCGACACGACAATCAAGACCACCAGCTTGGTCTCGAAATGACAACTCCTGAACTTTTATGGACTCAATTATATATAATTACATATTCCATACTTCTCCTCCTCTTTTTATTCAATGTTCCATCTTTAACTTCCAAAGACTGGGGGGAGGGGCATAGACCTATGACTCATATGGTAATTGTGTTATTTTGCTTTATATGTAAACTTACTATTTGTGCTGTAATTCCATTGTGTTGTTTGTGTGTTTTAGATGCTGTTGTCATTAGTTGACTAATAAAAGCATTCTGAAAAGATCAACTAAAAAGTTGTACTCATCAAGGTGCAACATATTCATAGCATTCAGATGTTTTGGTTAATTTTTGTGACTCATACTCATACCAAAGTTATTTTGAGAGCAGTGCATGTGGTCTGTCATCACATGCAGTAGAGGTTCTGGTACACACGTCACTGACCCTGGTTACATTGTCACAATAAACCGATTACTGGGAATAAACTGATAATGGTTTTGTTGTGTTTACATGCACTGATTAAATGGATTATTGGAGGGTTAACCACTTGAGTTAATGAAGTTACATGGCCACTTGAATAATCATAACTCCAGAAATCCAATCATAACCGGTTTATTCGTGTCCATGTAACCATGGTCACTGTTGGACTCTTCCTCGTCTTGTGTTTGGGAGGACAGCATCAGTCCTCAGTCTGGGTTTGTTAGTTTTGTTTCTTGTGAATTACTTCCTCTTAGAATGGGCCTGCACATTGATTCAGTTTAATTTCTTCATTAATATCATTGTTTTACTTCAACATAAAAAAATCACAATTTATATTCCGTCATAAATGTTTGAGCTTGGAGATGGAAATGTTTTGTGGAAATAAAGGTACTGCATAAAGTTTTCTGTTGTTGTACTCTTTCATTAAAGTCATGCCGTTTCTGCCAAGTTGTCTCAGACATGTTTCCTTCTTTCAGTGTGTGCTGGGAACCCAAACATCTGGAGCTTGATTTGTGCATCCATAAGCTGCACAGATAATCATGCTGAGAACCTGATCTGTGAACATTTTAGGATTTCATTGTTTTTGGTATCAAAATACAATTTATGAAATCAAACCCTTCTGACATTGGAGGAAAATATTCATTCTCCACAATTATGTGATGTTACAATATGGATGACTAAAAAAACAGAAAAAAAAGGCTTGCTTTTATTTGAAATACTGGTGTTGTTATTATCCATTTAATAAATGCAATCATGTAACCCCAGTCCCACCTGGAAGAGGAGGCAATGGTGCCAACATGCTGCTCACTAGTGTCACCTGACAGTAATTTGTCAGGCAGAAGTTCAGAGAGAAAATGAGAGCATGTCTTGCATTTTTATTGTTTATTTTAAAAAAAATACAATTCCATGGCATTTGTACTACATTGAATATATTCATATAACAGACTTGCACCTTTACTACATTGTGTTACAAAGGCTTCTTCTTTTATTTAATACTAACACATACCCGTGCATACCCGTCCGTGCCCGTAGAAACCAGGTATAAGCAAGTATTTCTGCATGCCCATTGCTGAAGGGTCTCCTCCTGTCTCAGATGGCTGTGTTGTTCACAGTCATGCCTGCGGCGTACTGCTGGAACCTGAGGTGTTTCATGTTGATGGCATTTTTTCTGACGTGCAGCAGTTCTCCTCATTCTATTGCTCTCCATCTGGTAGGTCTTCTTCTTCTTTGTTCAGACCACTGGTTGAGGGATAGGTGTGTCGTAATTCCAGTTCATGGGCACGATCCATTTAAATCTGTTCATTATAAGTTTAAGCAATGTACCTACAGATAGGTATTCTGAATATTCACCTAATATGGCTAAAAAATACTGTCAATACCGCAGATTGCCACAGCTGCCATTCACACACCATTATAGAAAGGCCGCTGTTTGGAACTATTTGGAGCTCCATGAACCACGTGACTGGGCAGCGGCGAGATCAAAGAGTGTCGCATCTCTCATTGTACAGCTCTGGGTAAAACCATCTAAGCTACATATCTGATCAGAGACAGATTCTCGGTGCTAACATCACTGATGTGCTGCAACAGATTCCAGATCTCCTCACACAACACCCTCATATTCAGAACGTCATTATTCACTGCGGCACTAACCATATCCACAAAAAACAATCTGAACTGTTAAAAGAGGACTTCACCACACTCACTGACTCACTTATAGACACCAATAAAAGACTGATTATCTCTGGTCCTCTGCCATCACACTGTTTCGGAGACATTAAGTTCAGCCGGCTGTGCCAGCTGCACACCTGGCTGATGGGACTGTGTAGGGTCAGAAGAATTCCCGATGTAGATAATTTCTCATCTTTTCATAACCGTCTTTACCTTTTTAAACCAGATCGTTTACACCCCAGTCACAATGGTTCATTTATTCTGTCTACCAATATTAATCTCACATTACAGTCCTGTGCCAATTATTCATGCTGACTACCACCAAACAGTCCTGTAACCAAAGCGTCTGTCTCATGGCCCCTTAGTTTAAATAATTTAAATACACCACAAAAAAATAAAATTCATGTCACCAAAAGATTGAAACAAAATAACTTGAAATTAAAAAATGCCATAATCGCCTCCCAGAATTTAACAATCAAATGTGGTTTAATTAAACATTAGATCCCTTGCCTCTAAACCTTTACTAGTACATGACTTAGTAATAGACAACCAAATTAATTTATTCGCACTTACTGAAACATGGTTGCATGGGGCGGACTCTGTGCCGCTGAATGAGTCTACCCCTCCAAATGACTGTAACTTAAAAAAAAAAAAACAGAACAACAGGACAAGGAGGTGGAACCGCAGCAATTGCTCACTCCATAATACTTACTAATATTAAAAGTAATGTATCCTATAAATCATTTGAAACCTTAGTATTGCAAATCACGCACCATAGTAAAATGAAACCAATGCCGAAGCCAATCCCGTTAGCTATAGTGTATCATCCGCCATCCTGATATTCTGAATTCCTTATTGAATTCTCACAATTTTTATCTGACCTTCTTCTGCTCTCAGACAAATTAATCATTGTAGGTCAGGCCTATTCAATTAGCAGCCCGTGGGCTACATGCAGCCCAGAACCAACCTCTGAGTGGCCCAGGCCATGCCAAGGAAATACAAATTTAAGAAAAAAAATGAAGGAATTACGGTCCACAAGCATGCACACGAACAACGTGCGTGACCGTCATCCGCGCAAAGTTCAGAAGCACCCCGCCCATGTGAGCGTTCTAGTTGGCAGGCAGAATGGTTTTCTAGCATTGCCGTCTGAGAGAAACATGAGCTTATTAAAGTACTTTAAAAATGCGGAAAAAAGCTGAAGAGATGTGTAAGCAGTGGAGGCACTGATGGTGGTTTTAACCCACTGGAAACGGGAGCAATAATTAAGAATCGCTTAGCAAACGTGTGGTTCGGATTCATGCTGTATGCAGGGAAAGGCTGAATAGTGAAGAATAGTGAATAATAATGAAGAGTGACTGAATCGCTTAGGATGGCCTTCACCAGCTACTACAATATCTATCCATACTCCATCCATCCATCCACAGATGGATATTATGTGCCTGGCAAGTTAAGATGACCGAAATTCACGAAGTCAATGACTTTAATCTGTCAGCAGCCTTCAGACAAACTAAACCTGCCAACATTTGGATTTCAAAATAAGGGAGGTTTTTCCTGCTGCTGGGTGGTGAGGAGAATTGAAAAACACTATAAATATATAGAAATATTAAAATAGAAATAACTGCATCTTTGGTCATTTAAATTAATTTATTTCATTAAACATAATTTTTTTTTTTCTTTGAAATCAGGGTTAAATTATTGTTCTGCTCTGGCTCTGCAAACTTATGGTCAAAAGTGTAAATTGTATGAGGAAAAAAGTCAAAATTTTACCACAATCTGTTTCAAATTTATTAAAAAAAACCCAGTAATTTCATTTAAAAAAATAAACAAAAATTAGCCATAAAAATCCACAAATTTATAACAGAGTCTAAAATGTACAAGAAATGTCAATTTTACAAGAGGAAATTATAAATTTGAGAAAAATGGTTTCAAATTTAGATAAAGTTACAGAGAAAAGTAGAAAACTATAAGAAAATTGTTATAAATTTTGGAGAAAATCCTCAAACCTTCAAGACTGAAGTCATTACTCAAGTTTTTAAGTGGGTGCTCTTTGCATCCTTAACTCTACTAGAAATTTTTGGTTGACTGATGTGTGTGTAATGGAATGTCTAGTTATAAAAAGAGGTTCCTACTCACACGTGGTGATTTAAAACAAAAACCACAATGGTGGATGTGCAATGTTTGTTAATGTTATCAAGCTTTTCTTGGGGGGTTTGTGCACTGACGTGTTTGACAGTTCATTTTTTATTCAGCTAAATGCACTTTGTGATGTGCCAAGGTCAATTATGACCAGGATGTAGCATTTTTTGTTTCAAAAGGGAAACAAATGTTAATGCTACTAACACTGCACATTGAGTTTTTATGTACTTTAAGATATGCCCAAGTAAGATGTGACCAAAATGGTTATTTACAGAATCTTTTCATTTATTTTAATTGTTGTTCAACAGGAAAAATATTTCTACTACTTCAAGTTCTGATCAACCCCAGCACTGTTATTGTGTTTTTAAGCACTTGTGCCGAGCGCACATTTAAAACCAAGACAATGAATAAAAAGTACATATTTTTCATCATATTGACCTGTGTTGGTTTGAAATTTGTCAGATCGCTGAACATGTGCGGCCCAGTTACATATCTTGATTTCAAATTGTGGCCGAACTGATTTTATAATTGAATAGCCCTGGCTTAAAGGATCACCTTTGCAGCGGTTTAAATCATATTTGTCAGACTTCAGTTTGTTCATGTTCATGATGAGCCATCTCTACTCACAGGACTCAGTCTAGGAGTCCCTTAGGGCTCTGTGTTAGAACCAATACTCTTCATTATATATATGCTCCCCTTAGGTGATATTAGAAAGCATGTAATAAATTTCAACTGTTACGTGGATAACACACAGTTATACCTGTCAATGAAGCCAGAAGCCAGAAACCAGTTGTCAAGGTTACATGCATGTCTTAAAGACATTAGAACCTGGATGAGCCACAACTTTTTACTACTTAACTGAGAGACAACAATGAAGTTATTGTAATTGGCCTGAAAAACATTACAAAACCCCCCCCATGAATTACAACATTGCTGTGCGCAACACAGCTGTATCCTTAAGAATAAGCTTTTAGATGAAACAAAAGTTATACTTTCCAAGATTTTGGAATGAATCCGTAGTGAAATAACCAGAACAGAGTAATAATTTTACACTAAAATCCTGTGGAATTTCCATTAAAAAAAAAAAAAAGCCACTTTTCTTTTAGAGATACATCTTTTTGGAGTTTGTGTAAGGATCTGGTTGTTGTCTTATTGCTCGAGTCCGCACTGTCTCCTCGTATTGTTTGCAGTCAGACTTAGGCAGGAAATGGGGCTGGGTTGGATCAATTAGGATGGCCAATAACAGAGAAAAGGGCAGGTATCAAGGCTATGCTTATGTTTTCATTATGTTCTGTAGCAAATCCAGAACTGTTAAAACTGTCAGAAACAGAACCTGTGGATGTATGTTTTAAGAGAAGTGAGTGCTCTGATGTTTTATTGATAATCACGTGATAAAAAGGTGCATTTTAGAAGAGTAAAACCTACAAAATACATTTTTTTTAAAAAGTATCATAAATTTGCAAGTTTTCAGTACATTTTTAAAATATATTTACATTTTATATCACATGACATTTTTCATGCAATTTCTAATATAAATTTGTGACATTTTCTCTTCTTAAATTCATGTTTTTTTTCTTATAGATTTACAACTTTTTTACTCAAATTTGGAATTTATTAGGTTTTTCTCTTGAATGTGTTAACATACTATATAAACTAGTCAGTCACATGTGCCATGTAATATAATAAAAATCATAAAAAACAGTGATGAATCAAATATTTTCTGAACCAGAATAGAAATATAATTTCAAATCCAATGTGAAGAAAAACAACTGAGAAAAACTTAACTAGCAATCATTTCAAATCTTTTTTTTCCTGAGGCCCCCCCCCACCCACCCACCCCCAGTGGGGCCAACGCCTGCCCCTGGGCCCCAGGAGGCCAGCAACCCCACCCCCCAGGCCGGAGACCGACCCGCGGCCCCCGGCATGAGCCCACCCAAGCACCCCCACAGCAGCACCCCCTCCCCCCCCAGGGCCACCGCCGCACACCCCGGGGACCCCCATGCCCAAAGAAGTCCCCCCCACCCAGGGAAGCCCTCATAGCCGAGAGGCACTACCCCCCTCAATCCAGCACCTCCCGACTCGCAGACACACCCCTCCTCACACCTTCACACCTACATGCTCTGATGCGCACCCACATACACTCCCTCACTCTCACTCACCCGGACCCACCCATTCTCGCTCACTTCTGTACCCATTCAACCTCACCCCTCATTCACCCTTGTTTCTTAAGGCAGCCGTGAAGCAGATGCAGCGAGCCTGAACGTGCACCAACACCTGGCAGCGGCCGGAGAGACCGCCAGCGCAGGCCACCGACCACCCCCCCCTGCCAACACACCCCAAGGTGGCCGTGGCCTCAGAAGCAGACCCCCACCCCCAGTGCCCACCCAAGCGACTGATGAGCAGACCACCGTAGGCGCCTCGAGATGCCACTTGACACGCAAAGTGCAGTGCAAAACTGACCCACCATCACCACCTCACTCTCACATTCAGTCCCGCTCTCACTCCCTTAGTTGTATCTATACATTCAGCAGCACCCAGGGATTTTGACAACATGACGGGTCCCAAGCTCGCAATCATTTCAAATCTAAGAAATCAAGTTACTCAAAGCGTATGACCAAATACACGAGTATAAATAGCAGATGATTTGAGGGAGGATGTGATCCCCTTTTTAACAAAATGAATATTCTCCCCCCATCTCCATCCCCATAAAGTGTGCAAGGATACCACAGTAAAGAGTTAGTTACTACGTATACGAGGGGGGGCTGAAAAGTTCATAGTGGTCAAATTTGACCAAATGTGGTTTATTTTTCAACATAGTCTCCCCTTCGGTCCACACACTTCTTCCATCGGTGTTGCAGCGCTTGGATCCCTGCGGTTGAAAAATAAACCACATTTGGTCAAATTTGATCACTATGAACTTTTCAGCCCTCCCCCCCCCCTTCTTTTACAAAACCAGTGCATTGCCTGTAGAACGCAAGTATTCCTGTCTGAATCAGGTATTCCAATCAGGCTTTACAGGCCCAAATGTAGGCTGTTTGAAAGTGGAACACAAAGAGGTGTAGCCTATACTGTATATAGGCAATCACAAGTTAGACTTTGACAAATACAAAAGGGAGTAAATGGCACTAAGATTTATTTAATTGTGTGAAAGCTAATTACAGAATACCTAAATATTGAAAATGAATGGGACATCCAATATTAGCAGCTGTTTCAGATCCCTTGTGTATTTGTTTGTCAGATCACTTATGTGTCTGATCTTTTATCACTTATATTCATAATCGTGTATCTTGCACTTTGGGGAATGTGAGTTGTTCAGTCATAATTTAGTTTATATCACTGTTCAGTGATGGAGTTCACTGTAATATTGAATTTCTTCTGTGTATTATCAATAAACTCACGCAGTACTATAACAGGACACGTTTACAAATATTTGAGACCCATTGCAGTGCATCATTTTATATTTTAGCAATATATTGCTATTAAAAAGTTTTTTAAAACTTTAATACTAAGATTGAGGCGGTGCTTATATTGTCGCGCTGGGGCGATACTGAGGCCAAATAATGATCTGAACCTTGAGAGCATGACTGGCAAAGACTTTTGTGGCGGCTCTACTGTACGCGGGTTTTTTTTTTAATTGATGCGAGAAGATTATTATTATTATTATCATTATTATTATTCAACCTAAACAATTGCATTTTTGAACCTCTAAACGTTAACCAAAACACAACTTTTTTTCGCACACACCTCAGACCCTATGAAAAATTTTATAAACTGGAAAAAAATATGTGCCCCATGCTGAAAATTTTCCGATGTATCCAGTGTATGGTTGATACGTCCTGCATTCATGGAGCAAAGGTTGTAGGGCCTTCCTCTCATTTGTTTTTTACCTTTGCAGTCTGTACCATCAGCTATCCAGTGCTGTTCTGATAAATATGCCAAAATGTCAGAACACCAGAGGAGGCGGATCCAATCAGCTGATCGCTCCAACCACAGAGCTCGGGTGTTTTCCATGATAAATCAGCCTCAGGGCAAAAGCACACTCCGTGTATCATCTTTATTTCACTTTATTGAAAACAACTTTTTTTTAAATCGCCATCAGTTAGTGTGCCTTTGAGCCAGGTCGTGTTTGGCTGCTGTTTCTCCTAGCATGTTCTCTGTTGATTTGTCAGACCTGGACCCCGCTGACGCTCCGCCCAGTCTGCTGCACATCTCATGTTCTCCACATATGGCGAATTATGCTTTACACCTACGCAATCATGGCAACTTTATGGTATAATTTTTTATCAGCATTAAATGTTCTGTATTACGTTTTTCCTAGTCAAATTTGTCATTTTTCACTTCCTAGTTTTGTCCAGGGAACACTGTGGTGACTGACAGGTCATGATGCCGCGTATTATCCAATCAGCACGGAGTCAATCCAAAACCCCGCCCACACTTCTTGAAGCCAGGACATGAAGAGACACAGAGCTGTGGCTAAACTTTTATTGATAAAAATTACATATTTTGACTGAGCAACTCCATACTCTGGGATGCACACGCTCGTAACCTCAGCAAAACATGTAAAAAAAAAACCTTAGGTCAGTCTGACAAACGGTTCAAGAGATATGCGTGGAACAGACAGACAGTCACACAAACACACAGAGACTTCGTACATTTATAGATTGTACTTTCGTGACTTATGAATGATTTCCCCTCACACTAACACCTCAAAGAGGAAAATGTCACAAATTGGTGACTGCGGCTACAAATGTATAAAAAAATGTTGAAAATTTATGAGAAATAAGGTGCAAATTTAATAGAGAAAGTGCCAAATTTATGAATACATCTTTAGAAATTTGTGTGGGATAAAAAGGTAAATTTATCATAAAAAGTTGCAACTTTATCGGAAAGGATTACTAAATTTCTTAGAAAAAAAATCAAAAATTTGCCAGGGGTAAGATGCAAATTTAACAAGTTATTAATTTACAAGGATGTTACAAATTTACAAGAACCTCACAAATTGTTAAGAAACTGGGAAAGTACAGGTACAGGTTATTATTTAAACACCCAAGGAAGAATAATAAAAGGTATTTAGCAAAAACAAAAAACTACTCATAAAAGTACAATCTTGTGAAAAAGTTACTTGAGTACATGTTTTAAAGGAATTTTTAAGGGTTAAATATGAGGGTTCATTAAGAGATTTGTCAAAATAGCTCATTTTTTCACAGGACGTGTTGGCTTAGGTGATAAAAATAAAAGTTATAACTGTTTTTAACAGCTTTGGTTGGGGTACCCCCCCCCCCCCCCCAACACACATGCAATGGATCACCACCTTTTCGTGGTGGTTGGGGTTTGCGTGCCCTAGTGATCCCAGGAGTTATGCTGTCTGGGACAATTTGGAGTTTCTGCCCATGGGACCTGGTCGGGCTCAGCCCGAAGGAGCTACATGGGTCTGCCCTCCAGTGGGCTCACATCTGCAGGAGGAAACATGGGGATTTGGTGGCGGCTGAAGGCAGAGACCTTGACGGTCTGATCCCCGGCTTTCTAAACTGGCTCTTGGGATGTGGAATGTCATCTCTCTGGTGGGGAAGGAGCTTGAGCTGGTGCACGAGATTGAGAGATACCGGCTAGATACAGTCGGGCTCATCAGCGCACAGCTCTGGTTCTGGAACCAATCTCCTGGAGAGGTGCTGAAGCTTGGCCTACTCTGGAGTTACCCCGGGCGAGAGGTGGCAAACAGGGGTGGGTATTCTTGTATCCCTCAGCCTTGCTACCTCTACATTGGAGTTCTCCCCAGTGGACAAAGGGGTTGTTTCCCTGCGCCTTCGGGTTGGGAAACGGGTCCTGACCATCATTTGTGCCTACAATGGAGAAAATAAGTATTGAACGCATCAACATTCTTCTCATTAAACATATTTTTGATTGAGCCATTGACCTGAGATTTTCACCAGATATCAGTAACAACCCAAGTAATGCATAATACAAAGAAATCAAGGCAACTGTGTTTACAAAACAAGTTATATTTAATAAAGTGGAATGACACAGGGAATAAATATTGAACACGCTTGGTGAAATTCATTTAATATTCTGTAGAAAAGCCTTTGTTGGTAATAACAGCTTTGAGATGCCTCCTGTATGGAGAAACTGGGCACAGGCATTGCTCAGGAGTGATTTTAGCCCATTCTTCCACACAAACTGTCAAATCTTGAAGGTTCCATGTGTGTCTTCTATGAACTCTGATCTTCAGTTTGTCCCATAGATTTTCAATTGGATTCAGGTCAGGTGACTGACTGGGCCATTCTAGCAGCTTTATTTTCCTTCTCTGGAGCTAATTCAGAGTTTCCTTGGCTGTGTGTTTGGGATCAATGGCCACAGTTACATGGGCAAAATTTCTTCAATCTGATTACAATTCAGATCAGAATTTTACTGTTTACATGGATCCTGAAAAAGCTGATCTGATTAGGACATGCGTTTCCATGTGTCACACGTTTGATTGGAATAAATCATTTTGACATGCGCACGTCGACATTTCGACATTCAAAAAATAGTAGAAGAAGAAGCAACTTCCGGTGTTAGCAAGCCCCGCTTCGTGTCGAAATTGACCTGTATTGTGTTATTCAGACTGTACTTTTGCTTCTGCTGGTCTCCATAATGAAGCTACAAGTACATACTGTACTTCTGCATACGACGAACAGAGGGAGACAGCAGGATGATACAGACCAGTTTTGTTTTACTCCCGCTATGTTTTCCGCTGGCTGCTGCTAAGGCGGAAATATGTCACGTCGACGTGCGGCTGGTGTACAGACATGCGCAGTAAACATATTTTCTGCCCTACGTTCGGAATAAGTGTTTTCATGCGCACCATTCAGATTAACAATCGGCATAACCCACCCCTCTCAATCGGAATGAAATTTTGATCCGAATGAGCGTGATCGGGTCAGAATATTCAGATTGGTGTGTTTACATGAAGCATTTTTATTCCGATCAGGCTTTTAATCCGGTTACTTGTGTCCATGTAAACATAGCCATTGTCTTGCTGAAATGTCTACCCTTGTTTCTTCTTCAGCATCTTGACAGATGGCAACAGGTTCTTATCAAGGATGTCTCTGTACATTTGTCCATTCATCTTTCCTTCAATTATATGAAGTCTGCCTGTACCATGTGCTGAAAAACACCCCCATACCATGATGGCAAGTGCAGTGCCATTTCTCCTCCAAACATCCTGTGTGTTGTAACATCCAAATGGTTCAATTTTGGTCTCATCTGACCAGACTATATTCTCCCAGTATTTTACTGGCTTGCCCAAATGCTGTGGAGCAAAGTTTAAACAAGCTTCAGCCAGGGTTTCCTCTGGTAACATTTCCACGTGGCGGGCTGCCAACCTTGAAATTATGGCGCCATGCTAAAAGGAATGACGCTCTGCAAGCGTGCACACGAATAACGTGCGTGACAGTCATCCACACGGCTGCGGAGTTCAAAAGCATCCCGCCCACATAACTGTTCCAGTCAGCAGGCAGAGTGTCCCTCTAGTGTCACTGTCCAAGAGAAGCATGAGCTTATTAAAGTACTTCACACGCAGAAAAAAGCAGAAGTGGTATGTAAGCACTGGAGGCATTTATGGTGGTTTTAACCTGCTGGTAATGGTAACAGTAATGAAGAGTCGCTTAGCCAACACGTGTGGTTAGAATTCATATGCAGGGACAGGCAAGAGTGACTGAATCGCTGAGGATTTACTTCACGAGTCACTATAATATTAATAACTAATTTAAGTTCATTTTTATGTACCTGGCAAGTTAAGATGACCGAAATTCATGAAGTCAACGACTTAAATCCATCAACAGCCTTCAGACAAACTAAACATGCCAACATTTGTATTTCAAAATAAGGGTTTTTTTTCCTGCTGTCTGGGTGGTGGTGAGATTTCTAAGAAACTCTAAAATATAAAGAAATACTATAACAGAAATAACTGCATCTTTGGTAATTTATTTCATTAAATACAATTTTATTAATATTCTTTTCTTTAAAATCAGAGTAAATTATTGTTCTGTTCGGGCTCTGCAAAATTGTGGTCAACAGTATAAAGGTGTATAAGGAAAAAAAGTCAAAATTTTACCACAATCTGTTTCGAATTTATAAAAAAAAATATATTAAAAAATAGACAAAAATTAGCTCTAAAATAATCCACAAATTTATAATGAAGTCTCAAATATACAAGAAAAGTCATAATTTTACAAGAGAAAATTACAAATGAAGAAAATGGTTGCAAATTTACATAAATTTACAGAGAAAAGTATAAGAAAATTGTTATGAATCTTGGAGAAAAACCTCAAACCTTCAACACTGAAGTCATTACTCAAGTTTTTAAATGGGTGCTCTTGGTACCCTTAACTCAACCAGAAATTTTTGGTTGTCTACTTTTAATTATTAATTTCATAACACTGCTTTTACATGAGTAGAATTTCTGACTACTATACCCACCTCTGATCATACAATTTAAATATGCATGAGTAAATTACTATTATAAATGTTTTTTTCCCTTCTCTTTCCTACTGTTTCTCAATGGAAAAAAGAAACACTAGAATAAAAATACAAAACATTTTGTCATTTATGTAAACCATGACAAAAAAAATACTGCAGGACATTTTCTAACCCATCTGTATACCACCATAGACAGAGAGAGAACCTGAATTAGACAGAGATCAGAGAGGGAAAGATGAGACAGACAAGATGAACCCAGGAGAGGAACATGTTCAGGCAGAGGGTCCAGGAGAGGTGAGAGCAGAGGGAGGAGAGAAGGATAACACCAGTAAAATGTCCAAACACAGGACGTCTGGGGAGGACCCCAACTGGCCCAATATTCCAAGATTCAAGCCTTGGTTGTACAGTACTTCATATGGTAAGTTCCATATGCAAAGATACTGTGCAAAAAAGAAAGAACTAAATAGTATAAAATTAACATATTCCAGTTACAATAGTGTCATGTGTTTTCTGCCAACCCTCATGTTGCCACAATATGTTGCCACCACGCCAAGGTCTTTAAGCCAGAGGAAACACTGTTCAATATGCCTTTTCTTCAGCAATGGAGTCTTGAGAGGTGAGCGAGCACAGAGCCCATGTTGGTTGAGTGCATTACTTATTGTTTTCTTTGAAACAGCAGTACCTGCTAACTCCAGGCATTTCTGGAGCTCTCCATGAGTGGGCTTTGGCTGTTAGATAACTCTTCCGATAATTCTTTTGACTCTTCTGTCAGAAATCTTGTGAGGAGCTCCTGGTCAGTTCATGGTAAAATGATGTTCTTTCCCTTCCAAATGATGGCTCCAACAGTGCTCACTGGAACATTCAGTAGTTTAGAAATGCGCCTGTAACCAGTGCCATCATTATGTTTTGCAACAATAAGGTTGCACAGGGTTGGAGAGAGCTCTTTGCTTCTACCCATCATGAGTTCTTTGTGGTGTGACAATCTGATATTCACAGACCTTTTTAAAGACCATCAGTCAGGACTTAACCAGCTGAAATTAATTTGCACTGATGGGGGATGGGATGGCTTCCTAAATTCTGATGGATTTCTGCTAGTTTCTTGGCTTTCTTTGCCTTTTTGCACCTCTTTTTCCTTCATGTGTTCAATACTTATTCTGTCATTCCACTTTATTAAATATAACTTGTTTTGTGAACACAGTTGCCTTGATTTCTTTGTATGTATGGATTACTTGGGTTGTCACTAATACCTGATGAAAATTTCAGATCAATGACTTCATCAAAAATATGTTTAATGAGAAAAATGTTGACGTGTTCAATACTTATTTTCTCCGCTGTATGCACCAAATGATGGTTCAGAGTACCCACCCTTTTTGGAATCTCTGACTGGGGTGCTGGAAAGTGCTCCTCTTGGAGACTCCGTTGTCCTACTGGTGGACTTCAATGTGCACGTGAGCAACGACAGTGAAACCTGGAGGGGTGTGATTGGAAGGAACGGCCTGCCCAATCTGAACCTGAGTAGTGTTCAGTTATTGGACGTCTGTGCCAACCACAGTTTGTCCATAATGAACACCATCTTCAAGCATAAGCGTGTCCATATGTGCATCTGGCACCAGTACACCCTAGGTCGCAGGTCAATGATCAATTTTGTTATCGGGTCATCAGACCTGCAACTGTATGCCTTGTCTTTTGTATTCTCACTCAGCTCAACTAGTAATTTTTTGGGTGTCTCATCTTAAATATTAATTTTATAAGATAGCATTGCTTTTACATGAGTGCAGTTTCTGGCTACTATACTCACCTCATCAAATAATTTAAAGATGCACTCCGGCAGCTCTAAAACCACCTCAAAAACATATGTGTATGGCCCAAAATTATATATTGTGGCTTTTTACACACAAAAAAAACTCTCATTGCCTTAGAATTCCTTGGAAAGATCTTTTACATCATCCACCTACTTAAGTATGTCCAGATCTATGAATATTCTAATTAGCTACACCCATACCCCCTGCTCACTAGTAGCTCATGCTGCAAGGCCAGCTAAGAGGAGAGGGGAGGGCTCTATGCAAAACAGACGCCTTCACCTCCCTAAAGCTACGTGTCCACCTAGACATGTTTACTCACTCTTCCCATTCAATGTCTATGTAGCATGCCCCACATGCACTCTGGTAGCGTGGCGTCAAGAAACCCAAGCCGTCACTTGGAGGTGCCCGCTCCTCCACCTCAAAAATCCCCACTCCACCTTGGGATCCGTCAGGAGCGTGGAGGCGACGTAACCAGGCGAGTCATGAGCCAAATACTCTGTAGCCGCAAACTGCACAGAGAGCATCACTGTCTGGTCAGAGAACTTCAGCCGGTTTTTAAGCAGTATTTTCAGCTACAGAAGTGCAGTTCGATGAGCTTTTTCTGTCTACCCAACCCACTCTGCTCTCCCCGACCTGGAGGGCTTGCACGTGATTGGTTGCCACAAGTCCTGGTGGGTGGGCTACTCTAGTCTGTTTACAACGCTTCCGGACAGTAAAGTTTTGCCTATATCTTCAAAAGTAAAAAGCGAAACATTTTTATGAAAATGGCTGAGGCGAGAGATAAATGTGTTATTGCCAAATATATGTTTACTTTTTACTAACAACCACTATTTTTGAAAGCTCTGGGAAGTGATCGGCTCCACGTGCCTGTTCCTCATTTACATATTATGGATCTGAGAGGTGGGTCCAATGGTAGTTTGAGGAATATTGGCCAAATATTGGCTGCACGGTGGCGCAGTGGTTTAGCACTGTGGCAGCACAGTTTTACCCTCGGCCGGGGGATCGCGGGGATCGTGAGATCGTGGGTTCGATCCCAGCCCCCGACCAACAGTGAGCTGTGTGGAGTTTGCATGTTCTCCCCGTGTTGCGTGGGTTTACTCCGGGATTTCTCCGGTTTCCTCCCGCATACCAAAAACATGTAGGTTTAGGGCGCTCGCGCACGCAGCGACCGGCAGCCGGTGGCTTGTCACCAGACTGCAAACCAAATCTACCTACGGGTACAAATAAGTAACAAAAAAAAAAAAAAAAAAAAAAAAAAAGTGTTGTTCGTCACCGCAGGATCCTCGGCGACAGTTTCAGCTGGCTCATCTCATCATCAGGGCCACATTCAAGCCAGGGTCCCCCCTTCCCTCCTCTTCCACTGCTTCGCTATGCAAAATGGACACCTTTGTCTCCCCCCGCGCCCCCGCCTCGTTCCTTGGTTCCTCCCTCTTCCCCCGAGGTAGCCAAGAGTATCCGTCTTATTGGTTAAGGTTATAACCAATCAGGCTAAGCAGGAATGCTTAAATAGCTAGAAACGTCTGTCCAAACTTGCCAGTTTCCTGGGGGTGTCCCCTAACTGGAAACTGACACCAGAAAAACACAGACTTGGAACTGCAATAAGATTTTGCTCTGAAAATGTAAGTCACTGTAAGATCGTAATATATATATTATATTAGTATAGCGGTACCCTAGGCTAGGGAGGGGTGATGCCCCGCCTTTGGGGGGGGGGGGGGTGGCGTCACCTGTGGTATATAAGCCTGTAGCAGGAGACATACTGTCTCTTCACTGTGGCTCCTGTTGTGGTGCACATATGTAGTTTCACGGATGTGTGGTGATTTTATTATGACATGCAATCTGTGTTTGGTTGTTCACTCTTAGACGTTTGGGGGGGGGGGGGGTTATATGTGGTGCACATATGTAGTTTCACGGGCTCACATGTATATGACTGTTCATATGCTCTCATGTATATTCCTGTGTGCTTATTTTGGCTTCACGTCTGAAGAGGAACAAAAGGTCTGGACCTCCTAGGGATGTGAGGAGGATGTGAGAGTTGGCCTTTTGATATACAAAGAGATGGACATGAAGGATTTCCTGACCACCGAGGTTTGGGTGAAAGAGATAGGAACTGCAGGGGGGAGGCATTGTGTTTGAGATTTAAAGACAATGGGATTTTGTGCTTTGATGTCAGGGGTATAAGACTGGCAGATGTTGGGGGTTCTGCCTCTTTTCTGATTTGAATGTTGGAGAGTGTGTTGTGAAATAAAATGGAACTTGAGAAATAACTCAGCCTCATCCTTTCCACACAATCTCCACACTGGTGACCTTAAGACGTATTATGGCCGGTGACGATTCTCCTGCACCGGACTCATCAGGAGCCAGCCAGGCTAATGCAGCTACCACAGTCCAGCTACCGGATTTCTGGCAGAATAGCCCACGCTCCTGGTTTAACGCAGTCGAGGCACAGTTCCATCTCCAGAAGGTTTCAGCAGACGCCACGAAATTCTACCATGTGGTTGCAAAGCTGGACAGCCACATAGCCCAGCGAGTAGAGAGCCTGATTAACCACCCGCCAGACGACGACAAGTATGGCACATTGAAGGCTGCTCTCATCCGTTTTTTCACCCCCTCGCTGGGAGAGCGAGCAGAGAAGCTCCTGGCGTTGACTGAGTGCGAGGTCGACAGACCTGCAGACCTGATGGCGAAGATGCTGAGTTTGAGAGACTCCGAAGATGATGGTTTTATCTTCACCCACCTTTTCCTCAGGACACTACCGCCAGCGGTGAGAGCTACCCTGGCCAGTTCACAGCTGCTGGCCCACCAGGACTACCACGAGCTGGGCCAGGAGGCGCAGCGACTCGTCGACGCCCATAGACGACACACGGCCACGACCGCAGCAGCGGAGCTGGGCGCAACATCCGGAGATGGCAGGGGGCCAGAGGCTGCAGCGCCAGACTCACCGACGACAGCAGCTGCGGAGGCCAGGAGACACGGAGTGGACGACGTCCTTTGTTTTTACCACTGCCGTTTCGCCGAGAGGGCACGCAAGTGCATTCCACCGTGCCAGTTCAAGCGCTCGGGAAACGCCAAGACCGGGAGTCGGTAGCAGCTGCGGCTCTCGGTGAAGAGAACAAGCTGCTCTACCTGAGGGACGCGCGATCGGGGAGGCACTTCCTCGTGGACACAGGTTCCCAGCTGAGTTTCATCACACCTTCCTACGCTGACCGGCTGGCGCCTTCCAGTGGCCCTGTGGCGTCAGCAGCGAACGGCTCGGCGATTAAGACCTTCGGGGAGAAGACCCTGTCTCTGTCTTTACACGGCCGCACATTCGAGTGGACTTTCGTCATAGCGGCAGTCAATTTCAACATGTTAGGGGCTGATTTTTTGTGCTCGCATGGTTTGTTGGTCGATCTTGCTAACAGACGCCTGGTTAATGCACTCTCTTTTTCTTCTATTCCCTGTACAGCACGAGTGACTCTGCCAACAGCACAAGCCAACGTCACAGCCGCAGGTGGTAAGTTCCACACACTCCTCAATTAGTTTCCAGCACTCATGGTGCCAACGTTTTCGGCGACCGTGGCTAAACACGGGGTGGAGCATTTTATTACTACCACCGGACTGCCCATTTTTGCAAAAGCTCAGCGCTTGGATTCAGCTAAACTGGCCGTAGCGCGCGAGGAATTCGCCAACCTAGAAAAATTGGGCATCACCAGACGTTCAAAGAGCCCTTGGGCTTCACCGCTTCACATGGTCCCTAAAACTGATGGCTCGTGGCGGCCGTGCGGTGATTTTCGCAGGCTGAACAATGCTACAGCACACGACTGCTACCCAATCCCACATATCCAGGATTTTTCAGTTCATTTGGCGGGGACGCGCATTTTTTCTAAGATAGACTTAGTGCGCGGTTATCATCAGGTCCCAGTACGCGCTGAGGACATACCCAAAACAGCGGTAATAACTCCTTTCGGGCTTTTTGAGTTTTTGCGCATGCCGTTTGGGCTTAAAGGCGCAGTGCAGACTTTCCAACGCATGATGGACGCGGTGTTGCGCGATCTTCCTTTCGTGTTCGTCTACCTGGACGACGTTTTAGTAGCCAGTGCGTCCGAGGACGAACACGAAAACCACCTCACGGCAGTTTTCCGGAGGTTGGCAGAGCACGGGCTAATAATCAACCCAGCGAATTGTCAGTTCGGGGTGGCGCAGATTGATTTTTTGGGGCATCGCGTCTCTCCCGAAGGTGCAGTTCCTCTGCCTGACAAGGTGCGCACGGTGGCAAATTTTCCCCAGCCACAAACGGTCAAAGCGTTACAGGAGTTTTTGGGAATGGTGAATTTTTATAACCGTTTCCTTCCCCGCGCGGCGCAGCTCATGCAACCATTGTACGCTGCGCTTAAAAAACAAAAACCTGCAAATAAAATCGAATGGTCCCCCGAGCGGGAGCGCGCATTCTCTGAAGTCAAAACAGCCTTGGCAAACGCTGCGTTGTTGGCACACCCAGTCCCAACGGCCCGCATGGCGCTCACTACTGACGCATCAGAGGTGGCCATAGGGGCGGTTGTTGAACAGTATGTGGCTGGAGCCTGGCAGCCGCTCGCATTTTTCAGCAGGACTTTGCGCGATAATGAGCGGAAATACAGCGCATTCGACAGGGAGTTGTTAGCCCTCCATTTGACTATTCGCCACTTCCAGTTTTGGCTGGAGGGACGCCGTTTCACCACGTTCGTTGACCACAAGCCGCTGACTTTTGCGATGGCCAAGATTTCAGAACCGTGGTCGGGCCGGCAGCAGAGACAGCTGGCCGCAATTTCGGAGTTCACTACCGATATCCAGCACGTAGCGGGCAAACTTAATGTAGTGGCAGACTGCCTCTCGCGTGCCGTGGCTGCTCCAGCCCGCGTAGAGGTAGATTTCGCAACTGCTGCCGCGGACCAGGGTAGCGACGCGCAAGCGCGCGCGGCCCCCGTCCACGTAGGGATAGATTACGCCGCCATGGCCACGGAGCAGGGTAGCAACGCGGACGTGCGTGCGCTCCAGTCTGGACCAACAGGGTCAAGGCTGGAGGACAGGGTGCTGCAAGACGGTATGCCCCCCCTAATCTGCGATGTTTCCACCGGGCAACGCCGTCCGGTGGTTCCGTCCTCGTGGCGCCGCCGCGTTTTTGACTTTGTTGATTCTCTCGCGCACCCGGGGGTGCGCGCTTCGATCAAAATGGTGGGGGAGAAATTTGTATGGCCGGGCCTGCGTAAGCAGGTTAGAGAGTGGGCGTCAGCCTGCATGGCTTGCCAGCGGTCTAAAGTGCATAGACACACGAGAGCTCCTTTGGAGCCGTTTCATATTCCAGCTAAAAGGTTTGATCATGTCCACGTGGACCTCGTAGGCCCCCTACCGCCCTCGCAGGGCTGCACACATCTTCTGACAATGGTCGACCGCACCACGTGCTGGCCGGAAGTGGTTCCCCTGTCGTCAACTACAGCCGCGGAGGTGGCGCGCACTTTTTTAACTGCTTGGGTAGTGCGTTTTGGAGTTCCGTCGGATATTACGTCTGACAGAGGCCCACAATTTGTTTCCGAACTTTGGTCAGCGATGGCCCGCAGCCTGGGGGCAACG
This sequence comes from Pholidichthys leucotaenia, assembly GCA_020510985.1. Lineage (NCBI taxonomy): Eukaryota > Metazoa > Chordata > Actinopteri > Cichliformes > Pholidichthyidae > Pholidichthys > Pholidichthys leucotaenia. Next base: position 289,138,432 of record CM035847.1, on the reverse strand, counting down.
TTCCACCGCACGACCGCGTATTTTCTCCTATGCGGAGAAAATCCAGGGACACCTCTGTGACACTAGGAACACCAAGCAGATGTGGCAGGGAGTTCGGACACTGACGGGCTTTAAGTCTAGGCAGGGGGTCGATGATGACGACGCTTCGCTTCCAGACAGGCTTAACGACTTCTTTGCACGTTTTGAAGCATCAAACTCGACAATCAGAGGGAGGGCCGGCCCACTCCCACCATCAGTTGGACCAGCTTTTACCATCAACACAGCGGACACACGGAGGACCCTATCCAGAGTCAACCCACGCAAAGCTGCAGGTCCAGACAACATTCCGGGACATGTGCTCCGAGACTGCGCGAGCGAGTTGGCGGATGTCCTGACTGACATTTATAACATCTCCCTGAGTCAGGCCATCGTTCCCAGATGCTTCAAGACCTCTATCATTGTATCGGTGGCAAAGAAACCAGTGGTGTCCTGTTTGAATGACTATCGTCCTGTTGCACTTACACCAATTGTGATGAAGTGTTTTGAACGGCTTGTCAAACCACACATCACAGCCTGCCTCCCTGCATCACACGACCCGCTCCAGTTTGCATATCGTTCAAACCGCTCCACGGAGGATGCTATAGTCACCACCCTACACTCTGTCATCACCCACCTGGACCAGAAAGACACCTACGCCAGACTCCTGTACACTGATTTCAGTTCAGCATTCAACACCATTATTCCCCAGAGACTGATAGAGAAATTACTCCTTCTCGGTCTGAACACCGCCACATGTCTCTGGATCCTGGATTTCCTGACTGAGAGACCTCAGTCTGTCCGGGTTGGAAACAACATCTCCAACTCTGTCACGCTGAGTACCGGAACCCCTCAAGGCTGTGTACTCAGTCCACTGTTGTTTACACTCCTAACACATGACTGTGTATCCAAACACGAGGGGAACCAGATTATTAAGTTTGCAGATGACACCACGGTGGTGGGACTTATTCAGAGGGATGAGGAATCAATGTACAGGGAAGAAGTGAGAGACATGGAGGGCTGGTGCAGGGAGAACAATCTGGTGCTCAACGTGGACAAAACGAAGGAGATGATTATGGACTTCCGGCGGTCACAGCCTGAGCACGTCCCCCTCAGCATCGGCGGCCGTTTAGTGGAGAGAGTAGAGAACATCAAGTTCCTCGGAGTGCAGATCTCACAGGACCTGACCTGGAGCAAGAATTCCTTGGAGATCAGGAAGCGGGCTCAGCAGAGACTACACTTCTTGAGGAAACTCAAACAGGCCTCTCTCCCCATCTGCATCCTCAGGACCTTCTACAGAGGTGTGGTGGAGAGTGTTCTGACGTACTGCATTGCTACATGGTACTCCAGCTGCAGTATGTCAGACAAAAAAGCCCTGCAGAGGATAGTCAAGGGGGCGGAGAGGGTAATTGGAGTCTCCCTTCCCTCTGTCCCAAGAACTTTTTCAGAACCGTTGTAGGAGCAGGGCACTGAACATTGTCAAGGACCGTTCTCACCCTCTGCATAAACACTTTGAACTTCTTCCATCTGGTAAACGATTCCGGAGCATCAGAGGCAGAACCACCAGACTGATCAACAGCTTCCTCCCACAAGCTGTCAGGATGCTGAACAGCTGACCCGGAATCTCACATACACACTACTGCACCTATGGACATTTTGTATATTATAGTTAGTTATTCTTTTTCCCCAAGTATGTCTCAGGGATGTGTGAATGGATGGGGGGTTGAGCTATGTCGGAGTGTGTCTTAATCATGCTGCTTTTTATATGGATGCTGAGAGAAACGCAATTTCATCTTGCCTGCACTACAGTTGTATGTACAGCAATATGACAATAAAGTTTGATTTGATTTGATTTTGATCACCCGCAGGCTAACGGGTTATGCGAACGTTTTCACAGGTCGCTGAAGGCGGCTCTCAGAGCGTCACTTACGGATGCAAATTGGGTTGACAAACTACCATGGGTTTTATTGGGGTTGCGTTCTGCACCTGAAGAGGATTTAGACGCCTCCCCAGCGGAGCTAGTGTTCGCACAGCCACTTCGGCTGCCCGGGGAATTTCTCCCTGACATCCCAGCGCCAGAGTTCTCCTCGGCTCAGTGTTTGCAGAATAGCATGGGCCCGAGTGCCCTACCCGGCCCCGTTCACCACAGTTTTCCGCGTGTTTTTGTGCCCAAAGCTTTAAAAAATGCGGAGTTTGTTTTTGTCAGGCACGATGCCCACCGCACAGCTCTGCGACCGCCATACGATGGATCATTTAGGGTGCCGGAAACAGGTGATAAGCATTTTTTGCTAGATTTGGGGGGCAGAAAGGAGGTGATTGGCATAGACAGACTCAAACCTGCTTTTGTGATGGCTGACGAAACTGTGCAGTTGGCGAGAGCCCCGCGACGGGGTAGACCCCCTAGGGAGCATTCCCCAGTACACCCACAGAGATTGACTAACAGTTTTAATCCCCAGACAGCAGCTCCACAGCAGGAGGGCGCCGCGGAAGAGGTTAAGCCCGCCTGCAGCAGATACGGCAGACGGTTGAGACCAAGACAGCATGTGGACTGATGTGTGGTGATTTTATTATGACATGCAATCTGTGTTTGGTTGTTCACTCTTAGACGTTTGGGGGGGGGGGGGTTATATGTGGTGCACATATGTAGTTTCACGGGCTCACATGTATATGACTGTTCATATGCTCTCATGTATATTCCTGTGTGCTTATTTTGGCTTCACGTCTGAAGAGGAACAAAAAGTCTGGACCTCCTAGGGATGTGAGGAGGATGTGAGAGTTGGCCTTTTGATATACAAAGAGATGGACATGAAGGATTTCCTGACCACCGAGGCTTGGGTGAAAGAGATAGGAACTGCAGGGGGGAGGCATTGTGTTTGAGATTTAAAGACAATGGGATTTTGTGCTTTGATGTCAGGGGTATAAGACTGGCAGATGTTGGGGGGTTCTGCCTCTTTTCTGATTTGAATGTTGGAGAGTGTGTTGTGAAATAAAATGGAACTTGAGAAATAACTCAGCCTCATCCTTTCCACACCATCTCCACACTGTACTCATAGTAGGGACGCCCTGTGTGTACATAGTTCTTGTTATAATAAACTTCATAAACGTCACCTCGCCTCCTCATTATTTGGACACAACAGTCACCAAAATAAAACATGTTACAGACATGTTAACAAAAAAAAGCAAACAAATTTTTGTTGGAGTGACACTAAGTGTGCATAAGCTAATCACTACAGTATTATGAATTTTTTTTCCCTCAAGGTGTGTTCAGCCCAAATCAGAGTAAATTTACTCCTGTGATCAGATTTGCACTCTCGTCTGGTCTGAACAGAGTGCCATGTGTTTTGTCAAGTTTACACGCTTTATGTTCAGCCGCCCCGAACCACCACAACAAACGCACAAATACGTTGCCAGACCGCCAGAGGAAACACTGGCACTGGTATCCTATCTGAAGAGCTGGTGGAGGTGGCCAGAGAGGGAAGTCTGGGCTTTGTTTTAGCTGCTGCCTCCGCGACCCGGACCTCCGGAAAAGCAGTAGAAAATGGATGGATGGTTGGGTTCTAACAAACGACCGCCATCTTTGTTTTGAACACTCGTCCCTCTCTGACCACCTGCCACCTTTAGTGGTTTCATTCCAATAGTACTATCTGCCACCACAACGTTTCTGTCCCGGTTAATAGCAATAAAGTATTTACATCGATAAACATAATCATCAGTTCATAAATCAACGTCATTTTTTTAACCACCGACCCACCTTTTTTATCTTCACAGTTGGCTTCTTTAAGATAGTTTCTTCTTTAAAATTTCCGATAATATCCACAGCGGACCGAAGAAGCGTCTCCAGGATCAACTTTGTTTCGGAATAAAATACTAAGTTTTCTGACATTTTACATGGAAAGACAAAATTAAAAAAAAAAAAAAAAATACGTTCGCTAAAGTTACTAGCAGAGAAAACGAGCATGAACACTTACTCCGGAAACGGAACCGGCACACTTTAAAACTTTCAAAATAAAACTCAGTTTTATTGGAAAATTATCTTTAATTGAATTTTCACGCAAAAAATAGATCACCATATTACAGAGAACTGTACATAAAACACAAATGTACAACTTCAATCCCTATTTTGTAAATAGTCACAACTTAATTCCATTTCATTCATTTTAGTTTGTTTTACTTTAAAGGTCCCATTCACTCAACTATGTTGTGTTTGTGGGTTTGTGGGAAGCATGAAGTGCTCTAAAATTTCCTGATCGACAACTCCGCTGACTTTGGTCTTGATAAAACACAGTGGACAAACACCAGCAGATGACCTCTGTTCAAAGTAAATTTTGCATTTCATTTGGAAATCAAAGTCCCAGAGACTGGAGAAAGAGTGTAGTGGCACAGAATCTGAGCTTGAGGTTGCTTGAGGTTTAAGCTTGCATGAGGTTTAGTCTGAAGTTTCCACAGTCAGTGATGATTTGAGGAACCATGTTATCTGCTGGTGTTTGTCCACTGTGTTTTATCAAGATCAAAGTCAGCACAGTCATCTACCAGGAAATTTTAGAGCACTTGATGCTTCCCTCTGCTGACAAACTTTATGGAGAAGCTGATTTCATTTTCCAGCAGCAGTGCAGTGGCAAAGTGGTTAGCACTGTGGCAGCACAGCAACTCACCCTTGGCCAGGGGATCCTGGGTTCGATCCCAGCCCCCGACCAACAGTGATCTGTGTGGAGTTTGCATGTTCTCCCCGTGTCTGCGTGGGATTTCTCCCACATGCCAAAAACATGCAAGTTCGGTCAATTGGCATCAAACTGGGGATTCTAAATTGTCCTTAGGTATGACTGTGAGAGTGAATGGCTGTCTGTCTCTCTGTGTTGGCCCTGTGATGGACTCGCGACCTGTCCAGAGTGTACCCTGCCTCTCCCCCAAAGATGCTGGGATAGGCTCCAGCCCCCCCGTGACCTGAAAAGGATTAAGCGGAAGAAGATGGATGAATGGAGGATGACTGGATGGATGGATGACTTGGCACCCCACACACACACACACACTGCCAAAAGTATCAAAACCTGGTTTAATGACCATGGCATCACTGTGTTTGACTGGCCAGCAAACTCTCCTGACCTAAACCCCATAGAGAATCTATGGAGTATTGTCAAGAGGAAGATGAGAGACACCAGACCCAACAATGCAGACGAGCTGAAGGTCACTATCAAAGCAACCTGGACCTTCATAACACCTCAGCAGTGCCACAGGCTGATCACCTCCATGCCACGCCACATTGATACAGTAATTAATCCAAAAGGAGCCCCAACCAAGTATTGAGCGTGTTCATGGACATACTTTCCAGTCGGCCAACATTTCTATTAAAAAACTATTTTTTAAAATTAATTTTATGTAATATTCTAATCATCCAACAGTGATCTGTGTGGAGTTTGCATGTTCTCCCCGTGTCTGCATGGGTTTACGCCAGGATTTCTCCAGTTTCCTCCCACATGCCAAAAGCATGCAAGGTAGGTTAATTGGCATCAACTGGGGATTCTAAATTGTCCTTGGGTATGGATGTGAGAGTGAATGGTTGTCTGTCTCTCTGTGTTGGCCCTGCGATGGACTGGCGATCTGTCCAGGGTGGACCCTGCCTCTCGCCCAAAGATGCTGGGATAGGCTCCAGCCCCCCCACGACCCGAAAAGGATTAAGTGGAAGAAGATGGATGGAATATTCTAATTTTCTGAGAAACTGAATTTAGGGTTTTCATGGGCTGTAAGCCATAATCATCAAAATTTAAATAAACACTTGAAATATATCACTCTCTGTGTAATGAATCTATACAATATATGGGTTTCACTTTCTGAAATGAGTGACAAAAAATATTGAACTTTTTCATGATATTCTAATTTTTTGAGATGTACCTGTACATTAGCGCTCTCTCAGACCACCTGCCACCTGGCTTTAGATTAACGGTTGATCCAACCAGTTTTGATCACAATTTTTTATATATTCACCCCTCACTTGTTCATCTAACAACACTTGACCAGACACATTGTTCTTAGATGATATTTTAGCTTAGTACCAAGATCCAAAGTGGCTAGCTGAAGCTAGCAGTTCAGCCACTCATTTGTCAATGTTTCTGTGTTTATTGTACTCCAGGGACAGATGTATCCTGTCAACCACTGAAACCACACATCCCAGTTCACCAGCAATGCATTATTTCATTCATTCATCCTTTAAGACAAATTTACATTAGTTGGCTCAGGCTCGCTATCTGAGTTAGGAACCAGCCAGCTAAAGTTGGCAACAGTGACGTAGGAAGGAGGGTTCATTCCAGCCAATGTGAAATGTTCCACCGGAATTTTAAGAGGTTAACTGCAGCACTTGGGCATTTAAATAAACATGCACCAAAACCAGAAGTTCTGACTAAGGCTGTAAAGGATGATTCACAATGATGCTGCAATAATTAAAGCCAATTTGACCAAAATTTGTCAAGATGTGTGGAACTATCAGTGTGAAAAAGAGTAGTAAATTGGACCTATAAGAAGCCATTAAGAAAAATACATAAATTGGTTTTACCTGCTGATGCTAACTTCTAAACTCTAAATTACCTCTTAAAGCAAGAGTCATTAACCATCCACCTTATTTTTTACCATTTAGATTTTATATTAGAAGTATTAAAAAAAAGTTTGGTTTCCTAAACTCATAAGAAAGCAAATGTTTTACAAATGCCACAAATTATGCTGCTCACCAACAATAAGTAGATTTATGACCTGGACTATGATAATGAATCACATGTGATTAACCCCTTATCTTACCATATTAATGAGCCTTTGCAGTGTTGAAATAAGAAAAAAAGTCTCCTTTTTCCTACTATGAAACTATTAGAAGGAACAATATACATCATCCAAACAGAGTAGCTGACAAAGTTTATTAAAAAAAAAAAAAAATGTTATTTTTGTATTTCTTGGATGCTATTGTAAAATCACCATCTACCATCGCTACTTTTTTCATAAATGTGTGTATTTTTTAAGGTAAAATTTGCTGTCTTTCCCCTAAAATTTTCATGAAAATTTCACAATTTTTTCGTTCAAATTTTAAGATTTTTTTCACAAATTTTGATACTTCTGTTCCATAACTTTTTTCCACATAAAATTTGTCACTTTTGTTATAAAATTGTGACATTTTTCATTCAAATTTATGATCATTTCACCTCAGCTGGTGAATTTTGGAGATTAGTAGGAGATAAATGCTGCTTCACAATATTAAATACCGTTACATCGCTGGTCATATCTCTTGCCAGCACGGAGGTCTTGATGCATTCTTTTATTACTAGTTGCATCGACTATTGTAATGCCCTGCTCTCTGGTCTTCCTCAAAGAAGAATATCACATCTCCAACTGCTCCAAAATTCAGCAGCACGAGTGTTAATGAGGACCAAGGGGCGGACGCATATTACACCAGTTTTAGAATCGCTGCATTGGCTCCCCGTGCGTTTTAGGATCGATTTTAAGGTTCTCATGCCTGAATGGTCTTGGGCCTTCTTATCTATCTGAGCTGCTTTCATCTTATGAGCCCTCACAGACCCTGAGGTCCTCTGGTTCTGGCCTTTTAATGGTTCCCAAAGTCAAGACCAAGACCTTTGGTGAAGCTTACTTTCACTATTATGGTCCTCGTCTGTGGAACAGCCTGCCAGAGAGCCTCAGGGCCACAGAGTCAGTAGATGTTTTTAAGAACAGGCTCAAGACCCACCTTTTTAATTTGGCTTTTAATAAACCTGTTTAATTATTACTGAAGTAGTCATTTATGTTCCATTGTTTTATGTTCTTGGCACCACTTGTTCTTAGATTTTCTCATCTTCTTATTGATGTGTTTAGTTAAATTTTTAAGTATGGGTTTTTAGTTCCTGTTTTTATGTGTTCTTAGTTTCTTTTTGTACCTTTTTAAATTTTGGCTTTGAACAAACCGTGTAACTATTATTGAAGTAGTCATTTATGTTCCATTGTTTTACATTCTTCTTAGCTCCATTTGCTTTTAGATTTTCTTATTTTGATGCGTTCTTAGCTCAGTTTCTAAGTATGGGTCTTTAGTTCCCTTTGTTCTATGTGTTCTTAGTTTTATCGTGTATTTTATGTGTTTGAGCGCCAGTGTTTCCTCAGTGGGGCCCTCATGTCTGATGCTGCCTGGCCTGACTGCAGGGGTGCTGGTCTCGTGGGTCGCTCTAGCTTGGGTGGGTGGGGGCTTTATACCACTGCCTACAGCTGTGGTGCGGGTCCCGGCCTGTCCTGGTTGGGGCGGCCTTTGTGGCGCCTTCTGTGGTTACGGGTTGTGTGGTCTCCCGGCGTGGGGGGCTCCACGGGATGGTTGCTCCTTCACGTGGTGCCTTGGTGCCAAGCAATGTCTCTTTTATTTTATATGTGTGTCAGAGAAGTAGGGGGTGATGTATGAGCCTGTGTGTGTTTGTGGGTATGTTTATGGGAGGGTTGGAAGGGGTGGGGATGTATCGTGTAAAATATGTACACTATCGTCCAAAAGTTTGGGGTCACCCAGACAATTATTTTGTGTTTTCCATGAAAAGTCACACTTATTTACCACCATGAGTTGTAAAATGAATAGAAAACATAGTCAAGACATTGACAAGGTGAGAAATAATGATTTGTATTTGAAATAATAATTTTTTCCTTCAAACTTTGCTTTCGTCAAAGAATCCTCCATTTGCAGCAATTACAGCATTGCAGACCTAACATGATTGCACAAGGGTTTTCTAATCATCCATTAGCCTTCTGACGCAATGAGCAAACACATTGTACCATTAGAACACTGGAGTGATAGTTGCTGGAAATGGGCCTCTATACACCTATGTAGATATTGCACCAAAAACCAGACATTTGCAGCTAGAATAGTCATTTACCACATTAGCAATGTATAGAGTGTATTTCTGATTAGTTTAAAGTTATCTTCATTGAAAAAAAGTGCTTTTCTTTCAAAAATAAGGAAATTTCTAAGTGACCCCAAACTTTTGAACGGTAGTGTAACTAAATGCGTCTACAGTTTTTATCTATGTAAAGCAATTTGCACAGCTTCTCATGTTTAAAAAGTGCTATACAAATAAAGCTTGATTGATTGATTGATATCTGCTGCTGTATGTCTCTGCACCATACTGCAATTATTTGCACAAATGCCGTACCTGCTGCTGTCTGTTATTGCAATATTGATCATGTGCAGTCCAATCTGTCACTGTCTGCACCTACACTACTGCATCAGACTTGCAACTACACATATTACTGCTCTACCCTTTTCTGTATATAGGATTGCTGGGTTTTATCGTTTACCTTTATTTGCACTGCAGGATGTCTGGGTTTTGTCGTTTATCATTATTTGCACTATGGGTAGCATTACTGTACATGGACTGCTGTTGTTTTTCCAAACCCATTGCCTTTTTTTTAAATATTGTGCACACCACTGAAGAGACAGAAACGGCATTTCAATTCTCTATGTCCTGTACCTATAGTAGTACTGACAAATAAAATCTTTGAAGTCATCTTTTGCGATACACAAATTGCACACAATGATATTGTGAGACACTAAAATTTCAATATACATATTGTGCAGCCCTACTGTGAGTCACATTAATTTCACTGTGGCTAAAAACAGTGCTTTTCATTATGACCAAAATTTGACTTAAACGTACATTTTGGACATTACATGACTCTATAATGACAAGCAAACTGTTCTGTTTTTTTTTCTCAGTGGTTTCAACAAATGTAACAATGTTCAAAACTGAACTGTACCAGCTTTAACGAATAGAAAATATATCATTTTTGTTTTGGTTCAAACTTCCTCAGGGGAAAAAAGTTTTGAGCATAAAAGCACTGGCCCATATGTGACTAATGCCTTTCAGTCGTTAATTAATATCATCCTTTTATTGATCAGCTAAGCATCACATCACCCATCACAGCTGTGTTTCTTGAGCTGCCTGGAATCGGAGAAACTGCATCCACACTGCTGGCAAGAGTAGAGTTTCTGCCCCGTATGGACCTGCAGATGGCACTTGAGCTGGTTAGACTGGTGGAACTTCTTAAGGCAGAATGCACATTCAAACGGCTTCTCCCCCGTGTGAATCCGCAGGTGTCTGTAGAAGTTCCCGTCCGTCCTGAAGGCCTTGCCGCACTGGTCACATTTGTATGGTTTCTCCCCCGTGTGAATGCGCTTGTGTTGCTTTAGGCTGGCACCGTGGAAGAACCTCTTCCCGCATATCTCGCAGACAAACGGTTTTTCCCCTTTGTGGCTCCTCTCGTGGTACATGAAGGAGTATTTGTTGTGGAAGGACTTCCCGCAGACACTGCAGTTGAACTCTTTGTGCTCGTCATGACCTTTTTCGTGAAGCCTGAGGGAACACGCGGCACTGAAACCTTTCAGGCATATTTTACACGTGAACGGCTTGACCAGTGACTTGTTTTGCCGCCTAGTCTGCTGAGTTCCATCCGTTTGCTCGCTCCTGTTGGTATGCACAGTCTTCTGATGTATCTGCAGCCTGCAGTTGAAGAGGAAGGTCTTTCCACACAGGTCACACATGAAGGGCTTCCTAGCGCCGTGGATGAGCATGTGGGCCTTGAGCTTGTTGTTGTCCGAGAAGCTCTTGCTACACTCCTGGCAGCTGAACGGCTTCTCCCCTGTGTGAATGCGAAGGTGCCTTTTGAGGTTGTTGTTCAGACTGAACCTGGCGCCGCAGATGTCGCAGGTGAATGGTTTTTCCCCCGTGTGGACGACACTGTGTCTTTTCAGTGCTGTGCCAGTCCTGTATGGCTTGTTACACACGCTGCACCTGAAGGGAGTGTCGCCGGTGTGCTTCCTCTTATGCACCGTCAGGGAGTGGGCATATTTGAAACTTTCTTCACACATGTTGCATTTGTACTTCTTGGTTGTCGTGTGAACCATTTGGTGGAAGCGGAGGGTGTCTTTGCTCTTGAACTCTTTGCTACATGTCGTGCAGCTGAAAGGTCTTTCCACTGAGTGCACAGCCATGTGGGCTTTCAGCTGCACCGACGTCTTGCAGGTCTTGTCACAAAGGTCACACTTCAGCAGCTTCTTCCATTTCTCGTGGCGAAGGAGGTGGTTATCCAGAGACTGTTGGATTCTGTATGTTTTCCCACACTGATCGCAGGCGTATGGCTTTGGCGGTATAAACTGCATGTGGCGTCTGAGGTGATTCTTAAGTGATTCCTCTTTCCTGTACGACCGCTTACACTGAGGGCAGGGAAAAGGCAATGTGGGTTTAGTTTCCTTGTGCCGCAAAAGGTGTTTTTCCAGAGACGCCTTTTCCACAAAACTCCGGTTGCACTTGTCACATGGAAAAGGCTTCTTGTGCACATTCATATGTTTCTTCAGTTCTGCCTTCCAGTGGAATCCAGCGTCACAGAGCTCACAAAAGAATCTCTTCCCCTGCTCTGACACTTTCCTCCTTAGACGTCCGCCCTGCTCTCCACCCAGCTCACCAATGTTCTCATCACTAGAAACTGGAAAGAGAGAAAAACAATTAAGAATTTTATTATTTGAGCATCCTTCTCAAATTGAAAGTTTAGGATCACTTCTGACATAAAGCAGCTCTCACTTCAGGACTACATTATTTTGAGTATCGATCACTGTGTAGGTATGTGGTTTTCAGTCTTGACAGTCAATATTTTTTTTTTTTTATATGAAAAATTTATGCTCACTTGCAGCAGTGATCATTACTGATTACTTGTTTGTCTAGAAACAATCTTCTCTGTGGTGTTCCTCTGTTCCTCCTGCCTGGAAGCTCCATCTTCAACATCCTTTGTCCACTATATCCACTCTGCACATGTCCAAACCATCTCAGCCTTACGTCTCTTACTTTGGCATTATTATCAAAAGAGCTAATCTAATTAAATCTAAATAAATCTTTGACAAAAAAAATAGCACTGAACCTTATCATGAAGGTAAAACAGTCTGTAAATTTTAAATGAGACAATAGATCGATAGATAGATCAACAGATAGATAGATAGATGGATAGATAGATATTTTATTGATCTCAAACTGGGAAATTACAGTGTAATTTCTAGCACGTTATCTAAATAAACACTATTTTTATATGTCACTTTGCCATTAACAGTATTATATTTAAGTTAATATAAAACTTTACTCATTCCCTTGGAAGGAAATTCCTAATTATCTGGTCCTATGTACCTTTGTATTTTCGGTGACATCACGGTGACTGGGGATGCATAAATATTCTTCCACATTTTAATGGCTCACATAGGTATTAATGAAATGTGTGACTATTTTGGTCAAATTATCTTTAATTACTGCAGCATAGCTTGCAAATCATCTCTTGCAGCCTTTCTCAAATGCCTGGTTTTAGTACATGTCCCTTTAAATTTCTACGACTGCATTCAACTCTGCCCTCTCTCTTATGTCACTATTGCTAATCTTAGCCCCTAGCTCATATTCAGCCTGAACAAACTAATGTGAATTTGTCTCAACAAATCAATGAAATAAAACACCACTGATGTACAGGGGAGTGTGGTTTCAGTGGTCGATAGGCTATGACCGGTCCCTGGAGGAGAAGGACCTCTGGTCCTGGTTATGCGTACTACAAGAAATTAAACTCAAAATAACATCCAAGAATGACATATATGATCATCTTTTTTAGCCAATTTATTTATTTATACAACTTTATATTTTTAGATTATTTTAATTCAGTTTTGCATTACAATATATACAATCATGTGAAAAAATTAGGACACCCTGTATAAGCTTGTGTGTTTTTTTAACATATTTGGACATATGGATATTTAATATCAACGTTAAAAATACTGGGAGATTCATGTAATACAACTACTAAACAATTAAAAATTAATTAAAGACATTTTTTCAAATTTTCTGTAAAATGTAATTCTAAACAAATAGTGAGGAATAAATTAGGCCACCCCCCATCTTTTTTAGGACACCCCCACATTCATTCCCACTTAAAATGGCCAAAATAAATGTTAAAAATGTAAATAAAAACAAAAACAAGGTTAGACATACAGTGGGGTAAAAAAGTATTTAGTCAGCCACCAATTGTGCAAGTTCTCCCACTGAAAAGATGAGAGAGGTCTCCAATTTTCATCATAGGTATACCTCAACTATGAGAGACAAAATGAGGAAAAAAAAAATCCAGAAAATCACATTGAAGGATTTTTAATGAATTAATTGGTAAATTCCTCTGTAAAATAAATATTTGGTCAATAACAAAAGTTCATCTCAATACTTTGTTATATACCTTTCGCTGGCAATGACAGAGGTCAAACGTTTTCTGTAAGTCTTCACAAGGTTTTCACACACTGTTGCTGGTATTTTGGCCCATTCCTCCATGCAGATCTCCTCTAGAGCAGTGATGTTTTGGGGCTGTTGCTGGGCAACACGGACTTTCAACTCCCTCCAAAGATTTTCTATGGGGTTGAGATCTGGAGACTGGCTAGGCCACTCCAGGACCTTGAAATGCTTCTTACGAAGCCACTCCTTTGTTGCCCGGGCGGTGTATTTGGGATCATTGTCATGCTGAAAGATCCAGCCACGTTTCATCTTAATGCCCTTGCTGATGGAAGGAGGTTTTCACTCAAAATCTCACGATACATGGCCCCATTCATTCTTTCCTTTACACGGATCAGTCGTCCTGGTCCCTTTGCAGAAAAACAGCCCCAAAGCATGATGTTTCCACTCCCATGCTTCACAGTAGGTATGGTGTTCTTTCTCCTCCAAACACGACAAGTTGAGTTTTTACCAAAAAGTTCTATTTTGGTTTCATCTGACCATATGACATTCTCCCAGTCCTCTTCTGGATCATCCAAATGCTCTCTAGCAAACTTCAGACGGGCCTGGACATGTAATGGCTTAAGCAGGGGGACACATCTGGCACTGCAGGATTTGAGTCCCTGGCGGCGTAGTGTGTTAGTGCTGTAGCCTTTGTTACTTTGGTCCCAGCTCTCTGCAGGTCATTCACTAGGTCCCCCGTGTGGTTCTGGGATTTTTGCTCACCGTTCTCGTGATAATTTTGACCCCACAGGGTGAGATCTTGCGTGGAGCCCCAGATCAAGGGAGATTATCAGTGGTCTTGTATGTCTTCCATTTTCTAATAATTGCTCCCACAGTTGATTTCTTCACACCAAGCTGCTTACCTATTGCAGATTCAGTCTTCTCAGCCTGGTGCAGGTCTACAATTTTGTTTCTGGTGTCCTTTGACAGCTCTTTGGTCTTGGCCATAGTGGAGTTTGGAGTCTGACTGTTTGAGGTTGTGGACAGGTGTCTTTTATACTGATAATGAGTTCAAACAGGTGCCATTAATACAGGTAACGAGTGGAGGACAGAGGAGCCTCTTAAAGAAGAAGTTACAGGTCTGTGAGAGCCAGAAATCTTGCTTGTTTGTAGGTGACCAAATACTTATTTTACCGAGGAATTTACCAATTAATTCATTAAAAATCCTTCAATGTGATTTTCTGGATTTTTTTTTTCTCATTTTGTCTCTCATAGTTGAGGTATACCTATGATGAAAATTGGAGACCTCTCTCATCTTTAAAGTGGGAGAACTTGCACAATCGGTGGCTAACTAAATACTTTTTTGCCCCACTGTAGATATGTAAACATTTCTTAATAAAGACCTGAATATTTAATGGGGTGTCCTAATTTTTTCACATGACTGTATATGGGTATATTTATTATTCCTTTAACCATTTTATTCTCATTTTATTTATTTTTATTTATGATTTTACTCTGCTTCTTATTGTATTCTATTGTATTTCATTTTATCTTATGTTATTTTTAGCTCTAGTGTTCCCTCACTGGGGGGCTCTCTGCACCTGGAACCTGTAATTGGCACTGGCGGTGGCGATGCTGCTGTGGTGGTGGCGGCCCTGGTTTGGTGGGATGGGGGAGTTTAGTCACAGCCTGTTGGTTATGGTGTGGACTCCTGTGTCTGCCTGGGCCAGGGTGGCCCCTGTGGCGATGTCTCTGCTGCTGTGGGCTGAGACCGGCTCCTGGTGCTGATGGTCCCCCTATGATGGCATTTCCTCAATCTGGTCCTCAGTCCTCAGTCATGTTTTAACTATGCCTGTTATTACTTGGGTGGGGGGGGGGGGTCAGGTGGATGGATGCCTTGGACAAGAGTGGGGGTAGGGAGCTCTCTTTGTCTTTTTATTGTTTTGTTTGTGCTTTATCTGAAACTGTTTTTAACTGTAAAGCACTTTGAGCTGCACTTTGTTGTATGAAAAGGTGCTATATAAATAAATAAAGTTTAAGCGTTGTAGATGAGCAAGGATTCCAATGAGGATGAACAGAATTTACAGAAAATAGCAATCAAAACCAGCTGGAACAACAGCTATGCTAAAACCAGGCAGCCTATCCGTCACCTCCTCCCTGCCAAGGTGAGATGTATCCGGTTATAGTGACAACAGTTCAATGTAGCATCATGGCGAAAATACAACAAAATAAGCCAGAATGACGCAAAATATATCTGGGAACAAGGATGTCTATTAGGGTGACTAAAATCTAAAGAAAATAACAATATTAACTGTTTGGTGACTGAGCTCCCTAGTACCACTGTAAGCTCTGACTAGTGCCTTTGGTACCCCATCCATCTACATGACAGACAGCTTCGCTGGCCAATAATATAGCAGAGGGCGGGTATCAATGACGGCACTGGGCTGGGTTTACCATTTTATGATGTCCTGAGGCAAATCTGGAAGAGTCAAACCGGCTAATCGGACAAAGAAATGATGTAGAGGCTGTGTGTGGGTTTTTGGTTTTTTTTTTTAAAGAGAAATGAGCGTTTTGATATTTTTTCAATAATTATGTGACCAATAGAGGAATTTCAGATGGATGAAACCTACAAAAACACAATTTTTTAGTCAATGATCCCTTTAAGGAATCCTGACCATAGAAGCGCAACTGGCTTCATCTTACCCCAACAACATTTATATTTTTATATACACTCACCGGCCACTTTATTAGGTACACCATGCTAGTAACGGGTTGGACCCCCTTTTGCCTTCAGAACTGCCTCAATTCTTCGTGGCATAGATTCAACAAGGTGCTGGAAGCATTCCTCAGAGAGTTTGGTCCATATTGACATGATGGCATCACACAGTTGGCGCAGATTTGTCGGCTGCACATCCATGATGCGAATCTCCCGTTCCACCACATCCCAAAGATGCTCTATTGGATTGAGATCTGGTGACTGTGGAGGCCATTTGAGTACAGTGAACTCATTGTCATGTTCAAGAAACCAGTCTGAGATGATTCCAGCTTTATGACATGGCGCATTATCCTGCTGAAAGTAGCCATCAGAAGTTGGGTACATTGTGGTCATAAAGGGATGGACATGGTCAGCAACAATACTCAGGTAGGCTGTAGCGTTGCAACGATGCTCAATTGGTACCAAGGGGCCCAAAGAGTGCCAAGAAAATATTCCCCACACCATTACACCACCACCACCAGCCTGAACCATTGATACAAGGCAGGATGGATCCATGCTTTCATGTTGTTGACGCCAAATTCTGACCCTACCATCCGAATGTCGCAGCAGAAATCGAGACTCATCAGACCAGGCAACGTTTTTCCAATCTTCTATTGTCCAATTTCGATGAGCTTGTGCAAATTGTAGCCTCAGTTTCCTGTTCTTAGCTGAAAGGAGTGGCACCCGGTGTGGTCTTCTGCTGCTGTAGCCCATCTGCCTCAAAGTTCAACGTACTGTGCGTTCAGAGATGCTCTTCTGCCTACCTTGGTTGTAACGGGTGGTTATTTGAGTCACTGTTGCCTTTCTATCAGCTCGAACCAGTCTGGCCATTCTCCTGTGACCTCTGGCATCAACAAGGCATTTCCGCCCACAGAACTGCCGCTCACTGGATATTTTTTCTTTTTCGGACCATTCTCTGTAAACCCTAGAGATGGTTGTGCGTGAAAATCCCAGTAGATCAGCAGTTTCTGAAATACTCAGACCAGCCCTTCTGGCACCAACAACCATGCCACGTTCAAAGTCACTCAAATCACCTTTCTTCCCCATACTGATGCTCGGTTTGAACTGCAGGAGATTGTCTTGACCATGTCTACATGCCTAAATGCACTGAGTTGCCGCCATGTGATTGGCTGATTAGAAATTAAGTGTTAACGAGCAGTTGGACAGGTGTACCTAATAAAGTGGCCGGTGAGTGTATATATATATATATATATATATATATATATATATATATATATATATATATATATATATATATATATATATATGGGGGCTGCACGGTGGCGCAGTGGTTAGCACTGCGGCAGCACAGTTTACCCTTGGCCGGGGGATTGTGGGGATCGTGGGTTCGATCCCAGCCCCCGACCAACAGTGATCTGTGTGGAGTTTGCATGTTCTCCCCGTGTTGCGTGGGTTTACTCCGGGATTTCTCCGGTTTCCTCCCACATGCCAAAAACATGCATGTTAGGTTAATTGGCTGTTCTAAATTGTCCCTAGATATCCGTTTCCTATAGGCCCTTAGAATAGAGGGTTAGTATTAATGAAAGCGCTTTGAGTGGTCTTTGTGACTAGAAAAGCGCTATATAAGTGCAGGTTAGTTAGTTAGTTAGTTAGTATATATATATATATATATATATATATATATACATATATATATATTTGGTATACTTTATTAATCCCCAGAGAGAAATTACAGGGCATCCACCTGGATGGATGAGGCAGCCAAGGTGCGGCGCCTATCCCTTCACCAGTCACACACACATTCACACCATTTTAGAGTCTCCAATTACCTAACTTGCATGTTTTTGGCATGTGGGAGGAAGGCGGAGTACCCGGGGTAAACCCACGTAGACACGGAGAGAACATGTTAACGCCACACAGAAAGGTCACTGATGGTCAGGGGGTGGGATCAAACCCACGATGGTTAGGGGTGGGAACAGTAGGGAACAATCACACTTACCAAGCATCCCAGAAGGTCACTAAGGAACAGGCACTACAGAGTGAGCGCACACTAAAGCTGGATTTATACACCCGCATAACGTCGACACCATTGCTGACATATGCAATGATTGGCAATTTTTTTTTAATTGTGTGGTGCTTTGAATGGATCACCACCTTATCGTGGTGGGGGGTTTGCATGCCCTAGTGATCCCAGGGGCTATGTTGTCTGGGGAAATTTGCCTCTGGTAGGGTCTCCCAAGACAAACTGATCCTGGATGAAGGGCTAGACTAAGAGTGATCCAATAGACTCCCATGATGAACAAAAAATCAAGGATTCAGTGTACCCCACCTGGCATGGGGTTACCGGGGCCCCGCCCTGGACCCAGACTGGGGGAGGGGCTCAACGGCTAGCGCCTGGTGGCCGGGTTTCTGCCCACGGAACCTGGCTGGGCTCAGCCCGAAGGAGTTACATGTGTCCGCCCTCCAGTAGGCTCACCATCTGCAGGAGGGACCATGGGGGTCCGGTGCTATGCAGATCAGGTGGCAGGCGAAAGCAGAGACCTTCGCGGTCTGATACCCAGCTTTCAAAACTTAGCTTTTGGGACATGGAACGTCACCTCTCTGGTGGGGAAGGAGCTGGAGCTGGTGCACAAGGTTGAGAGATACCAGCTACTTATAGTTGTTCTTCTTAAGTTTGGCTGCCCCAGCAAGTTTGTCAATATCCTCCA
This sequence comes from Pholidichthys leucotaenia, assembly GCA_020510985.1. Taxonomy (NCBI): domain Eukaryota; kingdom Metazoa; phylum Chordata; class Actinopteri; order Cichliformes; family Pholidichthyidae; genus Pholidichthys; species Pholidichthys leucotaenia. The sequence continues at coordinate 289,119,773 of CM035847.1, read as the reverse complement.
CCAATTTCATGATGGTATGACTGCTCGGGTGACTATAGGAGGACAGGAATCTCCTTCCTTCCCTGTTTGTACAGGGGTTAGGCAGGGGTGTGTATTAGCACCAGTACTTTTTAACATCTTCCTGCTCTGTGTCACCCAGCTTCTCCACAAGGAGACTGAGGACAGCAGCGGTGTAACAGTCGACTTCCGTCTAGATGGCAACCTTTTTAATATAAGGAGGCTCCAGGCAACCACCAAACTGCAAAGGGTGAGAGTCATTGAGCTACAGTATGCAGATGACTGTGCTCTGGTATCTCATAGCCCACAAGATCTCCAGTCTGTTCTTACTGCTGCGGTGAGAGCATACAGCAGGATGGGACTGATGGTGAACACCATCAAAACAGAGGTCGTCTGCCAAAGGAGCACCAATATCCCACCTACTCCACCTACCTTCACTGTTGCTGGTGAACAGCTGTTTGTTGTTCCATCTTTCAAGTACCTGGGGAGCATCCTCTCTGTAGACAACACCATTGACAGTGAGGTCCAGAACAGGATCAGGCAGGCATCAGCTTCTTTTGGGAGACTCCGGCGTCGGGTCTTCCAGAACAAGAACCTCCATCTCCAAACGAAGATCTCTGTTTACCAGGCAGTCTGTGTCACTACTCTCCTCTACAGCTGTGAATCCTGGGTGACTTACAGCCGCCACATTAGGGATCTAGAACGGTTCCATATACGCTGCCTTCAGCGCATCCTGGGAATTACCTGGCGTGACCATGTGCCTCATTCTGAGATACTCTTTAAGACCAGCTGTAGGAATATTGAGGCAATGATCACCCAGCACCAGCTACGCTGGCTGGAACATGTGGTGAGGATGCCCCCAAACCGGCTGCCTCGCAGGGTGTTATATGGCCAGCTACACCATGGTCGACGCTCTGCTGGAGGGCAGAAGAAGCACTACAAGGACCAGCTAAAGATGGCCTTAAAGAAGTGCAGGATCAGACCTAAGGCTCTGGAGGAGGCTGATGCTGACCGAAACACCTGGCGACAGCAGTGCCTTGTAGGGACCCGTATGATGGAGGAGGACAGGACAGCCAGGAGACAGGAGAGAAGACTGAGGAGGAATGCACCTGCAGCCCCTGCTGCCACTACCACAACTTTTACATGCCCTACCTGCAACAGGACATGTGGGTCCAGGATAGGACTACACAGCCATCAAAGGACTCATCGATAGAAGTGGACGTCATCATCGGACTCGATGGACAACCGCAAGCAAGCAAGCAAATAGTTGGGCACAGCTCCGGTTCTGAAACCAGTTTCCTGGAGAGGGGCTGGAGCTTGGCCTACTATGGCGTTGCCCCAGGTGAGAGGTGATGGGCAGGGGTGGGTATTCTTGTATCCCCCGCCTTGCTGCCTCAACACTGGAGGTCTCCCTGGTGAACGAAAGGGTAGTTTCCCTGCACCTTCGGGTTGGGAAATGGGTCCTGACCATGATTTGTGCCTATGCACCAAATAATGGTTCAGTGTACCCACCCTTTTTGGAGTCTCTGACTGGGGTGCTGGAGAGTGCTCCTCTTGGAGACTCCATTGTCCTACTGGGGAACTTCAATGCACACGTGGGCAATGACAGTGAAACCTAGAGGGGGGTGATTGGGAGGAGGTCTTCAACTCCCACCTCCGGAAGAACTTCAACCACATTCCGAGGGAGTCTGGAGACATGGGAGTCTGAATGGGCCATGTTCTCCACCTCCATTGTTGAAGCAGCTACCTAGAGCCGTGGCTGCAAGGTTGTTGGTGCATCTCGTGGTGGCAATCCCCAAACCATGTGGTGGACACCAGTCGTGAGGGAGGCCATCAAGCTGAAGAAGGAGTCCTATCAAGCTTGGTTGGCTTGTGGGACTCCCGAAGCAGCTGAAGTGCACCGGCAGGCCAAGCGGAGTGCAGCTCGGGTGGTTGCGAAAGCAAAAGCTCTGGTGTGGGAGGAGTTTGGTGAGGCCATGGAACAAGACTTTCGGTCGACCTCGAAGAGATTCTGGCAAACTGTCCGGCGGCTCAGGAGGGGGAGGCAGCTCCCTGTCCACACTGTGTATGGTGTGGATGGGGCACTGCTGACTTAGAATGGGGATATCATCGAGTGGTGGAAGGAATGCTTCAAGGATCTCCTCAATCCCACTGACACGCCTTCCACAGAGGAAGCAGGACTTGAGCACGACAGGGACGACTCGCCCATCACAGGAACTGAGGTGGCCGAAGTGGTTAAAAAAAACTCTTTGGTGGCCGGGCCCCAGGGTGGACGAGGCTCGCCCTGAGTACCTCAAGGCCCTGGATGTTGTTGGGCTGTCATGGTTGACACACCTCTGCAATGTTGCGTGGAAGTTGGGGACAATGCCTTTGACATGGCAAACCGGGGTGGTGGTTCCTCTTTTTAAAAAGGGGGATCACACTCCTCAGCCTCCCTAGGAAGGTCTATGCCAGGGTACTGGAGAGGAGAGTCTGACCGCTGGTCAAACCTCGGATTCAGAAGGAGCAATGTGGTTTTCGTTCTGGCTGTGGCACATCGGACCAGCTCTGTACCCTCTCGAAAATCCTCAAGGGTTTGTGGGAGTTTGCCCAACCAGTCCACATGTGTTTTGAGGATTTGGAGAAAGCATTCAACTGCATCCCTTGTGGTCTCTTTTTTTTGGGGGGGGGGGGTATGGGGTATCGGGCTCGTTGTTACGAGCTATCCGGTCCCTATATGACTGTTGGAAGAGTTTGATTCATATTGCCAACACCCAGTCAAACACGTTTCCAATGAGAGTTGGGACTCTGTCAGGGCTACCCTTTGTCACCAATCCTGTTCACAATTTTTATGGACAGGATTTCAAGGCGCAGCCAAGGATCGGAGGACATCATGCTCGGTGACCACAGGATCTCATCGCTGCTGTTTACGGATGATGATGTCCTGTTGGCTTCATCAAGCAGTGACCTACAGGTCTTACTGGGATGGTTTGCTACTGAGTATAAAGCAGCTGGGATGAGAATCAACACCTCCAAGTCCGAGTCCATGGTCCTCAGCCGGAAGAAGGTGGATTGTCCTCTCCAGGTTGGAGACAAGCTCCTGCCCCAAGTGGAGGAGTTTAAGTATCTTGGGGTTTCATTCACGAGTGAAGGGAGACTGGAGAGCGAGATTGACAGACGGATCGGCGCAGCCTCTGCAGTGATGCAGACGTTGTACCGGTCTGTTGTGGTGAAGAGGGAGCTGAGTCCTAAAGCAAAGCTGTCGATTTACCAGTCAATCTACGTTCTTACCCTCATCTATGTCCATGACCTTTGGGTAATGACCGAAAGAATGAGCTTGTGGATACAAGTGGCTGAAATGAGCTTTTTTTCATAGGATTGCTGGACTCACCCTTCGAGATAGGGTGAGGAGCTCAGTCTTCCGGGAGAGGCTCAGAGTAGAACTGCTGCTCCTCCACATCGAAAGGAGCCAGCTGAGGTGGTTTGGGCATCTGATCAGGATGCCTCCTGGACGCCTCCCACTTGAGGTGTTTCGGGCACATCCAACAGGGAGGACACCCTGGGGCAGACCCAGCACACGCTGGAAAGAGTACGTCTCCCAGCTGACCTGGGAATGTCTTGGTATGCTCTCTGAAGAGCTGGAGCAGGTAGCTGGGGAGAGCAAAGTTTGGGCTTCTCTGCTTGAGCTGCTGCCTCCGCGACCCAGACCTCTGGAAAAACGGTAGTAAATGGATTGCTGGATGGATGGATGGATGGATGGATGCTTTGAATGTGTTGTTCTGTTACCAAAACTGGTTTCTACCTATGTGTAGAGTGATTTGTGTTCGTCGTGTGGTTTTGTTCATTAAATAACAACGGACAAGAGCAGACTGTGATGGAGTTAGAGCAAATAAATGTTAAAACAAACAAACAAACCTTTCATACAGTCGTTGCAACAGAGAAAAAAAAAAAAAAGAGAAGACATTACGGTACATCCAACCACCACCGCTGCCGTCATTTGACAATCTATTACTTGGGGTTAGGATGAGTCATGCAAGTGCTCCATTACTGCTCAACTTCCTCAAGATTCCTTTGAATGTCCGACTCGCTTTGGAAGTGATACTGTAGTGAACGAGTCGAGCAGAGCAGAGACAAGAGCCAGGAAATGTGAAGGAAAGCAAACCAATCACAGCTTTTACCACCTGCATCACCGATGTGCACCTCTCAATCTCAGGAGAGCTGCACATCGGGGTACTGCATCACTACTGCGTTGACACTGTCACAGCTGAGTCACGTTGGCACGGGTGCATAAATCCAGCTTAAGAGAAACAAGCTCAACAGATTTTTGAGAAAAATATTGAGGGTAAACTTGTGGCTTGGGGACCCCCAGCATTTGTTTACTCTGCTCTCTAGCCAGAACCAGCTCTACAGACAGGTTACCATACCTGGAGCACCTTCATCAACTGCCCTCCCATTCTGGCGTGTTCCGTCTGCTGATTCCTCTTCTAAAGATTTCTGTGATGGGAAAAAAAGAAACATTTGAGTATACTTTAAAAGTTTCTCTACTTAAGTATACAGATAAAACACTTCTGCTTATCACTTGACAAACATGAAGTCAAAGAGTGGAATCACAGACCTTTTCTTGCGCTGAGTCGAGCTCACTGACGGTGCTGGAGTCTGGACTGGGGACGTCCGGAGCCGTGGATTCCAGTGAGGCTGCCGGTTTCAGGATGAGCGACGCAGCCTCCATCTTTTCTGACAGGGCCGACAGCAACGGAGGGGGCTGAGCGACGACCTGACTGGTGACCAGCAGCAGCACGGTGGGAGCAGGGCTGACCACAGGTAAGGGGACGGATTCTGGTGCGGTGCTGGGAATGACTTCAGGAGCTTCTACCGACAGCTGTGTGTGGTTCAAATCAGAGTCCTCTACAGTGGATTCGGGGTCGTCCTGAGTGGTGGAGACTGGCAGTAAAAGACAAAGAGACATTAAGGCCCTGTCCCAGTTCATACCATCACCATACCTTTTAATTGTGCACGTTCACATGCAGGTGTGGGGGTCTTCCAGTTCTTGTTGAGGTGTAGGGGAAGGGCTAGCATTTTTATGAAGATGGCTGCAGAATACAGCAATGGAACAAAGGATGTGTATAATGTAAATATGTACCATTCATCCTAATCTGAAACTATCACAACTATTTTAATGTAGTTTGATGTTGTTTCTCTTATCACCACTGGTGTGACTGTGTGCCATGACATGGATTTGCACCTTACCACTGACACGTTTCAATCAAATGAAGAACCTAATGATACAGCACTCTATTTATATAAAAATAAAGCATTTTTTTTCTGCACAAGTTTTTGGCATAGTCTGATTCCTTTTCCTTATCGTATATGTAACAGGCTGATCTGTGTTGTGCATCTTTTTAACACACTGATGCTGGGTGGATTTGGAGCAGAGGTTGTGGTTTTGTCAGTCACCCATCGCTGTGCTTCTCCTTGTTGGGTTGTGGTGTGAGGAACCCTGGGGTGGCGTCTGCGGTTTCCCCCGTACCAGGGCAGCAGCTGAGCGTGGAGAAATGGAGGCTGTGATGCCCAGACAGTAAGGCTAGGTGATGTAACTTCAAATCAACAGGACGATAAACTCATAATTTACTGGACATCGGTTTCGGTTTTTACAACAATTTGAAAGAAAAATATTTAGGGAGTTATACAGAGGCATGGATAGTAAATAACCATTTGAAATTATGTATAAATTAATTATATAATATTATCAATTCGGTTTTATTTTTTCATCCATCAGAGAGAAAAGGAATTAAATTTATAATTAAACCATCTTGCTTTTATTGTAAAATATTCTGAAAGTAGCAGTTTAGCTTCATTTTCAAACTGCTGCAATTGGCATCAAAACTGGGGATTCTAAATTGTCCTTAGGTATGACTGTGAGAGTGAATGGTTGTCTGTCTCTCTGTGTTGGCCCTGTGATGGACTACTGATCTATCCAGGGTGGACCCTGCCTCTCGCCCAAAGAGGCTGAGATAGGCTCCAGCCCCCCCCGTGACCCAAAAAGGATTAAGCGGAAGAAGATGGATGGATGGATAATGTAAAGATGAGCAGCTACTGTCAACAGTGCAGTTTACATCACTGTAACTGATCCTCTGCTAGTCTAACCCAGGATTTCCACTGACCTCGGATGCGGTCCTTTACAGCTGTGATCTCTGCAGCAAATAGTTGCTAATTAATGTTCTACTCCCCACCTGGTCTGGACCACTGCAGAACAAATCTGGCTCATCAGATTCGGATTGCTAAGCATACACAAGGAGTCTATTTTTGACGGATGCTGAATCCAGTCCACAAGGAAAAGCCCCAGTATCTACTGTATTTAAAAGCTGTTTGTTCATTAAAAACTATTCAAGGATTATCCGTTATATTCTGAGGTCTGCTCCTCCTCCACTGTGTCAGAGAAGGTAAAAACTTTGACATAACATACAAACACTTCATAGAATTAAAATTAATAGGCTATTTGCATATTATTACAGCACAAAAATCCAGGTGGAGAGCCGGTACATCACGCTTCATAGAATTAAAATTAAAATTCCCACACAATCTTGTATTTCGAACTCTGTTCTTATCCATGCCACCTGAAAACACAAACGGAGCTGGTAGGGATGGACGCAAGGCTCCGTCCGCACTGCATCCGTAATGGACTGCATCTGGAGTCAGTGGAAATCGTGGGTAACATTAGCGCCTTTGTTTTTAGCAGGATAAATTTGAAAGAAAAGAGGTGAGTTAAGCAGGCTGCTGCTGCACTTTGCACAGAGACTCTGAATTAGGGATGCAAGTTATCAATTAATTCATTAATTGTTAATTGATTCATCTTATTGCTCGATTAACGATTAATTGATAAGCACCAATTTTCCTGAGAATCTGAATTTCCCTCAGTACAATACGGTCTATCGTTAACATACAAAAAGTTAATTCGTTTTTGATATACTGAATAAAACATGAACATCATATTTGTCTATGATTTATTGTACCATTTGCATTTTTTTTTACTAAAGACAATGGCATTTTTTGTAGTTTAATAAATTTTGTACTGTACAGTGTGTACTATGTGCTGCTACATCTCAGTAAATTACAAACATCATGATTTTTAATTTATTTTAAAAACTATTACCAATATCATAAAATTTATCTTTTTTAGTTATATTACAAAAAAAATTACTTTTACATTCTAATTTACCGAGATGCAGTAATAGACTGTTTTAACAGGAAAATCAATTGTGAGCTGCTTCATCTGTTGCATGTTAAACATTATCACAGTACCCCGTTAATCCAGGCAAATCCAGAACGATCTGGGCTCCTCTGCTGTCTGTTACCTCAGAGGGAACTTGAGTCCGGTCTGCTTTCCCATCTTGCGGCAAGTTGAAGGCAGGGATGGGTTTTTGCGCTCGTGTAATCTTTTTCTTTGCAGTCAGTTTCTCCGCTATGTTAATTCGAAGCAGGTGGGCCTTCAAGCTCACGTGCTATTAGAACTTTTTGTGGCACTCAGGCACTCCAACAAAACCCGGAAGGGTGAGTTTTCTTCGCTCTGCACAGCACATGCGTGCGCTCTGGGGGCTCGGCATCGTCTTCTGCTTTTTCGGTTTAAATGTGGCAGTGGGTGACCACATGCACCCCCGCCTGTACGACAACACCACTACATTTCATAGAATAACCTCCCATTGAAAAGGACTGCTGAGTTATCAATAATTGACAACTAATTTAATTTAGCCAACTAAATTCTTATTGACAATTAATTGAAAGTCAATTAATCATTAACATCTCTACTTTGAATACATTATCAGCTTGTAACAAATCACTGCTGTCAGAACTTTTTATTAGGTGAGAAATTATCCTTATGTGGTGCACATATATAGTTTCACGGGCTCACATGTATATGACTGTTCATATTCTCTCATGTATATTCCTGTGTGCTTATTTTGGCTTCACGTCTGAAGAGGAACAAAAGGTCTGGACCTCCTGGTGATAAGAGGAGGACGAGAGAGTTGGCCTTTTGATATGCAAAGAGATGGACATGAATGATTTCCTGACCACCCAGGTTTGGGTGGAAGAGAGAGGAACTGCAGGGGGGGATGCATTGTGTTTGGGATTTAAAGACAATGGGATTTGGTACTTTGATGTCAGGGGTATAAGACTGGCAGATGTTGGGGTTTTTTTCCTTCTTCTGCTTTTGAATGTTGGAGAGTGTGTTGTGAATAAAATGGAACCTGAGAAATAACTCTGCCTCATCCTTTCCACACTATCTCCACACTGGTGACCTTAAGACGTATTATGGCCGGAGACGATTCTCCTGCACCGGACTCATCAGGAGCCAGCCAGGCTAATGCAGCTACCACAGTCCAGCTTCCAGGCTTCTGGCAGAACAGTCCGCGCTCCTGGTTTAACGCAGTCGAGGCACAGTTCCATCTTCAGAAGGTTTCGGCAGATGCCACGAAGTTCTACCATGTAGTTGCAAAGCTGGACAACCACACAGCCCAGCGTGTAGAGAGCCTGATCAACCACCCGCCAGACGACGAAAAGTACGGCACTTTGAAGGCTGCTCTCATCCGTTTTTTCACCCCCTCGCTGGGAGAGTGAGCAGAGAAGCTCCTGGCGTTGACTGAGTGTGAGGTCGACAGACCTGCAGACCTGATGGCGAAGATGCTGAGTTTGAGAGACGCCGAAGATGATGGCTTTATTTTCGCCCACCTTTTCCTCAGGACACTACCGCCAGCGGTGAGAGCTACCCTGGCCAGTTCACAGCTGCTGGCCCACCGAGACTACCACGAGCTGGGCCAGGAGGCGCAACGACTCGTCGACGCCCATAGATGACACACGGCCACGACCGCAGCAGTGGAGCTGGGCGCAACATCCGGAGATGGCAGGGGGCAAGAGGCTGCAGCACCAGACTCACCGACGACGGCAGCGACGGGGGCCAGGAGGCGTGGAGCGGACAACGTCCTTTGCTTTTACCATCGCCGTTTCGCCGAGAGGGCACGCAAGTGCATTCCACTGTGCCAATTCAAGCGCTCAGGAAACGCCAAGACCGGGAGTCGGTAGCAGCTGCAGCTCTCGGTGAGGAGAACAAGCTGCTCTACCTGAGGGACGCGCGATCGGGGAGGCACTTCCTCGTGGACACAGGCTCCCAGCTGAGTTTCATCACACCTTCCTACGCTGACTGGCTGGCGTCTTCCAGTGGCCCTGTGGTGTCAGCAACGAACGGCTCGGCGATTAAGACCTTCGGGGAGAAGACCCTGTCTCTGTCTTTACACGGCCGCACATTTGAGTGGACTTTCGTCATAGCGGCAGTCAATTTCAACATGTTAGAGGCTGATTTTTTGTGCTCACATGGTTTGTTGGTCGATCTTGCTAACAGACGCCTGGTTAATGCACTCTCTTTTTCTTCTATTCCCTGTACAGCGCGAGTGGCCCCGCCAACAGCACGAGCCAACGTCACAGCTGCAGGTGGTAAGTTCCGCACACTCCTCACTCAGTTTCCAGCACTCACGGTCCCAACGTTTTCGGCGTCCGTGGCTAAACACGGGGTGGAGCATTTTATTACTACCACCGGACCGCCCGTTTTTGCAAAAGCTCGGCGCTTGGATTCAGCTAAACTGGCCATAGCGCACGAGGAGTTCACCAACCTGGAAAAATTGGGCATCATCCGACGTTCAAAGAGCCCTTGGGCTTCACCGCTTCACATGGTCCCTAAAACTGATGGCTCGTGGCGGCTGTGCGGTGATTTTCGCAGGCTGAACAATGCTACAGCACACGACCGCTACCCAATCCCACATATCCAGGATTTTTCAGTTCATTTGGCGGGGACGCGCATTTTTTCTAAGATAGACCTGGTACGCGGTTATCATCAGGTCCCAGTCCGCGCTGAGGACATACCCAAAACAGCGGTAATAACTCCTTTCAGGCTTTTTGAGTTTTTGCGCATGCCGTTTGGGCTTAAAGGCGCAGCACAGACTTTCCAACGCATGATGGACGCGGTGTTGCGCGATCTCCCTTTCGTGTTCGTCTACCTGGACGAGTGCGTCCGAAGACGAACACGGAAATCACCTCACGGCAGTTTTCCGGAGGTTGGCGGAGCACGGGCTAATAATCAACCCAGCGAAGTGTCAGTTCGGGGTGGCGCAGATTGATTTTTTGGGGCATCGCGTGTCTCCCGAAGGAGCAGTTCCTCTGCCTGACAAGGTGTGCGCGGTGGCAAATTTTCCCCAGCCACAAACGGTCAAAGCGTTACAGGAGTTTTTGGGAATGGTGAATTTTTATAACCGTTTCCTCCCCCGCATGGCGCAGCTCATGCAACCATTGTACGCTGCGCTTAAAAAACAAAAACCCGCAAATAAAATCGAATGGTCTCCCGAGCGGGAGCGCGCATTCTCTGAAGTCAAAACAGCCTTGGCAAACGCTGCGTTGTTAGCGCATCCAGTCCCAACGGCCCGCATGGCGCTCACTACTGACGCGTCAGATGTGGCCATAGGGGCGGTTGTGGAACAGTATGTGGCTGAAGCCTGGCAGCCGCTCGCGTTTTTCAGCAAGACTTTGCGCGATAGAGAGCGAAAATACAGCGCATTCGACAGGGAGTTGTTAGCTCTCCATTTGGCTATTCGTCACTTCAAGTTTTGGCTGGAGGGACGCCGTTTCACCGCGTTCGTTGACCACAAGCCGCTGACTTTTGCGATGGCCAAGATTTCGGAACCTTGGTCGGGCCGGCAGCAGAGACAGCTGGCTGCAATTTCGGAGTTCACTACCGATATCCAGCATGTAGCGGGTAAACTTAACGTAGTGGCAGACTGCCTCTCGCGTGCCGTGGCTGCTCCAGCCCGCGTAGAGGTAGATTTCGCAGCTGTTGCCACGGACCAGGGTAGCAGCGCAGATGTGCGCGCGGCCCCAGTCCGCGTAGGGATAGATTACGCAGCCATGACCGCGGAGCAGGGCAGCGACGCGGACGTGCGCGCGCTCCAGTCTGGACCAACAGGGTTAAGGCTGGAAGACAGGGTGCTGCAAGACGGTATGCCCCCGCTAATCTGAAATGTTTCCACCGGGCGACCCCGTCCGGTGGTTCCGGCCTCGTGGCGCTGCCGCGTTTTTGACTTGATCCATTTGCTGGCGCACCCGGGGGTGCGCGCTTCGGTCAAAATGGTAGGGGAGAAATTTGTATGGCCGGGCCTGCGCAAGCAAGTTAGAGAGTGGGCGGCAGCCTGCATGGCCTGTCAGCGGGCCAAAGTGCATAGACACACGAGAGCTCCTTTGGAGCCGTTTCATATTCCAGCTAAAAGGTTTGATCATGTCCATGTGGACCTCGTAGGCCCCCTACCTCCCTCGCAAGGGTGCACACATCTTCTGACAATGGTTGACCGCACCACGCGCTGGCCAGAAGTGGTTCCCCTGTCATCAACCACAGCCGAGGAGGTGGTGCATGCTTTTTTAACTGCATGGGTAGCGCGTTTTGGAGTTCTGTCGGATATTACGTCTGACAGAGGCCCAAAATTTGTTTCCGAACCTTGGTCAGCGATGGCCTGCAGCCTGGGGGCAACAATCCACCGCACGACCGCGTATCACCCGCAGGCTAACGGGTTATGCGAACGTTTTCACAGGTCGCTGAAGGCGGCTCTCAGAGCGTCGCTTACGGATGCAAATTGGGTTGACAAACTACCAGGGGTTCTATTGGGGTTGCGTTCTGCACCTAAAGAGGATTTAGACGCCTCCCCAGCGGAGCTAGTGTTCGCACAGCCACTTCGGCTGCCTGGAGAATTTCTCCCTGACATCCCATCGCCAGAGTTCTCCTCGGCTCAGCGGTTGCAGAATAGCAATGGCCTGAGTGTCGTACCAGGCCCCGTTCACCACAGTTTTCCGCTTGTTTTTGTGCCTAAAGCTTTAAAAAATGCGGAGTTTGTTTTCGTCAGACATGATGCCCACCGCACAGCTCTGCGACCGCCTTACGATGGACCATTTAGAGTGCTAGAAACAGGTGATAAGCATTTTTTGCTAGATTTGGAGGGCAGAAAGGAGATGATTGGCATAGACAGACTCAAACCTGCTTTTGTGATGGCTGACGAAACTGTGCAGTTGGCGAGGGCCCCGCGACGGGGTAGACCCCCTGGGGAGCATTCCCCAGTACACTCACAGAGATTGACTAACAGTTTTAATCCCCAGACAGCAGCTCCACAGCAGGAGGACGCCGTGGAAGAGGTTAAGCCCGCCTGCAGCAGATACGGCAGACGGTTGAGACCAAGACAGCATGTGGACTGATGTGTGGCGATTTTATTATGACATGCAATCTGTGTTAGTTTGTTCCGTCTTAGACGTTTGGGGTGGATGGGGTGGGGTTATATGTGGTGCACATATATAGTTTCACGGGCTCACATGTATATTCCTGTGTGCTTATTTTGGCTTCACGTCTGAAGAGGAACAAAAGGTCTGGACCTCCTGGTGATAAGAGGAGGACGAGAGAGTTGGCCTTTTGATATGCAAAGAGATGGACATGAATGATTTCCTGACCACCCAGGTTTGGGTGGAAGAGAGAGGAACTGCAGGGGGGATGCATTGTGTTTGGGATTTAAAGACAATGGGATTTTGTACTTTGATGTCAGGGGAATAAGACTGGCAGATGTTGGGGTTTTTTTCCTTCTTCTGCTTTTGAATGTTGGAGAGTGTGTTGTGAATAAAATGGAACCTGAGAAATAACTCTGCCTCATCCTTTCCACACTATCTCCACACTAAATTTAATAAAATACTGGCTGGATAGGCTCCTTCTGAGCGGAGTATTTATGATCCTGATGATTAAGCTCTGAGAGCTGCTTGTTTGCTGAGTGAACATGATTTTTCGGACAGCGGCATTGTCCAAAAATCACTATGGAGAGCCATGGAGACAAGAGCCACGTGGGGTCCTGCACGGAGTCTGTCCTGTTTAAATAAGATGAATGTCGCAGCTGTCTCCAACCAGTCCACACACCCTGTAGCTGAAATATTGGAGTTACCGCCACTGCTTTATGAAAATGATCGAGTTTTTTTTTTTTTTTTTTTAACAAAATCAGCAGTTCAGGATTGTAGGAAGATCTGAGCTCCACACAACTGGCACACACGCACATAAGTTGAGAGCAGAGCTGCAGCGATTCTCAACATAGCTTCCATCATTTGCCACATAAGTTATGAACCCTGTCTAAATTACGAGACCACAGGGTCCTAAAAACATCTGCAATAATACCGCATATCAAGCTGTTGAGCTATCCACCGTCACCGCAGGGGAGATTCCCCCACCGTAACAGCCCTAGATGCTAGTTTTGGTTATTCTCCCAGAACATCACTAATCTGTGTCCAGTATAACCCACACCAGCTCCTGAGTACATATTAATGTAGTAAACATGTAGGATATACTGCAGGGGTTAAAGCAAAAAATTTCCTGAGCCTGAACTTTTTCTGGGGGCAGGGTCACACGCACACACACACAGAGACAGAGAGAGATTTATATAATACTGTAAATTGCATTATTTCAATAATTGTTTTGCCCAAGGATGCTGGGATAGTCTCCAGCCCCCCCCCCCCCCCGCGACCCGAAAAGGATTAAGCAGAAGAAGATGGATGGATGGATGTTTTGTTCAAAAGAAATAATCCCTAGGCTCCAAAAACTTACTCTCTATCCTACAGAATGTATAAAAAGTTTTGTGTACATTGAGGGATGAAACACTCGTGCAGGGCCGAAGTGGGACCAATTTTCAACCCGGGAGTTTCATGCCCAAGACCAGCCCACTTTTTCCCAAGTGGAGGAAATTGGAGCAAAAGTTTGATTTCTATCCAATAGTTTTTGTTGCAGACATGTTTTGACAAGAATAAAGAACTTAGTTCACCTCAGTAAACCAGCTGACAAATAAATGAGAAACTGAAAGATAAATCACAAATGGAAACATCATTACAGTTCAGTGGTATAACAAATTCTACAGAAACAAAACAGCAATTCATTAGACAATTTTAACCGAGTATGTAATAGTAATATATACAGTGTCACATCAGTTCAGTGTCAGTAATGATATCATATCATTGTGTAATTTCCCCATATAGATTCTTTTGTCCTGTTCCAATATATGCATGTCCGTGACAAATTTACCAGAAAAATGTTCACTAATTGCATAGAAAATTGGAAAAACTAAAACATTTATACTAACCTGCAGCTTTTGTTCTTTAAATTTTTGACTTCATTCTTGTGAATTTATAATTATTTTTTGTAGAAATGTGACATTTCTCCCCTGCATTCATTATATTTTTCATACAAAATTGTAATTTTTTCTCAAATTTTCTATTTTACTTGTAAATTGGCCTCCTTTGCCATATTTTACAGCTTTATTCTTGCTAATTTATACTTAATTTATATTTACAGGCTTTACCTACACTAAATTTGTGAGTCTACCACCCTCCTTGTTAAAAAAAAATAATAAATCACCTGAGAACAAGCAAGGCTTTTTTTCTTCATTCATCAATATCTAGTGTGAAAAGAGGCTTTTCACCAAACTGTGTCCACAAAAATCTGCATGGAACAGTATTTGATGTTAAAATCAAGATAATAGGTAAAAGGCCGTAACTACTAGGAATGTTTCAGTTATTATAAATATAGAGCTTTTTCTATAAATATGATTTTCTTCAGGTAAAAAAATCATATTCTGTTAATTCTAGTACTTTTTGAATGTATTTTTTTTTTTCCTTTTTACCATAAAAATTGCAGCTTTTTCTTATAAATTTTCATATTAACATATACTGTAGGTTCAAGTAGTGAATTTTTTTCTTGGAAATTTAGAGCTTTATTTATAACGCTTCATAATGAGGAATTAATTAGTTTTTCAGTTTATGAGAAAAAAATACGTCAGAGTCAGAGAACTGTGAAGTATTTGATGGCAGCTAAATATTACAGAATTTATTCTGAGAGTCACTTCACTAACCTGAGGTGCTGGAAATCTCACGGTCTCTCTGCTGTTGCAAGAACACGCTCCTCTGCAGCCTCCTCTCCCCTCACATGTGCCGTTTGACTCATTTTTCTTCCTCTTCTATCAATTTCTACCATTTGTTAACTACCTAAATGTGAACGCACCTTCTGCAGTCCCATGCCCTGCTGAATGCTGTCAGTCTGTCTTTCAGTCGGACCAGTCATTACTGATACTGAACTCTGAGGGATGCTCTGGTGTGTTCAGTCAGGCAGATTTAGGGCTACTAAACATCGGGATAGTGCTAACAACATTCTTGCTGCAGATTATCAGATTATATTGATGTTAATTAATTTTACTTCCAACCAGAACACTGGCCCATCAGTGAAGCGGCCCACTGGGATATATGGACCACTCCGGTCCTGCACTCGCGCCTCCAGTCACTCACTTGTACGCTGTCACCACCCAAATTAGGAGCATGCAAGCACAATACAGTACGGTCTGCCATCTTGGATCACTACGTACGGCAACAACGCTTGGACAAAAAGTAGTTCTGCGTATAGGAATAGGAAGTAAATCTTTTGTTTTTATAGGTGTATCATCTTTCCCCGCAGCCAAACGGCACATGCCAGAAATCTGGCACAGTGTCAGAAAACTTTAAGCCCTGATATTAAATGTTTCAGTGTGATTCCCAGGGTCATTAAAGCCAATGCAATGACATTTGGAATGGGTAAATGTTTGTTAATACGTACACAAGACATTAGAACAATATGCCAACTCAGTCCCATAAGATTTTGCAGGCTCTAATAGCACTCAGCCACTGCTGAAGAACTCAATTGTTTCTTCTTTCGGCTGCTGCCTTCAGGGGTCTCCACAGCGGATCATCTGCCTCCATCTCACCCTATCCCTTCATCTTCCTCTGTAACACCAACCCTCTCCATGTCCTCCTTCACTACAACCATGAATCTTCTCTGTGGTCTTCCTCTTTTCCTCCTGCCTGGCAGCTCCATTTTCAACATCCTTTGTCCAATATCTCCACTATGGCTCCTCTGCACATGTCCAAACCATCATAGCCTTGCCTCTCTTACTTTGTCTCCAAACCTCTTTACATGAGCTGTCCCTGATATACTCATTTCTAATCTTGTCCGTCCTAGTCACTCCCAATGAAAATCTAAGCATCTTCAACTCTGCCACCTCCAGCTCCACCTCCTGTCTTTTTGTCAGCGCCACCGTCTCCAAACCATACATCATAGCAGGTCTCACTACGGTCTTGTAAATCTTCCCTTTCACTCTTGCTGCTATCCTTCTGTCACAAATCACCCCTCACACTTGTCTCCACCCTCTCCACCCTGCCTGCACTCTCTTCTTCAGCTCTCTTGTGCATTTTCCATTGCTTTGGATGGCTGACCCCAGGAATTTAAACTCATCTGCTTTCACTACCTCTACTCCTTCCGTCTTCACCGTTGCACCTGCCTCCCTCTCATTCACACTCATGAATTCTGTCTTGCTTCTACTGACTTTCATTCTTCTTCTCTCCAGAGCATACTGCCACCTCTCCAGGTTCTCTTCCACCTGCTCCCTACTTTCACTACAGATCACAATGTTGTCTGCAAACATCATGGTCCATGGAGACTCCTGCCTGACCTCGTCTGTCAGCCTATTCATCACCATGGCAAACGGGAAGGGGCTCAGAGCCGATCCCTGACGTAATCCCACCCCCACCTCGAACCCATCTGTCATTCCTACAGCGCACCTCACCACCGTTTCGCTGTCATACATGTCTTGCACCACTCTCACATACTTCTCTGCCACTCCTGACTTTCTCATACAGTACCACATTTCCTCTCTTGGCACCCTATCATATGCTTTCTCTAGATCCACAAAGACACTGTGCAACTCCTTCTGACCTTCTCTATACTTCTCCATCTGCACTCTTAGAGCAAACATTGCATCTGTAGTACTCTTTCTTAGCATGAAACCGTACTGCTGCTCACTGATTGTCACCTTTCCTCTTAACCTGGCTTCAACAACTCTTTCCCATATCTTCACAGTGTGGCTGATCAACTTTATGCCTCTGTAGTTACTACATCTCTGAGCATCACCTTTGTTCTTGAAAATTGGTACCAAAACACTTCTTCTCCACTCCCCAGGCATCCTCTCACTCTCCAAGGTTGTGTTCCACAGTCTGGTTAAAAAGTCCACTGCCATCTCTCCTAAACATCTCCATGCCTCCACTGATATGTCATCTGGACCAACCGCCTTTCCATTCCTCATCCTCTTCAAAGCTGCCCTCACTTCTGCCTTGCTAATCCTCAAGACTTCCTTGTTCATCATCTTTCCTTCATCCATCCTCCTCTCTCTTTCATTTTCTTTATTCATCAGCTCTTCAAAGTACTCCTTCCACCTCCTCAATACACTCATCATTTGTGAGTACATTACCATTTCTGTCCTTAATCAACCTAACCTGCTGCACATCCTTTCCAGCTCCATCTCTCTGTCTAGCCAATCGATACAAGTTCTTTTCTCCTTCCTTAGTGTCCAGCCTCTCATACAACTCACTATATGCCTTTTCCTTTGCCACCTCTCTTCTTTGCCATACACCTAGATTCCAAATAATCCTGTCTACTTTCTTCATCTCCCCGACTATCCCACTTTTTCTTTGCCAACCTCTTCCTTTCGATACTTTCCTGTACCTCCTCATTCCACCACCAAGTCTCCTTCTCTTCCTTCCTCTGTCCACTGGATACACCACATACATTTCTACCCGTTTCCCTCAATACTTTTACTGTATTTTCCCAGTCATCTGGTAATTCTTCCCTACCACCTTTTACTTTTTCTGCCAGGCAAACACTGATTCAAATGACCATCCTTCCTATGTTTGATTATGGTGACATCATTTAGAGAACAGCATGTAAGGGCTTGCTGCAAAAGCTTGATGTCCTTTACCACTCTGCCATCCAGTTTGTAACAAATGCTCCTTCCAGAACACATTACTGCACTTTATATTCTTCTCTTAATTAGTCATCATTATATGCCCGTCACAAAATGCACTGGTTTATGTTAATATCTCTCCTTGGTCGGTCTCTCCCTATCTGAATCAGCTGTTGCACACTTCATCCTCTGTATACAACACCCCTTCTGCAAATTTAATTTTGCTGACAGTCCCAAAAACAAAATCGTCAATAGGTTTGTTATCATTTCAGTCTGCTGCAGCCAGAGATTGGAACGGCCTCTAAAAAACACTTAAGTTGGATGCCTTTGTCTCTAAAGCAGCCTTTAAAACTATGATTATGAACCATGTTAAGGAAGAATGCTATTGTCACTTGAATTGCTAGACATAACATGATAAGGTTCAACCAACCTGTTCTCTTTGGCTGCCTTTATGTATATATTTTAGCTATGTCTATGTTATGTCTTGTGATAGTGTGTTTTGTTTTAGCTGTTATTCTGACTATATGTTTTAACTGTGTCCTCGTAAATGTTTTTTAATATATGTCTTTGTCTAGTGTTTGTTTTCCCCTTGCCCCTTCCCCCAAGCCACAGTTGTAAATAAGAATGTGTTCTTAATCCATCTTGCCTGGTTCAATAAAGGTTAAATAAAAAAACCAAAACACTCAGAGCCTGTATCAACTCCTTCCTGAACTGTGTGTGACCTTCTTCCTTCTGTAAGTTCCCCCACTTAATCTTTGGCTCTGCCTTCACTCTCTTCCTCTTCTTACTTTCCAAAGTCATCCTAGAGACTACCATCTGATGCTGTCTAGCTACACTGTCCCCTGCCACTACCTCACAGTCTCCTATCTCTTTCAGATTTCTCCTTCTGCATAAAATATAGTCTACCTGTGTGCACCTTCCTCCACTCTTGTAAGTCACCCTATGTCCCTCTCTCTTCTTGAAGTATGTGTTCACCACAGTCATTTCCATCCTTTTAGCAAAAGCCACAACCATCTGTCCTTCCACATTTCTCTCCTTAAGACCATACCTACCCAGGACCTCCTCATCACCTCTTTTCCCTTCACCTACATGTCCATTAAAGTCCGCTCCAATCACCATTCTCTTCCCCCTGGGAAAACACTCTACCACTTCATCCGACTTACTCCAGAATTCCTCTCTCTTCTACCTGACATCCAACTTGTGGGGCATACGCACACTGACAGCATTCAACATCACACTTTTAACTTCTAGCTTCAAACTCATGATTCCTGAACACTCTTCACATTTTCTTCCTTCAAGATTACTCCTACTCCATTTCTCTTCCTAGCTACACCATGGTAGAACAGTTTAAATCCCCCTCCAATGATCCTAGCCTTGCTTCCCTTCCTTCTGGTTTCTTGAACACACAGTATATCAGCCAACTCTCTGCCTTTAAGCTGGATTCATGCCGCACCTCTGCTGTCCGCGTATGTGTAACCGGAAACCTCATGTGATGAAATTTACATCATCGTCTCCACTCCACTAGTGTCTGCAGTGCTCAACCGCGGACGACTGCGTGCAGCCCAAATTTTG
Organism: Pholidichthys leucotaenia; assembly: GCA_020510985.1. Classification (NCBI taxonomy): domain Eukaryota; kingdom Metazoa; phylum Chordata; class Actinopteri; order Cichliformes; family Pholidichthyidae; genus Pholidichthys; species Pholidichthys leucotaenia. The sequence continues at coordinate 289,100,358 of CM035847.1, read as the reverse complement.
TGACTGCGCCGCCTGCCCCCGACCTGAACACGTTGAAAAGCGCATGTGCAAGACTGAACGTCCCATTCACGAGGTGGCGATATTGACACAGCATACCAACACAAAGTAGATGAAGAAGACAATGAGGAAGCAGAAGACGAGAATAAACATACATGAATCATACATACATACTTCAGCAGCAGCATCTTCGTGGGAAAGGAGTGAAAACCGGGAAGCCAAGCAGGAGAAAGCAAGCAGCATTTCTTTGTTGGTGAAAATCCCGGCGCATCGGTGCATTGGCACTACCTATTGGGCGGGAGTGAAACTACAAATGATGGTTGTGCGCATGCGTCAACCGCTTGGCCTGGGTAGACGAAAAAAGTGAGCATGTACAGCGCTGTGTGTGTACCGGGCTCGTCCAAAGCGTATGCGGATCAAAGCGAACAAGAGGGGAAATGCAGCATGGATAAGGCTTAACCAGTCATAGTCCCTACATTTAATGTCCCTACTCTCACCTCCACACTTCTACCTTTCCTTTTCTCTCTCTCTCTCTCCCTCCTAACATGCCTTCCCCCTCTCCTCCTCCTTGATCTTCAACCAATAGTAGTCCAGTTTCCACCAGCTCCTGTCTGTTAACAGCACCAATGGCAGTCATTGTTAACCCGGGCCTCGACCGATCCGGTATGACAGTCTCATTCATCGTGATCCACATGTTTGATTTGGCCAAGGTTTTACGTGGGATGCCCTTTCTGACACAACCCTCCCCATTTACCCGGGCTTGGGACTGGCACTAGGAGTACACTGGCTTGTCTGGCTTGTGCACCCCTTGTGGCTGGGTTGCTGAAGAACTCAGTTGTTTATTCTCTAAAATGTGCAAAATCTCACCAAGACTGCAGCTGTAGATCTCAAATATTAAAACACCTCAATGTGACCGATGTAGCCAATTGCTACACAAATTCTGAGTGTTGTGGCTTAGGTCTGGATCAGAACCACTGCCTCATCTCTCTGCTCTGAGCCCCCCTCACCTATCACTGATCCCTCCTGCAGCAGGATGTGAGTCGGTCCCTCTCTGATGTTCTGCAGCTCCTTCTCCAGCCGCTCCATGTTCCGGTCCAGCTGACCCACCCTGGCCTCCAGCTCCCTCTGCAGCCTGTCCATGTCTCTGCCCAGCTGACCCACTCCGGCCTCCAGCTCCCGCTCCAGCTGTCCCACCTTCCTCTGCAGCACCTCCTCCAGCTGCTCCACCCGGACCCGCAGAGCCTCCTTCTCCTCGGATAGCTCCGCGAAAGCCTCCCGGATCTGACCCACCAGCTCCACCGTCAGCTCCCTCATCTCGGTGAGGTCGAACGGGTCCCAGTCCCCGTCCCGAGCGCCTCTCTCCAGGGCAGCCCTGATGACAGCAGCAGCCGCGGTAAAGGAGGCTTCCACCAACGGCTGGATCTGGACCAGCTTCTCCTCCATGTTCCTTCCGAAGTAAAACCTCCACGTCTGTTTTTAATACAGGAATGTAAGTTTTATTCGGCTCTCATGGACCACAAACGCAAGCTTATTTTCTGTTAGCCTGTTAGCTGGCGTTGTGTGCGTCCCCGAAACACGTCCGGGTTAAACATCCGCTTCCGGTGTGAGATCTGAGCTACAACATAAAAGCCGCAGACAGGTTAGAGGGTCATAGAGTGAAGTACGTGGCGGTAGTGCACCTGTAAGCTGGTTGCCAACCGCCAATCAAATTTAAAGAAGAAGAGGGGAACGTCACAAAGCTATGAGGAAAACATAATCAAGTCTGTGGTGGTAATGCACCTTTGAGCTGGTTGTCAACTGCCAATCAAATCTAAGAGAACAACAAGCTATGCTATGTTCCGGCAGTTGCCTGTGCAATCAATGCAACTGGTGCTGAAATTGTTTAACAGGATATGGAAGGAGGGGGTTATCCCAAGTGGGTGGAAAAAGGCTGTAATTTTACCATTTAATAAGTCAGGGAAAGATCCAGCTCATCCAGACAGCTACAGGCCAATAGCATTGATGCCACATTTAGGGAAATTGATGGAGAAGGTGTTAGTTTACAGACTCTCATATGTACTAGAGCAAAGACGATTAATAAACAACTATCAGAATGGTTTTAGAAGATGAAGATCCACAGTAGATACTCTAGTTAGGGTAAGTAATGATATTGAAAAGACTCTCAAAATGAAAGAAGTAATGGTTATAGTTTATCTGGATATTGAAAAGGCTTATGACTCACTGTGGATGGATGGACTTCTTATGAAATTGAATAAAATAGACATTGGTGGTAGGATGTATAATTGGATAATGGATTTTTTAACACAAAGGACAATTAGGGTTAAAGTAGGATCAGTAGTTTCGAATGACTTTGAAATAGAAAATGGTGCTCCTCAGGGGAGTGTGATAAGCCCAGTTTTATTCAATATTGAAGCGGCATGAAATAAAGCGGCGTTAACAGGGTTTTATGTAGGGTTTATTAAATCATACCGCCTTCACGGGAACTCGGCTCCAGCCCATAGTGTGAGCAGGCTGAAGCCGAATTCCTCAGGCTCTCAGAGAGGAGACACAGTGTGTGTCTGCAGCAGCAGCTGAAGAGTGAGTGAATGAGAGAATGAGCATGGGTTACAGTGCAGTATATATACCCAACTACAACAATACATAAAAGAGCATTCCCCCAGCAGTTGATATGATCAAAGAGATAACAGAACAGGCATGAGACATTTGCATTTGAGAGACATCTTGATCTCGATCTCTAGATCACAGTAAGGACAGGATGCATGAACACAATGCATGAAAGGCAACATTAACATCACAGAAGTGAGCCAGAAGAAGCGGGGCTGCCTGTAGACATTAATACACATTTCATTGTTCTGTTAATTGCTCTAGCCGAGCACTGTGTCTGTCCAGTCTGTTGTGGGGGTTACACCAAACCGCCACACGCTCCCTCCCAGAGGGCTCGGCAGGAGGCCAAGGTCTCGATCATTCAGCTTGGGCAGCGAGCAGGAGAAGCTCTCTGCAGGAGGAGGGGGAGGGAGGAGGGGGGTAGTACGTGCCGGACGGGGACGGTGAAATCGTCCGAGCCGCGCAAAAATTGCTTGCTGGTCCGCGACGTCGAGGGGCTGTCCCGTTGAACGTGCGGAGGTCCACAAGAAGAAAAATTAGTCTCTGACTCCTCTCGTGGCCATGAAGAAAAGCAGGAGCGGCTGTAAGAAAAAAAAAAAAAAGACAAAAGCAGAGGGACTGGCGTGTTGACTTTAGGTTCAGGCGTAACCCTAAAGCCTCGGGAACCGCAGACAGCTGAATTCCCCTTGTGTGCCGTGGCTAAGACCATAAAATCCACTGAGCAAGCTGCGAGCCTCAGGTGTACGAGCAAGCCTGAAGGGCCAGTGTGCAGCAGAAGGAAGGCGGTCTATGTAGCCGTATGTGTCCCGTGTGTGGTGCGCCGTCCTCGTAACTCCCCGGTGCGTGCGCCGGGGTTCCGTGATGGGTGGGCCAGCTGGAGAGGAGAACCAGGGTCAGGAAACTTGGTGGAGATCCGTGCAGTCGGCGCCGAAAAACATCTATGATGAGCTGTGGCTGCAGATTAGTCATGGTGCGTTGGAGCGTTGAGGGGAGATAGACGATCTTTGTTCCTCAGGCTCGGGTAGATGAGTAGGATCGCTGAAAGGGAGGAGTAGCGGTGAGAGGGAGAAAACGTTCTGTGTCCCTCGGCCGGTCCAGCGTAGACGTCCCGATCTCAGGCGAGGGTCGCGCCATGACGTTTTCTGCAGTTTTCCCGGTCGTGGGTGATGTCCGGAGAGTAGCTCGCCTGTGTTGGCTCCACGTCGAGGTCTCCCTGAAGCAGAAGGAAGGGCAGCTCGTTTGCGTCAGGCTGCTGTGTTCACTGGCAGCCTGTTTTTGTCAGCATCGGGTCGCCAGCATGGCCGTCCAGACCAGAAGGTTGCTTTGCACAAAACATGTGCATGTTCGGAGTCACCAGTGAAGCGGCATGAAATAAAGCGGCGTTGGTGAAGGTTTTAAGTAGAGTTTGTTAAATCATACCGCCTTCACGGAAACTCGGCTCCAGCCCATAGTGTGAGCAGGCTGAAGCCGAATTCCTCAGGCTCTCAGAGAGGAGACACAGTGTGTGTCTGCAGCAGCAGCTGAAGAGTGAGTGAATGAGAGAGTGAGCATGGGTTACAGTGCAGTATATATACCCAACTACAACAATACATAAAAGAGCATTCCCCCAGCAGTTGGTATGATCAAAGAGATAACAGAACAGGCATGAGACATTTGCATTTGAGAGACATCTTGATCTCGGTCTCTAGGTCACAGTAAGGACAGGACGCATGAACACAATGCATGAAAGACAACATTAACATCACAGAAGTGAGCCAAAAGAAGCGGGGCTGCCTGTAGACATTAATACACATTTCACTGTTCTGTTAATTGCTCTAGCCGAGTGCTGTGTCTGTCCAGTCTGTTGTGGGGGTTACACCAAACCGCCACAATATAATGATTAATGACATGTTTGAGGATCAAGAGGGATCCATCAAAACAGCACTATATGCAGATGATGGAGCCATATGGACGAGGGGAAAAAATGAGAAATTTGTGTTCAAAAACATCAGGAAAGCAATGGAGAAAGTGGAAAAGTGGTCACATGAGCGGGGATTTAAATTTTCAAATGGTAAAATCTGCTATATGACTTTCGCAAAAAAACACAACTGGTACAGAACCATTAACAGAATATAATCAACCAATAAAGTCAGTGAGTTCAAATATCTAGGATTGTGGTTTGATAGTGCATACACATTGAGAGTTCATGTTGAAAATCTGGAGACAAAGTGCAAAAAAGTCATTAATCTCATAAAAGCTGTAGCTGGACATGAATGGGGTGCAGATAAAGAGGCATTAATTGATGTTTACAGGGCACTAATGCGATCGACATTAGACTACGGATGCATGATTTATGGAGCAGTGGCAAAGACAACTCTGGAAAAAATAGACAAAATGCAGCATAGACCGCTTCGCCTGTGCATTGGAGCTGTCAAAACAACACCAAACAATGCAGTTTTAATAGAAGCAGGAGAAATGCCGATGGATTTGAGAAGAGATAAACTTGCATTATCATACTGGGTCAAGCTGAAAGGAAGTGAGGAAACGAATATTTCAAAAACAACACTACAAGACTGCTGGGAATACCCTAACTTCCAGGGACACGGGTTTAGGTGGACAATTGAAAGAAGGACCAGCATGTATGGGCTGCACACTATTGATATAGCTAACACCAGTCCAGTGAGTAATGTTCCCCCTTGGTTGTTTCCGGGAATAGAAGTAGACGCTACTCTGCTAATGAGGAAAAAGGATTGGCATATGAGTGAAGTTGGTGTTAAAACAAGCATTTACCTCAGGAACAATTACTATAACTACTTACAGCTCTATACTGATGGTTCAAAGAACAAAGAGGGTTCTGTTGGAGTTGGAGTATACATTCCAGAGTTTAAAGTGACCATCGCAAAAAGACTCTCCAACAACACATCCATGTTTACAGCAGAGATTGTGGCAATAATTATTGGTTTGCAGTCGGTGGAGTAGGTCAGACTGGACCAGGTGGTGGTGTGCACGGACTCACTTGCACTGTTAAAAACCATACAGACACTAAAATCTACAAGGGAAGACCTGGTGATTAAGCTATATCACAGTTTATTTAGGGTACACAGGGGTGGTGGAGAAGTTCAGTTTTGTTGGGTTCCTGCACATGAAGGGTTGAAAGGGAATGACTGCGCAGACAAATTAGCAAAAAGTGCTCTTGGGAAAGAGATAACTATACTATTGTCTCTTGGAAAAGGTGAAGGGAAAGCAGTAATCAAGAAAAAAGGAACTGAGCTATGGCAAAAAAGATGGGATGAAGATCATAAAGGTAGATTGTATTACAAAATACAAAAATCTATTGCAATAAAGAATTTCATAACAACCAAAAGGAGGGAAGACATCATTATGGCAAGACTCAGACTTGGTCATACACGTTTAAACGGCACTTTATTCACCATGGGGAAAAGCGAAAGTGACAAATGTAGAGAATGTGGAGTAAAAGAAAATGTCGAACACATCTTATTACACTGTCACAAATACAGAAATGAAAGACAGATAATGAAAAATGAAGTTCGAGAGGCCGGTAGGAAATGGGATTTAACTGGGATTTTGGGAACAGATGGAGATGGAGAGGCACTAAGAATCACGAGAAGGGCTCTTTACTCTTTTTTAAATAACACAGGATTAAGTCATAGAATTTAGATGTCGGGCTCAGATGACATAATGTTACACACTCTTGTACAGTAGGTGGCAGTATGCATCTTTCAGTTGTTTGCTATCCGCCAGTAACCGAGAGAAGAAGAAAAACATAATATAAAATAAACGTGGAGCAAAATCAAGAAAAAGCCACACTTTAACATGAATTAAACGGTCTTATCTACTTGAAAAAGCAACTAAATTTAGAGGGGGTTTTTTTGTAGAAGAAACAATTTTTTGTAAAGTTTCAAATTTATGAGAAATTTTCAGCTTTCTCAATTTCCTGCAAGGAAAGGGAAAATGACAAATTTACAAGAAACACCTATAATAATAATAATAATAATAATAATAAAACCATGGGTGTGGGGCACCCCCACAACAGACTGGGACAAGCAGTGCGCTCGGCTAGAGCAATTAACATAACAGTGAAATGTGTGTATTAATGTCAACAGGCAGCCTCGCTTCGTCTAGCTCTTTCCTGCTCAGTACTGTGATGTTAATGTGCCATTCATGCATTGTGTTCATGCTTCCTGCTCTTACTGTGATGCAAATGTCCCATGCCTTTCATGTATTGTCTGTAACTGGGTATATAAGCTGACTGAAATTCATGTTCACCCTCTCTCTGACTACTGCTGCTGACACACGCATTCTGTGTCTCCTCACGAGAGCCTGAGGACCCGCTCCAGCCTGCCTGCACAGGGCTGGAGTGAGTCTTATGATGGGGGATGAATGATAATAAACACCCTTTTAAACTCTCAGTTCGCTGCCTTATTATTCTTCCGCCACATTGGTGACCCCGAGAATGCACACGCTTTGTGCAACGCAACCTTCTGGTCTGGACAGCCACGCTGGTGACCCGACGACAACGAACGCAGCACCCGGCGGTGATTCTCCGATGACAAGCGAACGCAGCAGCCTGACGCAAATGGACTGCCCTCCCTTCGGCTACAGGGAGACCTCGACGCAGAGCCACCACCAGGCGAACTCTCTGGAGATCATCCACGACTGGGAATGCTGCAGAAAGCGTCACGGTGCGACCCTCGCCTGAGATCGGGACATCCACGCTGGACCGACCGAGGGACACAGAACGTCTTCTCCCTCTCACCGCTCCTCCTCCCTCTCAGCGCTCCTACGCATCTACATGAGCCCGAGGGACAAAGATCGTCTATTTCCTCGCACCGCTCCAACGCACCACGACCGAACTACAGCAACAGCTGAACAGGGATGATTATCGGCGCCGACTACGCTGATCTCCAGCAAGCTCCCTGACCCTGACTCGCCTCTACAGCGGACCTGCCATGCACCGAACCCCTGCACACGCACCAGGGGGTATGAGGACAGCGCACCACGCACGGGACATACCGGCTCTACACAGACCGCCAGCGTCCTTCGCCGCTGCACACGGAACCTTCAGGGCTGCTCACACACCTGAAGCATCACACGCAGCTCGCTCACAGGATTTTGTATGGGTCTCAGCCACGGCGCACAAGGGGAATTCAGCCGTCAGCTGTTCCCGAGGGCTTTAGGGCTGCGCCCGCACCTAAAGTCAACACGCCAAGTTCCTCTGCTTTTGTTTTTTGCTCACAGCCGCTACACAGCCTCGCAGCTCCTGTTTTTCTTCATGGCCGCTATTAATCCTCGCAGGACTTAACCGCGAGAGGAGTCAGTGACTAATTTTTTTCTTCTTACAGCTGCTGTGGACCTCCGCACGTTCAACGGGACAGCCCCTCGACATCACGGATCCACAGGCAATTTTTGCGCGGCCCAGACAATTTTGCCGTCCCGGGCCGGCACTTGCTACCCCCACCCCCCTCCCTCCACCACCGCCTGCAGCGAGCCTTCCCCGCAGCTCGCTCCCAAAGCCGGACTATCGAGGCCTCAGCTTCCCGCTGAGCCCTCTGGGGGGGGGAGTGTGTGGGGCACCCCCACAACAGACTGGGACAAGCAGAGCGCTCGGCTAGAGCAATTAACATAACAGTGAAATGTGTGTATTAATGTCAACAGGCAGCCTCGCTTCGTCTAGCTCTTTCCTGCTCAGTACTGTGATGTTAATGTGCCATTCATGCATTGTGTTCATGCTTCGTGCTCTTACTATGATGCAAATGTCCCATGCCTTTCATATATTGTCTGTAACTGGGTATATAGTTAGTTAGTTAATCCCTTCACACCTGAAGGTGTATATGGGCGGCGCCTATCTCCGTTTCTCTGACCCTAGGCCACACAGCTACTGTAAGTAGTGAAAGCTACAGCGGGGGGTCAGTCCTCTGGTAGCTCTGTGTGTAACTTTACTTTCCCCATTCCATTATGCGGAGCACCACGCTAGAAGGCAGAAAGCACCATTATATTATATGGTCTTTGGTATGACCCGGCCGGAATTTGAACCCCTGCCTCCCGGGTGTGGGGCGGATGCTCTACCAACTGAGCCACCACTCCGGTAACTGGGTATATAAGCTGACTGAAATTCATGTTCACCCTCTCTCTGACTACTGCTGCTGACACACGCATTCTGTGTCTCCTCACGAGAGCCTGAGGACCCACTCCAGCCCGCCTGCACAGGGCTGGAGTGAGTCTAATGATGGCGGATGAATGATAATAAACTTCCTCAAAAACTCTCAGTCCACTGCCTATTTCATTCCGCCACAATGGGGATCACTGGAAGATCATAGAGATTTTAGTGATCGCTGGTCACTCACTGAATATTCATTAAGAGATCTGGCCAGTTTTTCATCTTTCAACAATCTCTCATATACGTATGTACCTCGAGACTCCCGGTCACCCAAGAAACACAGCAATCTCAATGATCCCTCAGCGATCTCTCACTGTTCACCCAACAATCTCTGTGCTGTGTGAAGGGGCCCCTAACAGGACTATGCAAAAACTACCAGATGGATTTCGATGAAATTTTCACCAGATGTGGCCTTTGGGCTAGGGATGAATCCATTAAATTTTGGAGGTTATCCAGGTCAGGATGCAGATTCTGGATCACTTTTTGACTTTCTGAGATAGGGCCTTGGTGGAGGTATGCGCTCTTTGAGTGGCCTCTAATTCTTTACATACCATGAGTGCATTCTTCTGCCAAGGCCTTATCTCACAATGTTAAAGAAAGTGAAAAAGTGATCCAGAATCCCCAGCCTGACCCAGATTACCTCCAAAATCTAATGGGCTCATCCGTAGTCCAAGGGCCACCTCTGGTGAAAATTTCATCAAAATTCATCCTGGAGATTTTGCTTAATCCTGCTAATAGAGACAGACAGAGACGATCGCATTACCTCCTTAGCGGAGGTAATAAATTTGTGACTTTTTCCTGTAATTTTTTTTCTTGTAAATTTTCCATATTTTTTTTTTTTGTTGTTGTAAATTTGTGCCTTTTTTGTCACTGTTTAACTCTTTGTTATTTGTGACTTTTTTCTTGTAAATGTACCGGAGTAGTGGCCTAGTTGATAGAGCGTCGTTCACGTCCCAGCCGGGTCATACAAAGACCGTATAAAAATGGTTCTTTCTGCCTTCTAGCTTGGTGCTCAGTATACAGGTACATCTCAAAAAATTAGAATATCATGAAAAAGTTCAATATTTTTGGTCACTCATGTCAGAAAGTGAAACCCATATATTATATAGATTCATTACACAGAGAGTGATATATTTCAAGTGTTTATTTATTTTAATTTTGATGATTATGGCTTACAGCCCATGAAAACCCCAAATTCAGTTTCTCAAAAAAATAGAATATTACATAAAATTAATTTAAAAATGTTTTTTTAATAGAAATGTTGTCCGACTGAAAAGTATGTCCATGTACACACTCAATACTTGGTCGGGGCTCCTTTTGGATAAATTACTGTATCAATGTGGCGTGGCATGGAGGTGATCAGCTTGTGGCACTGCTGAGGTGTTATGAAGGTCCAGGTTGCTTTGATAGTGACCTTCAGCTCATCTGCATTGTTGGGTCTGGTGTCTCTCATCTTCCTCTTGACAATCCTCCATAGATTCTCTGTGGGGTTTAGGTCAGGAGAGTTTGCTGGCCAATCAAACACAGTGATGCCATGGTCATTAAACCAGGTTTTGATACTTTTGGCAGTGTGTGTGTGTGTGTGGGGGGCAAGTCCTGCTGGAAAGTGAAATCAGCTTCTCCATAAACCTTGTCAGCAGAGGGAAGCATGAAGTGCTCTAAAATTTCCTGGTAGACGACTGCGCTGACTTTGGTCTTGATAAAACACAGTAGACCAACACCAGCAGATGACATGGTTCCTCAAATCATCGCTGACTGTGGAAACGTCACACTAAACCTCAAGCAACTTAGATTCTGTGCCTCTCCACTCTTTCTCCAGACTCTGGGATTTTGGTTTCCAAATGAAATGCAAAATTTACTTTTATCTGAACAGAGGTCATCTACTGGTGTTGGTCCACTGTGTTTTATCAAGACTAAAGTCAGCTCAGTCGTCTACCAAGAAATTTTACAGCACTTCATGCTTCCCTCTGCTGACAAGCTTCATGGAGAAGCTGATTTCATTTTCCAGCAGGTCTGTGTGGAGTTTGCATGTTCTCCCCATGTCTGCGTGGGTTTACTCCGGGATTTCCCCGGTTTCCTCCCACATGCCCAAAAAACATGCAAGTTAGGTTAATTGGCATCAAATTGGGATTTTAAATTGTCCTTAGGTATGACTGTGAGAGTGAATGGTTGTCTGTCTCTCTGTGTTGGCCCTGCGATGGACTGGCGATCTGTCCAGGGTGTACCCTGCCTCTCACCCAAAGATGCTGGGATAGGCTCCAGCCCCCCGTGACCCGAAAAGGATTAAGCAGAAGAAGATGGATGGATGGATGGATTCCAGCTGATTTCATTTCCCCCCCACACTGCCAAAAGTATCAAACCTGGTTTAATGACCATGGCATCACTGTGTTTGGCCAGCAAACTCTCCTGACCTAAACCCCACAGAGAATCTATGGAGGATTGTCAGGAGGAAGATGAGAGACACCAGACCCAACAATGCAGACGAGCTGAAGGTCACTATCAAAGCAACCTGGACCTCCATAACACCTCAGCAGTGCCACAGGCTGATCACCTCCATGCCACGCCACATTGATACAGTAATTAATCCAAAAGGAGCCCCGACCAAGTACTGAGTGTGTACATGGACATACTTTTCAGTTGGCCAACATTTCTATTAAAAAAATATTTTTTTTTAAATTAATTTTATGTAATATTCTAATTTTTTGAGAAACTGAATTTTGGGTTTTCATGGGTTTTAAGCCATAATCATCAAAATTAAAATAAATAAACACTTGAAATATATCACTGTGTAATGAATCTATATAATATATGGGTTTCACTTTCTTAAATGAGTGACAAAAAATATTGAACTTTTTCATGATATTCTAATTTTTTGAGATGTACCTGTAATAGAATGGGGAAAGGAAAGTTTATCACATAGATACCAGAGAACTGACCCCCCCCCCCCCACACACACACACTGTAGTGTTCACTGCTTACAGTAGCTGTGTGGCCTGGGGTCACTGAAATGGACATAAGCGCCACAGCCTATACACCATATAGTGTCCACATGCTGTCGAAGGGACTTAACTAACTTGTAAATGTGCTTCCTTTTTCTCATAAATTTGTCACTTTTTTCTTGTCTATGTGCAACTTTTTGCTCATAAATTAAAATTTTTTTCATCATAAAATTTTATAAACCTTTTCTCTTGAACATTTGGACTTTTTTCTTGTCAGTGTGCCATTTTTTCACAAGCTGACTAATTTTTGCTTTTATCTTTGCAACTTAAACATTTTTTCTTGTGAATTTGTGATTTTTTTCTTGTCAATGTGCAACTTTTTTCTCATTAAAGTTGCTGCTTTTTTAAAAAATCATAAATTTTCAACTTTTTTCTTGTGCCATTGGTCAAACCTCAGATTCAGGAGGAACAATGTGGTTTTCATCCTGGCCATGGCACATCAGACAAACTCTTTACCCTCTCGAGAATCCTTGAGGGTTCGTGGGAGTTTGCCCAACCAGTCTACATGTGTTTTGTCGACTTGGAGAAGGCATTCAACTGTGTCCGTCGTGGTCTCTTTTGGGGGGTGCTGCGGGAGTATGGGTTATCGAGTTCATTGCTACAAGCTATCCGGTCTCTATATGACCGTTGTGAGAGTTTGGTCCGTATTGCCAACACTCAGTTGCGCCTAGACAGGTGCATGGCAAAGAGAAAGGTGGCAAAGGCAAAGAGTGAATTGTATGAGAGGCTGGACACTAAGGAAGGAGAAAAAGGACTGACTGGCTAGACAGAGAAATGGAGCTGGAAAGAATGTACAGCAGGTTAGGCTGATTGAAGAAAGAAATGAATTCTTCATTTAGAAGATGAAAGAAATGGTAATGCACTAACAAATGACGAGAGTGTGTTGAGAAGGTGGAAGAAGTACTCTGAAGAGCTGATGAATAAAGCAAATGAGAGAGAGAGGAGGATGGATGAAAGAAAGATGGTGAACAAGGAAGTCCCCAGGATTAGCAAGGCAGAAGTGAGGGCAGCTTTGAAGAGGATGAGGAATGGAAAGGCGGTTGGTCCAGATGACATATCAGTGGAGGTATGGAAATGTTTAGGAGAGATGGCAGTGGACTTTTTAACCAGACTGTGGAACACAACCTTGGAGAGCGAGGGGATGCCTGGGGAGTGGAGAAGAAGAAACAAGAACAAAGGTGATGCTCAGAGCTAAAGTAACTACAGAGGCATAAAGTTGATCAGCCACACTATGAAGATATGGGAAAGAGTTGTTGAAGCCAGGTTAAGAGGAGAGGTGACAGTGAGCAGCAGTACGGTTTCAGGCCAAGAAAGAGTACTACAGAAGCAATGTTTGCTTTAAGAGTGTTGATGGAGAAGTATAGAGAAGGTCAGAAGGAGCTGTACTGCGTCTTTGTGGATCTAGAGAAAGCATATGATAGAGTGCCAAGAGAGGAAGTGTGGTACTGTATGAGGAAGTCAGGTGTGGCAGAGAAGTATGTGAGGGTACTCCAAACATATTTACAAGACGACATGTAAACTCACATAAGGATTGACATTTCCAGCCTGTGTTGTGTTATAGCTTAGTTTTTCTTTTTTCTCTGTGACACTATGTCTTAGATTTGTTTTTGAATAGTAACCGCTTAACTTCGACTAGCTCAGTTTTCTTTTTCTCTCAGTCATATTTTGTCTTAGCCTTGTTTTAAATTGTAATCGCTCTTGTCTTGTTTTCTCTTTTTTCTCCTTTGAATTCTTGGATGGAATATGGGTGGGCAATATAAGCTGCGGCTTCAGCCATCACCCATTTCGGATAACTCACGTGGAATTGTATAGTAGAAGGAGTCTTTGTCTAATTTGACCTTGTTGTTATATTATACAGTTTCTTTTAACCTGTAATATACTATCCGAAATAAAATAAATAATTCAATTCAATTCAATTCAGGGTGGTGCAGGACATGTATGAGGACAGTGAGACGGTGATGAGGTCCGCTGTAGGAGTGACAGATAGATTCATGGTGGGGGTGGGATTACATCAGGATTTGGCTCTGAGCCTCTTCTTGTTTGCCATGGTGATGGACAGACTGACAGATGAGGTCAGGCAGGAGTCTCCGTGGACCATGATGTTTGCAGACGACACTGTGATCTGTAGTGAAAATAGGGAGCAGGTGGAAGAGAACCTGGAGAGGTGGCAGTATGCTCTGGAGAGAAGAGGAAAGAAAGTCAGTAGAAGCAAGACAGAATACATGAGTGTCAATGAGAGGGAGGCAGGTGCAACGGTGAAGATGGAAGGAGTAGCAGTAGTGAAAGCAGATGAGTTTAAATACCTGGGGTCATCCATCCAAAGCAATGGAAAATGCACAAGAGAGGTGAAGAAGAGAGTGCAGGCAGGGTGGAGAGGGTGGAGACGAGTATCAGGGGTGATTTGTGACAGAAGGGTAGCAGCAAGAATGAAAGGGAAGATTTACAAGATGGTAGTGAGACCTGCTATGATGTATGGTTTGGAGACGGTGGCGCAGGAGGAGGAGCTGGAGGTGGCAGAGTTGAAGATACTAAGATTTTCATTGGGAGTGACTAGGAGCGACAGGATTAAAAATGAGTATATCAGAGGGACAGCTCAGTTTGAGCGGTTTGGAGACAAAGTGAGAGAGGCAAGGCTGAGATGGTTTGGACATGTGCAGAGAAGGGACAGTGGATATATTGGACAAAGGATGTTGAAGATGGAGCTGCCAGGCAGGAGGAAAAGAGTAAGACTACAGAGAAGATTCACGGATGTAGTGAAGGAGGACATGGAGAGGGTTGGTGTTACTGAGGAAGATGAAGGGATAGGGTGAGATGGAGGCAGATGATCCACTGTGGAGACCCTAAAGAGAGCAGCCCAAAGAAGAAGAAAGAAGTTGAACTTGTTTCCAGTGAGAGTTGGACTCTGCCAGGGCTGCCCTTTGTCCTGTTCATGATATTTATGGACAGGATTTCTAGGTTCAGCCAAGGAATGGAGGGTGTCATGTTTGGTGACCACAGGATTTCGTCTCTGCTGTTTGCAGATGATGATGTCCTGTTTGCTTAATCGAACAATGACCTACAGGTCTTGCTGGGATGGGTTGGTACTGAGTGTGAATAGGCCGGGATGAGAATCAGTACCTCCATATCCAAGTCCATGGTCCTCAGCTGGAAAAGGGTGGATTGTCCTTTCCGGGTCAGGGACAAGGTCCTGCCTCAAGTGGAAGAGTTCAAGCATCTCGGGGTCTTATTCACGAGTGATGGGAAAATGGAGCAGGAGATTGACAAACGGATCAGAGCAACGTCTGCAGTGATGCGGACGTTGTACTGGTCTGTTGTGGTGAAGAGGGAGCTGAGCTCTAAGAGAAAGCTGTTGATTTACCGGTCAGTCTACGTTCCTACCCTCACCTATGGTCATGAGCTTTGGGTAATGACTGAAAGAATGAGATTGCGGATACAAGTGGCTGAGATGAGCTTCCTCTGTAAGACTGCTGGACTCACCCTTAGAGATAGGGTGAGGATCTCAGTCATCTGGAAAGGCTCAGAGAAGAACCGCTGCTCCTCCACATCAAAAAGAGCCAGTTGAGGTGGTTTGGGCATTCAATCAGGATGCCTCGTGGACACATCCCATTTGAGGTGTTTTGGGCACATCCCACTGGGAGGAGACCCCGGGGCAGACCCAGGACACTCTGGATAGACTATGTCTCCCAGCTGACCTGGGAATGCCTCGTTATCCTCCCTGAAGAGCTGGAGCAGGTGGCTGGGGAGAGGGAAGTCTGGGCTTCTCTGCTTGAACTGCTGCCCCCGTGACCCGGACCTCCAGAAAAGTGGTAGAAGATGGATGGATGGATGAACTCTTCCCCATTCCCCCAAACACAATCTTGCATAGAGTCCCCAGATGTCTAGAAAAGGCCCAGTCTGCCAGCTGTGTGCAACATGTTGCAGACCTTTAAATTTCTTACACCGATACCTTAAACGGACACCTGCTGTAAAATCCCCCAGTCCCACTTAAAAAAAAAAGACAGAGACAAATGTTCTGTTTCAATATCACAATCTGCATTTATCAATTCAAAGAAACAACTGTACAGAGTCAATGGTTTGCAGTTGGTTCTGATGTTTTGTACATTATTGGTTCATTCATTCTCCTTTTTCCGTGTTGGTAGCTGTGTGGCCCCTGTCAGGCCCCTGTGTGATGGTTGTTGTGGACAGATGGGAGGTCAGAGACATGCACGGCGGTACCATAGCAATACAGGTGATGTCATTCATGCAACCTCTGTGTCCTGATGTGTTTGTGTGTGTGGAGGAGGTGTGGATCATTTTCAACAACAAAAAAATAAAAAGTCAGACAACCTCACTTCAACACAGACTCGGGAACAGTTAAACACAGGAAAAAAAAAAAGGCGAGTTTCACCAGTGGTGCTGTGGATAAACTTTTGTTTTTCATACAGAAAAATACTTCTGAGCAAATATATTTATACATTATCAGGCTGCTGCAGACAGACGGACAGACAGAAAGGCCAGGGACAGACAGACAATAGTGACTGGGCTCCTCGCAGCTGAAACACCAAACTCTGTTCTGTTGAAGGATATAATCTCAGATTAGGCTGGATCTGGGCTGTTTCTGTCTTTTGGGGGGGCTCTGTGGAGGACTGTGTTTGGTAGGCCCACGTTTTTGGAGTGGGGAAGAGTTCAAAAAGTTTAAAATGAACAAAAAAATCGTAAACTTTCATTGTCTAGATGAATCAAAAAATAAATAAACCATTACATAGAATAAGAATTTAATCAGCATCCAAATGAATAGAGTAAATTTACAAGTCACAAATTTATGAGAAAAAAATACAATTTACAAGAAGAAAGTTGCAACTGTACAAGAAAATTTACAATGACACCAACAAAAAGGGGTCTAATAGAAAAAAGGCATACACTTGCAAGAAAAAAGTAGAAAATAAATAAGAAAAAAGTACAAGATTATGAGAAAAGTTTCAAATTTTGAGAGAAAAGCTGAAAATTTATGAGGAAAAAATATAAAATTTTTAAGAAAATAATTGTAAATTTGAGAAGAAAAAATTGCAACTTTAAGAAAAAAAATCTCAAATTTATGAGAAAAAACTTGCAAATTTATAAGAAAAAAGTGCAAGATTATGAGAAATAAAGCTTCAAATTTTGAGAGAAAAGCTGAAAATTTCAGAAAAAAAAAGCGATCAAATTTAGGAGAAAAAAGCTACAAATTTACGAGAAAAAAAAAATCAAATTTAGGAGAAAAAAGCTGCAAATTTACGAGAAAAAAGGTCAAAGGTAATTTTAATTCTCTCTTAAAAATAATTTGAATGAGGTAAAACTTGTAGCTTGAGGGGAAAGTGGCTGAGGAGGTCTGTGTGACGTAAATGTTGCCATCCTCTCCAGTCCGCCAGGCTCCCTCCGTGGCTGCGTGGGTGCAGCAGAAATTCTGTGACCACACGGACTGTGCGCGCTGATTACATCTAACCTCCAGTTCAAAAGGTGGCGCCACCCACACAGCATACAAAGACAAAGGGATGAATCAAAAAGAAACTTGACAAGACCAGAGAAAGAAAAAAGTACAGACGATTAGCGCTAAAAGTGGTAAACAGGAATTCCTGTTCTCGCCTTCATGCAATCGTTGTCGTTGCTAAAATGTGTGTGGCTCTCGCGTCTTTCCAGCAAAAAGGAAAAAGAAAGAGTTAAATATTATGTCATTTTGAATCAACTTAATGTGGCAAAACAGAAAGTTTTTCCTCAAAAAAAATTGCATTTTTTTTTTACATTTAAAGTTTTTTCTTTTTTTATACCTTGTCAGTTTTTACAATAAAATTACTTTTTTCTACATAAATTTACAAATAAAATTATCAAAATGAATAAAGATGGAGCCATTTCTGGTCGTTATTATAATACTAACAAGCCAATTTTTGTTTTGTTAATGTGAAAAAAGCATTGAATTTTTGCTTCTTTCAGAAAGATGTAAATGTTCCTAATAAAACTCTTTTAATAAGCCATTTCTGCCTATACAGCAGAGTATGAAAATGCTATAGCCCCCCTCCGCCACTAGAGGGTACCCAAGCTACAAGTTCACCCTGAACATCTTGTAAATGAGACTTTTTTTTTTCATAAATTTTAAACTTTTCCCCATAAATTTGATTTTTTTTTTCTTGTAAGTTTGCAGTGTCCGTATGGATGCTAGTTATTTTTTATTCTATGTAACAGTCATTTTTTTCTTGAAATCTAGACAATGATCCAAGTTTATTATATTTTAATGTTTCCGTTGGCAATGGAGAGATTGTTTTTCTTCTCAAATTTTAAAGGGTTTGAACTCTCCCAGTTACAAAAACAGGTTCCCCCAAACACAATCTTGCACTGGGCCCCCAAAAAGCTTGAAGCGGCCCTGCTTATCTTATCCTCTGCCGGAGCCCAGACACAACTGACCATCCTTGTCTCAGCCCTGCAACAGGCCAGCGTCCCTAGTGCAAAGAAAAAAGTTGCATAAAGTCTTCATTGCTACCATGGACATCATCATCATCCTCATTATCAACATTAAATCCCTGAAAACATCCTCCTCCAGCCCTCTCAGACTCCATATTTACTGCATACTGCTGAGTGGTTTTTGGTGTTGGAGACGCAACAGAGTCTGAAGTGTGGTCATGTTAGCTGCTGAAAGGCATCAGGAAGTCTGCACTGGTGTTTCTCTCTGCTTAAACACTTCTGAATAAAGCTCTTTCTGCTGAAGTGTGGAGTTTTAGCTTGTTTTCAGGAGGAGACACTGATCCAACCTGAAATTCTTTTCCAGAACAAACCTCTACATACATTCATTTCCATCAAAAAAGAGAACCTTTTAATGGGGGAAATAAATATTCAACCTGTCAACATTTTTTCCAGTACATATATTTCGGATGAAGCTACTCACATGAAATTTCCATCAGATTTTAGCATTAACTCAGGAAATCCACACATTGAAAGAAATCAAAACATTTACATTTATAAACAGTTATGTATGATGAAGTGGAATGAAACCGTAACAAAGTATTAATCACACCAGAAAAGACAGAACCTCAAGGCATGAAAAATCAAGGAATCAGCTGGAATCCGTAAGTCAGTGGAGAATAGTTTTATCTCCAATCTGTGGAAATTGATGTTAGATGGGTAGAAACTTCATGAGTGACTGTAAAAAGGTTTTTGTTACCAAGGTGTCATATAAGAAACATCTTATGACGTGTAAAAGCCAAGAGCTCTCCCAAGACCTTCATCATCTGATTGTTGCAAAATTAATTTGGTTAAAGACTTATATTAAAACATCTGAATCTTCCAGTGAGCACCACTGGGGCCATTACCCACAAATGTAAGGAACATCACTATACCATCAGCCAGCCACACACAAGAGCTCCTCACAAGATATCAGACCAAGGAGTCAGAAGGAAAGACAGAAGAGTAATCCAAGAGCCAAAGACAGCTCTCCAGAAAGACCTGGAGGCAGCAGGTATAATTGTGACAGACAAACAATAGGCAGTGAACTCTACCATCACAGGCCTCCATGCACATTCTGATATTAAGGAAAAGCCATCAGTAGCCAAAATGTTTTGGCCCAAATCCAGCAGGCCAGAAGGCCGGAGTCAGGCCAGATGCAGGAGTGAATGATGTGATAGAATTTATCCGACACACCGGGCCAGATGTGGGCTGAGTCAGCCCGCATCTGGCGGGCAAGTATTAATAATAATAATTCATATTATAAATACTGATTAACCGGAGTGGTCTCCCCCCTTGGACTTCCGCCTTGCTGTGGTGGGGGAGTTTGTGTATCTCTTCGACCCTGAGGGCTACACTGACGGGGGCTCGTCCCCTGGCAGGTCAAAAGGTAGAGGTCAGACAAAAGGGCAATCCACGGTCCTCCAGTTTAGGGGGATGGGTGTGAGGTCAGCAACCTCACCTTGTGAAAGAAGACATTGCTACAGAAATGAATACCAGAGACTTTTCACCTTCTAATTTTCTGGGAAGAGATGGCAGTTCTCCATTGCGAATGACGCGTAATGGTGAAAGCCGCAAAGAAGCCATGTCGCCGAAACTCCTCTCAGCCAGAACAACCTTTCGATTGGGCACCTGGAATGTCCACACACTTTTCAAAACATCAAGACTGGTACAAGCAGCAAATGAAATGAAGAGGTACTGGATGTCCCTACTCGGTCTATCAGAGATGAGATGGATCAAGTCAGGATAGACGTCACTATCATCCGGCAAACTCTTCCTCTATTCGGGTCATGAAGAAGACAATGCTCCACACACTGAAGGAGTTGGACTGCTCCTGAAAGTAACAGTTAAGACCACTCTCTTGGAATGGAATTCCATTTCATCATGCATCATCACTGCAAGGTTCTGAAGTAGGACCAAGAACGTCACTGTTATTCAATGTTATGCACCTACTAACGATGCAGAAGAGGAAGCTAAACACATCTTTTATGACGACCTCCAGAGAACCATCGATGAAAGGCAGAAACGAGATATTCTTATCGCCATGGGCAATCTGAATGCCAAAATTGGAAGCAACAATCTAGGAAAGGAGCGCATCATGGGAACTGAAGGACTCAGCCAAGCAAATGAGAACGGAGAACTTTTTACAGATTTTTGTATGTTCAACAACCTGGTCATCGGAGGAAGTATCTTTCAGCACTAAAGAATCCACAAGACAACCTGGGTGTCTCCCAATCATCACACTGAAAATCAAATTGACCACATCACCATTTGCCAAAAATTCAGACGAACTATGGAGGATGTACGAGTGATGAGAAGGGCTGACATCACTTCAGATCATCACCTCCTGATTGGATTTTTTAAGCTGAAATTGAAGAAATATTCATTAGATCACGACAAAACAAGTAAAAGGTACAACACCATGTTTTTACAAGATCCACCCATCATGACACATTTCAAATTGATCTTATCAAACTGGTTTGAAGCACTCAATGAACTATCAGACGAGGAGGAAGTTGAGACACTGTGGAAAACATCCAAGAAGGCATGTAAGTTAACTTGTGATGAGGTGCTTGGGAAAAAGAAGCCTCAACAACAAGAATGGTTGTCGTTGCAAACGACAAACCTCATTGAAGAACGGCGCAAGAAGAAGGAAGGGCTGAACATGGCAAGGACCAGAGCATCGAAAGCACAGAAATCCAAGGAACATACAGGCCTCAATAAAGAAGTGAAAAGAAGTGCAAGAAATGACAAGAGGAACTACATTGACAGCTTGACTCAAGACGCGGAAGATGCAGTGGGAAGAAGCGACACCAAGAAGCTGTACAGGATCACCAAGTAATTAGCAGGGAAAAGAACACATCACATCTGCAGCAAGGATGGAAGCCTCCTGTTCACGGAGTGGGAACAACTGAAACGTTGGCAGGGACACTTTGAAGAAATAATTGACTACCCCCCACCACACCTCCAGACATCAAGACCAAGACTTCATGATCAGTACAGAACATCCCAGCAAGAACGAGATTATAAAGGCTCTCAGGAACAACAAGACACCTGGACCTGACAAACCCTGAAGTACTGAAAACAATGCCACAAATATCAACTGAAGCCCTCCACAAGCTATTTAAAAGAATCTGGACAACTGAACAGCTTCCATCAGATTGGAAACATCCGTCACCTCATAAAGATCCCAAAGAAAGGCTCTCTGAAAATTTGCTCCAACTGATGAAAAATAACACTCTTATCGACCCCCGGCAAAGTATGTAACAGAATCCTTCTGGAAAGAATCAAGAAGTGGAATCTCATGACATCCTCCTTGAGGAGCAGGCTGGTTTTAGACAAGAATGCTCTTGTGTAGATCACATCGCAACACTCCATATGATAATCAAACAGAGCATGGAATGGAATTCATCGCTATATGTTTCCTTTATAGACTTCAAGAAAGCCTTTGATAGCGTTGACCGGAATGTGCTTTGGGATTTGTTCAACCATTATGGTATCCCAGACAAGATCGAATGCATGATTTGCCTCTCCTTTGAACCATCGACATGTCAAGTAGTCCACAACAACACCCTCACTGAAGTCTTTACTATGCAGACTGGAGTGCACCAGGAATGCCTACTATTCCCCTTCTTATTCTTATTAGTCATGGACTGGATCATGCACAGAGCTACAGCTGGCCATCACAGAGGAAAAGGAATCCAATGGATGCTCACGCAACACCTAGAGGCCACTGATTATGCAGGTGATGTTGCTCTCTTGTCTCACCGCTTCTTAGATATGAAGAACAAAATCACAAAAATGAAAGCACTCAGAAGAAACAGCATTGACAATCAACACCCAGAAGACAAAGAGCCTGCGAATCAACCACACCAACAACAGCAGTTTCACCGTGAACAACAAAGATATTGAAGAAGTAGTGAAATTTACCTACCTGGGCAGCACAGTCACCACCACTGGTGGAACAGATCAGAACATCAAAGTCCGCATTGGGAAAGCAACATCAGCTTTCATGATACTCCAACCCATCTGGCACTCAACTAAGATCTCACTTTAGACCAAGATCCGAATATTTAACTCTAACGTTAAGAGCATCCTGTTATATACCTTTGAGACCTGGCATTTCCTGAAGGCCTCCATCACGAAAATTCAAGTCTTTTTGAACAGATGTCTCCGCAACATCCTGGGTGTCAGATGGTTTGACAAAGTGAGCAACGAAGAGGCCTGGACAAAAACAGCGCAAAAGCTAGTCGAACCTGAAATCAAGGGAAGAAAGTTGAGGTGGTTGGGCCACACCCTGAGGAAGCCACTAGAGAACCCCACTAGAGATGGACACCCCAAGGAAAAGGGACAAGAGGAAGGCCCATGAACAACTGGTGCTGCAGCCTGGAGAAAGAAGTCCAAGAAATAGGATTGACATGGGGACAGCTCAAAAGGAAAGCACAGGGCAGAAGAGGGTGCCATTCTCTGGTGGACGACCTACAGTCATGTGAAAAAATTAGGACACCCCATTAAATATTCCGTTCTTTATTAAGAAATGTTCACATATTGATGTCTAATATTTATATATTTAACTCTGGAAAAGAAGGTAATTTAATTTTAGGTAAATAACAAAATTTAACCCTGTTTTACTCGTTAAACAAAAGATATCAACAAAAATGCATATTCTGAGGAAAAAGTTAGGATACCCTACTGCCTAATAGCTGTTACCCCCTTTGGCTGAAATAACTTAAGTGAGATGCTTTTTGTGGCCATCTACCAGTCTCTGACATTGGTCTGAGGAAAGCTTGCCCCACTCCTCAACGCAGAATTCTTTCAGCTGGGAGATGTTTAAGGGGTTTCTTGCATGTACAGCCCGTTTCAAGTCACCCCACAGCATCTCAATGGGATTAAGAGCTGGGCTTTGACTCGGCCATTCCAGGACTCTCTATTTCTTAGTTTTTAGCCAGTCCTTGGAGGATTTACTGGTATGTTTTGGGTCATTGTCATGTTGCAGGGTCCAGTTTCGCTTCAGCTTTAATTTTTTTTTACAGATGGTCTCACGTGGTCCTCAAGCACCCACGGGATAATTCATGTGGATTCTATGATGGTCAGCAGGCCAGGTCCTGCTGCAGCAAAGCATCCCCAAACCATGACACTTCCACCTCCATGCTTCACAGCTGGTATGAGGTTCTTTGCCTGGAATGCTGTATTTGGTCTACACCAAACACATCCTCTGTTCTGGTGTCCAAATAATTCAATTTTAGACTCATCTGTTCAAAGAACATTATTCCAGAAGTCCTGGTCTTTGTCTACGTTCTCTCTGGTAAACTTCAGTCGGGCCTTCATGTTTCTCTTAGAGAGCAAAGGTTTCCTCCTTGCACGCCTCCCATGCAAGTTAAACTTGTGTAGTCTCTTTCTGATCATAGAGGCATGCACTTTCACATCAACAGTAGCAAGATCCTGCTGTAGGTCTTGTGATGACATTTCAGAGTTTTTGGAGACTTCTTTAACATCTTGCCGTCTGCTCTTGGGGTGAACTTGCTTGGACGGCCAGACCTGGGCATGTTGGCAGTTGTTTTGAATGTCTTCCACTCGTAGACTATTTTCCGGACAGTGGAATGGCTGATTTCAAATTCCTATGAGATCTTTTTAAATCCCTTACCAGACTCATTAAGCTGCTACAATCTTCTTTCTGAAGGCTTCAGACAGCTCTTTCAATCTCACCATGGTGTTCACTCTCACTTCAACAGTCAGGAGCACACTAAACTAAATGTCTGATGTTTAAATAGGACAAGCCTCCTTCAAAATGCTGAGTAACAATGGTCTAATCATGTGCACCTGATGTGATACACCTGTGTGTGATTTTAGCCATTTTAAGTAGGAATAAATGTGGGGGTGTCCTAATTTATTCCTCACCAGAAATTGCATGTTTTTAGAACTACATTTTACAGGAGATTTTAAAAAGTCTTTTCTTCAGTTTTAATTGTTTAGTTATATTACTTGAATCTCCCAGTATTGTTAAAATTTATATTAAATATCCATATGTCCAAATATGTTAAAAAAACAACAACATAGGCTTTCATAGGATGTCCTAATTTTTTCACATGACTGTATGTTTCTTAAGGAACTCGAGGGTTAAATGAAAATGAATGAACCAGAGTGGTGGCCCAGTTGTGGTGGTGGGAAAGCACCAGCCCCACAACTGGGAGGTTGGAGGTTCAAGTCCCGGCTGGGTCATACCAAAGACCATATAAAAATGGTACTTCCTGCCTTCTAGCTTGGTACTCAGCAAAAAATAAAAAAGGAGGAAGGAAAGTTGGTTACCCAGCCACAGGGGGTGCACAAGCCAGTGTTCTCCCTGTGCCGGTCCCAAGCCCGGATAAATGGGCAGGGTTTCATCAGGAAGGCCATCCAGCATAAAAAAAATCCTTGCCAAATCAACAAGAGGATCATTGTGATATAAGGTGATGATACGCTGTGGCGACCCCAAAAGCGAGCAGCCGAAAGACACACACAAAAAAAAAAATAAATAAATATATATATATATAAATACTGATTAAATTCATTAATGCATATAATTGTGCATAAATACAGTATAGGGAAATACCCTCCCCCCCCCAACATCATTACCAGATCTGTATCTTGGACAAAGAAGGTGACCACAGTCTCTTCTTATGCCATATCTTAACCGTCAGTGGGCCTGATCCGGGCACTCAAAACCCAGCTGGATCCGACAGCTGTTAATGGCCCAGATCTGGCTGGGTTTTGATGAGCTGTTGCCAGAACACCACCGAAGGTGCCAGAACCCAACCAGAATCGTCCGATTCTGTTGGCTACCTGGGATGTTTAAGCTTGTTTTAAAATTTACTAAGCAGAATTTGGACAACCCTATGGAATACTAGGAGAATGCAGTGTGGTCAGATGGGACAAAGACAGAACTTTTTGACTGTCAAGATGCACTGGGCTTCACTCCTTTCTTCACTCTCAATGAAATATTTTTGCTGGTCATTAACATCTGTTTTTTCTCTCCCACAGACCCTGTCATGCCGTTTGCTCTCCATATTTGTTCCTTTTTTCTTCTTTTCTATCCCCTCACCCCCCAGCCAGTTGCAGCAGATGACTGCCCCTCCCTGAGCCTGGTTCTGCTGGAGGTTTCTTCCTGCTAAAAGGGAGTTTTGCCTCTCCACTGTCACCAAGTGCTTGCTCACAGGGAATTGCCTGATTGCTGGGGTCTTTCTGAAATTGTGGGGTTTTCCCCTACAGTTTGACAGTGCTATGAGATGACTGTTGTGAAATGGCGCTATATAAATAAAGCTGAACTGAACTGAAATTGAACTGAGTCATACTACACATGTCTGGATGAGAAATGGCACTGCATATCACCTAAATAACACTGCTCCAACAGTGAAGTTTGCAGATGGAAGTATCATGCTGTGGGGTTGTTGCTCATCCCATAGCACTGGCAGACTTCATACAATTGAAGACTTCATATCATGGACCCATGTACCGGAGTATTCTTGAAAATAATCTGCTGCCATCCACCATGACAAAGCGGATGAAAAGGGGGCGGACCCTCCAGCAGGACAATGATCCCAAATACACAGAGAAGAAAACTCTTAACTAGTTTGTAACAAAGAAATTCAAGTTGGTAGGATGGTTCAGTCCAAGAGTGGGCAATCATGTCCCATGGAGGGCCATTCCACTACAGGTTTTCTGTTCCACCCAGTCTCTTCAGTAGGTGTTTTCAATGATCAGCAATTCTTGAAGCTGATTAGAGCAAACACCTGCTGCAGAGACTGGGTGGAACAGAACACCTGTAATGGAATGGTCCTCATTTCCCACTCCTAGCCCGGCCAGTCACCTGAATTAAATCCAACTAAAGATCAGGATTCACAAGAGGGCCCCCAATTTCAATTACCGTGTTCAATACTTTTTTTCCTGTTTGATTCCACTTTATAACACATAGATTTATTTATGAGCTTAAATGTTTTTGATTTCTTTCCATGTGAGGATTTCTAGAGTTAATACCAAAGTGTGGTGAAAATTTCATGAGCGGCCTCATTGGTAATATGTGTACTGGGAAAAAAAAATGCTGACGTGTTCCCCCATTGTTAAATACATTAGTAACAAACAGAAATTAATTTTATATTCTTTCTCTGCTGTCAGACTGATGCTGATATGAACAACAGTCAAGCACACACAAATGCAGGCAGGAGTGGTTCACTCATGTTTCAAAATGTAACGTTTGTGGTTGAAATGAAATTCTCTGTTCCTGGGTCAGCTGTAACCTGCACACGCTGCATCAGGAGTTGATCAACAGAATCCCTGTGTGTTGGTTAATTATGCAGTTTTGTGTCTTTTCATACCCTTAAATTTCACTGTGATGTGTTTCTTGTGTCCTGCATGCATGTAAAGGACTTGCATTGATGTTGCATTCACGCATGAATCAGATGCATAAAAAGTGTAGAAAAAGAGGAAGAGCTGAAGATATTTTATGATTAAAAGACCTAAGAAGAAATGGAAACAGGCATCTATATATGTATGTATGTATTACTGTAATTTGATTAGATTTTACCATTAGCTTATCATTAGTCAGCCTGGCATCCAAAAAATACTGAGGTGGGGTTGTTGGGTTCTATATAAGTAATCATCCTTTAACAAAATATTAAAACATTTGCATTTAAAGTCCAACTTAAAAAAATAAACTAACAAATTTTACAAAAGGCCTGATTTTTTTCCCCTTTATTAGTTGGATGGTTCTGTTACTTGCAGAAAGGACCAAGTATGTGGAATTCTTTCTAAAGGCATGTGAAACTTAGCAAACAGTTGCAAAGTCTACATTAGTCAAATCCACTCATAATCCTTGGATTTTTTTAGTCTTCTGAAACTAAAAATGTTTAAAAATTTGCATAACTAGAAAGAACACAGAGTGCAAACCTTCCTCCTTGCTCTCTCATATTTTAATTTCTCCTAACAGCCTGGTCGCTGTCAGTAGACACAGCGACCTCTGCTGGTGATCATCAAAACATCCAACAAGGCGCTGCATTCATTTACCAATTTGGAGTTTTTAGAAAAATTCCTGGATTCAGATCACCCAAAATAATCTCTTGAAAATTCAATCAAAATATATCAATAACTTTTTGAGTTTTGCTAATAACACACGTGAACAAAAGAATTCCAGCAAAAATATAACCATTGAGGTGGGGCTGATAAATGTTTCAAGTTTGTGCTATCTTTGTTGCCCCCTTGTGGCATCAGAGGGTAACGACTGATACCAACTGGCACATGAGTATGGAATCAAATCTGTTCCTCATTTACACTGTTAGAGAGTAACTAGTTACATTTAACAGTGTTACATAATTTAATACAAAATAAATGTAACTAATCGGTTACAGTACTTATGTGCACTAGTGTTGTAGTCAAGACCAGACCAGATCAAGACCTGCATGCACAGTGGCCTTGGTCTTGACTTGGTCTCGACCACTCAGGCCCTCTTCACATTGGATAAAGACCCAGCTATGCTCGCCATGACCTATTAGAATGCAGCTGGATTGCAGAAAAATTTGAAAAACCACCATCAGAGGTAAGACAGCCATGACACTGCTATGCTTTTTCCCTGCTATTTTCCACTTCTCTGAAATGCTCTCCACCACACTCTATACTATTGTTGTAGTCAAGATCACACTAACAGAGATCAGTGTGCAGCAACCAAGGCTAGACCAAGACTTTAAGGACTTAAGACGAAGTCACAACCAAAACCAAGAGAGATCAAGACTGAGTCAGGACCAAAACCATATATACAGTTGAAACCAGAAGTTTGTACACACTGTATGAAAAGACACATAACCTTTTCTTTGTCTCACATTAAATCAGACTAAAAATTTCCTGTTTTAGGTCAGTTAGGATTAACAAAATTATTTCTATTTGCTAAATAATTTTTATTTAGCAAATAAAGTCAAAAGTTTACATACATTAATCAGGAAGAGAATTGTGGACCTCCACAAGTCTGTTTCATCCTTGGGTACAATTTCCAGATGCCTGAAGGTTCCACGTTCATCTGTTCAACCAATTATACACAAGTATAAACAGCATGGGAATGTCCAGTCATCATACCGTTCAGGAAGGAGAAGGGTTCTGTGTCTCAGAGATTAATGTGTTGTGGCACGAAATATGCATATCAACCCCAGAACAAAAGCAAAAGACCTTGAGAAGATGCTGGCTGAAGCTGGTAAAAGAGTGTCATTATCCACAGTGAAACGAGTCCTGCACCAACATGGGCGGAAAGGCCACTCAGAGAGACAGAAGCCATTACTCCAAAAGCAACATAAAAACATCAGATTACAGTTTGCAAATGCACACAGAGACAAAGACATTAATTTCTGGAGACACGTCCTGTGGTCTGATGAAACTAAAATTGAACTGTTTGGCTATAATGACCATCATTACATTTGGAGGTAAAAGGCCGAAGCTTACAAGCCTGTCAACATCATCCCAACTGTGAAGTACGGGGGTGGCAACATCATGTTGTGGGTGTGTTTTGTTGCAGGAAGGACTGGAGCACTTTAGAAAATCATGAGGAAAGAACATTATGTGTAAATATTGAAGTAACATCTCAAGACATCAGCCGGAAAGTTAAAGCTTGGGTGTAAATGGGTCTTCCAAACAGACAATGACCCTAAACATACCACCAAATTAGCTTAGGGACAACAAAGTCAGTGTTTTGGAGTGGCCATCACAAAGCCCTGATCTCAATCCCATAGACGTGTGCTGCCAAGGTGGCCTACGAACCTGACTCAGTTACACCATATGACACCAATGTTTAGCAAATATAAAAAGTACCATCGTACCACGCTCCAGACACCCCCAACCGTCTTAGGATGCAGCTACAAACTAAAAGATCACACCATGCCAGTAGGACGCTCCTGCCACATTTCCAGTGTGCTTGTGTTGCTTCAAATTCCTGATGACCAAGCCACACCGGGGCCCCACATCTTTGATATGATGCCGCCGCTGCCACTATGCTCCACCCAGGACCCTGACATGATGCCACCATGATCATTAACCACCACAACCTCATTGTGCATGCTCAAAACTCTCCACTCTGTCATGAGTAACAGGGATCCCGGGACATTCTCAATATGCTCCAGAAGACCTCATCAAGACCCTGCAAAGACCTTTCACGTTCTGACTGATTTCTTAGGTCGTAGTGGGGTCTTCATCCAGTGTGAAGGGGGCTTAAAGCAGGCACAAATCTAACTCCACACTAAAAAACCCATCACAGCAGGTAGAGACAAGCACTACTGAACCAATCAGATCAAAAAAGCAAACAACTCATTTCAGTTGGACTTTAAACACATGATCCAAAAACACCAGCAGTGACCAGCAGTGATTAAAAAATAATTTAACCGCTATCTGAGCAGGATGCATTTTCAGTTTAGCCTCCACAGTAACAGAATTATCCAGCTGCAGTTAACCAGCAGCTTCAGTCTGGTTTATGGCTTTGTGGTGAGTTTGCAGGAAAATAAATAGGAAAAAGAAAACTGACATGCAGATGCTGAGTCAGTGGGCTGCAAAGATGAGTGGTTTCTATCTAGGAAAAAAAAAACATGCAATCTTATAACTTACAGTTTAACCCACCTGTTAATATTTGGTCTACCTGATACTGTGGCTCTCAGTGTGGTCATTCATCTGTTTGTTCATTAGATGTTTGCTGTTGATGAGGTTTTACATTGCAGTTTATAACCGCTGTCATACTGAAATGAATGAGTTTGATGTGTGGGTTTGTCCATCTATCTTTGAGAGAGTTTAACATCTCAGTTTTGATTTTCTTGTTTTGTTTTGTTTGCTTGCTTGTTCTTTTGGGGGGTAGCATATACAAAAGGCTATTTTTAAGTCTAAAATCTCTTTCTTTTCCAAAACCTCAAATTGAAAAGCCATTTTGAGCAGATTTTTTGAGGAAAAACACACCATATTTAGAGGTCCCATTTACTGCACTTTTTTCACGTTGGTATCTCCCACAGGTCTTAATAAAATGTCTTAATTTATTTAATTATTGCAGCATCATTGTGAATCATCCCTTGCAGCCTTAAGTACATGTCTCTTTAAATGCTCCAGAACCGCTGTAAACTCCGCCCTCCCTTTTTTGTCACTATTGATAATGTTAGCTGGTCAGCTCTTAGCTTAAATAGCAAGCCTGAGCCATTAACATAAATTCATCTTAAAGAATGAATGAAATAAAGCGTCACATGACAGAGGTGCATTTCAGTGGTCGAAAGGATATGACCAGTCCCTGGAGTACAGTAAGTACAGAAGTACTTGCAAATAAGTGAAGGGTTGCCAAAGGTGGCTAACTGAGGCTAGCTAGCTGCTAAAAATAAGATCTAAGATATACAGTCGTGAAAAAAATTAGGACACCCTGTATAAGCCTGTGTGCTTTTTAAACATATTTAGACATATGGATATTTAATATCAATGTTAATACTGGGAGATTCACACAATATAACTAAATACAACTGAAAAAAAGACTTAAAAATTTTACAGTAAAATGTAATTATAAAAAATGGTGAGGAATAAATTAGGACACCCCCCACATTTATTCCCACTTAAAATGGTTAAAATAAAAAAAAAATAAAAATAACTTTAGATATCGATATGTGAACATTTCTTAATAAAGAACTGAATATTTAATGGTGTGTACAAATTTTTTCACAACTGTAGATATATGGTAAGATATACTGTATGGTCACATATTTGTGGTGTTGCAGTCAAGACCAGACCATGACATGAGTCTCCCAAGACCGAAACCAAATCCAAGACCTACATTCTTGACTTGATCGATTGCGGTTGGTCTTGATGAGGTCTCAACTACAACACAATGGGCCTGATTTTGCCAATCATCCGCGGACTTTTCCGCCAGACTTTCCACCGTGCATCAGTGTTTTTGTTAGTTTCTGTCAGCACATTGTCTGTTTTTTACACTTTGCATCATGCCATCAAATTACCAGTAGACAGTGCGCTTGCTATGTGCTAGGAGGAGGTGCCTCATTTCAAAGAGGTGTGGCGGTGCGCAATCTAATGCGCATTACTATTATAGTCCATGTCATGAAAATCCGCCTTTGATCAGGAAAAAGGAGGTCTGTTGTCAGAAGTGCATTGTTTAATGATATTTCAGTGGCGTGTTTTGAAATTGCACAGCTCCGGAGCTCAAGAGGAAACAGCAGCGCTGGGGTCTTATTTTAATAGAGAGAGTTGTAACAGTCATCATATAATCACCCGTCATTTTAATTATATCAGTCCCTCCAGGTTTTCGCGGGATATTTCTATGATTGTTGCGGGCCAAAAAGCCTGAATTCGCGGGAGCTTTTTTAAAAAGTTGCTTTAAAAGTTGCAATGTTTTTAGAGTGTTTTCTGCACTAAAAGTTGTGGGAAGAATTCCAAATTTTAAAGCAGATGCGTTTTTCCATTTTACTGCAGTGATATTTCGTATAACAATGCAAGACACAGGATTGTCAAAAATTTCCTATTATAGTGATTTGTAAATTAAGCAGAAACTTCTGCTATACAGAAAAACTTTTGTGCAACAGCAAATACAAACATTAACACAATATCCACTACAACAGCTAAATTGCATTGAATGCATGTTAAAGAGCAGAGATTTTTAAATTATTGGCAGCACCTTCATTTGAAAACTCCCTATGGTTCCCAACCACTTGGTACCGAGCGGAGAGGAAAAAATAAATTATTCTGTTGCACTGTACTGGCTATTGAAGTCTGTGTTTTTCTGGAAAAAAAAATACAGAGAATGTTCTCTTTCTTTCCATGCCTACCTGTCTGTCTGCTGCATGTCGGGCTACACACGCCCCTTTCATTTACAGCGGGACGGCGGGGGAGGTGGATGGGTAGGTGCATTTGTCTGTCCAGAGTCCAGACCGGAGATTCACAGTTTTAAAGCTCATTGACCAGCTCTAGTAATGATTTTACCTCTGAAGATGTATAAATGTTCAAACACTGGCCGTAGTGTAGTGTACTCTCCTCACGCGCGCTCCCGCGACGGGGTGCTTTTGGGGCAGGCGCATGTTTTTCAACACAAACCCAACACTTCGCACACGCGGTCAGGACGGAGACATGGCGAGGCGTCCACAGGCAGGCTGGGGGAGACGGAGGAAGGGACAGTGTTGAAAACCTCGCGGGTGAGTGCTTTTTTTAAATCACACACTCTGTTTGCAGATGTGTTCCGTTATTCACTGTAAACTATAAACTCACTACTCACTGTAAACACGGAAGTGAACGCGGTTCAGCGATGCATTTGATTGGTTAGACTGAACTTTTCAGCGCCAGTTAGAGACAAATTTGATTGTTGAAAATGATGGAAGTTGACGAGGATTGGCCAAAATTGCAGGAAGGTTGTGGTGATTGGACAAAGTTGCAAGGTCGTGCAATAGTTGCATTGATTGGCTGATTTCGCATGAATTGGTGCGATCGCAACATCGCGAAATCCTGAAGGGACTGATTATATGACTACACACTAGTTTTTTTAATTCCATCCACACTCTTATTTTAATTGCGGACTTACCATTGGAGTCTACAGATTAGGCATTAATGTAGGATTTTTTTAGGGGAATGAATGAACAGGGAGGATGTGCGGCACACGGGGGGGGGGGCATGTCAATCTGAAGATTTTTATTCCATCCACATTTTTGTTTTCATAACAGACTTAGGCATTAATGTGCTTATTTTTAGGGGAATAAATGAATGAACAAGGAATGTGCAGTGTTTTACTTTTCATTGTAACTCCGCACAGAGACAGGAGACATGTCCACACATCTGCCTCGGCTGCATGCCCCAGGTTTCCAGCCGGGCCAAGGCTGCCCGCACTGCGCCTAGGGTTGCAGTTCTCCACCAGCAAGCTCCCCAGCTGCTACCCATCAGGGTGTTGTTCTTTCTAACATAACTAACTGGGCATCAACTGTGATTGATGTCTTCCTTATTGCAGCATTACTATCGTGTGCATTTTGGCTCACATGCATGGCTTTGGCCAGCGCAAAACCCGTCTTAAACAGTCATGATCACAGTTCACTTTAGATAATGCTACTCTTTGCATTAAAGGAATGGGAAGAAGTGCTTTGGATTGAATTTACCCAAAACACACCTCTGAATGATTGGACCAGCCTCTTTGCGTCATGTGCCGGTGGAAAGTTTGTTTCTACGCCATCGTGATAAGAACTTGAAAACGCCCATAAACACATTCTGCGTCAGTGACAACTGACTAACCTACCATGTTGTTGTAATACGGCCCTAAGTGTTAGTAGATGAGCAAGGATTCCAGCGGAGGGATGAATTTAAAGAAAATAGCAATCAAATCCAACCGAATCAGCAGTTAAGCTAAAGCCAGGCGGCCTGTCCGTCAGCCTCTCCCCACTGAGGCGAGCTCTGACCTTCTAGCCAAGCTAATGCTAACGGTTCAATGTAGTATCAGTGCAAAAATATAATAACAAAATAAGCCAGAATAACATAAGATATATTACCAACTGTGGATTAGTGAACAAGGTGGAAACAGGGATGTCTATTAGGGTGACGAAAATATAAAGAAAATAATATAAACTGTGCTTACTAAGCTAACTTCCTTGTAGTGCTGTTATTTCTGAAGCAAACACTTTGGCTGGGCTCTCCGCCATCTACGTTTGCAGACACAGTTATGCTGCAGTGGTACCCATCAAAGCCGGGCTTAGCTTTTCTTAAGGTAGAGGAACAAACCTGGAAGAGTCAAAACAGCTAATCAGACAAAGAAATGATATAATGGTTGTATGTTTTGTTTTGTTTTTTTTAAAGAGGTGTGTTTTAATGTTTTTCAATAATCACATGACCAATAGATACACTTCACAAGATTAAAACTTATAGAAACACAATTTTTCAGTGAATGGGACCTTTAAACGTTTCTCAGATTTGATACTTTTTCTTGTTAATGTGTCTTTTTTCCTCATAAATTAATGATTTCTTTCCTCTAGTAATTTGGCAACCCTTTTCTCTGCAAGACGGGCTATTTCTTTTACTTTTCTTTTCAATTTGAGATTTGGTGTCTTTGTCAAAGCTGGTTACACCCTCCCAAAGACAGTAAAACCAAACCCCTTTATAAGCACATGTGTGCGGCGCATCAGGAAGACTGCGATGGAATCTGAAGGGACAAACATGGCGACGTTAACACACACCTACAGAAATAACCTGAGAGCTATGGAGAGACCCTGGGAGGTGCAGAGAGCTGCAAACACACACAAACACACTCATACGCAAGATTTTTTCTTCCTTTTTCTGGGGAGGGGCTGGTATAAGAAGAGATGCAACTTAATTATGTGAAATCAGAGAATAGCAAATGATCAGTTTGGTGTTATACGAGAATAAAAGAGAAGATGAGGCCTCATTCATTAAAAACATGCAGACTTTGTGCTTATGATCAGAGAACGCAAATACAAAGGACCCCCTCAGCCACTAGGGGACCCCAAGCTGCAAGTTCACACTCAGTATTATTTTGGGGAGAGAATTAAAATAACCTTCAACTGTTTTCTAGTATATCTGCAATTTTTTCCTGTAAATTCTCAACCTTTTTCTTTATCATTTTTTTCCTGGTAAATTTGTGCCTTGTTTCTTGTATATTTTCAACTTTTTTTTCTCATAAATCTACAACTTTTTAAATAAATTTGTGTTTGCTTGTAAATTTATGACTTTTTTTCCTCATAAAGTTGTGACTTTTTTCTTGTAAATTTGCAACTTTTTTACTGTAAATTCTCAACATTTTTCTTATAAATTTGTGACTTTACTTGTAAAATTGTAACTTTTTTCTTGTAAATTCTCATTTTTTTTTCACGGAAATTTGTGACTTCTTTTCTTGTGAATTTAAACATTCATTTAAAAGTAAAATTTTAATTTTTAAAAAAAACTTTCTTGAACATGGGGGCCTTGCTTATGACATGAGACAGTAAAACTTAGCCCCAACAGTTTCCCAAAATATGGCTGCTTTACAATTCTGCTGTTGTGTATTTTAAATGAAAAAAATAAAAAAGGGAAATATTTTAATGAGTGAGACCCCATGGAACCAGAGATTTTATCCTTTCTGACAAATGACTTGTGACTTGAGCGTCCTACAAAAATAAAATAAAGAATTCAAAATAAATGTAATGCAAATAAAGGGAAGCTTTGATCTGATTAAGGGCTTCTTATTCTCTGACTTTTTTTTTTAAGTCCCTCTGATCTTTCTTCTGTTTTTTCTCGTTTCTTAAAACAATTGACATAAAACAGAAGGTTAGGGCAAATTTTGATAACTGTGTGAACAGCACTGTTTGCTATGAAAGAAAAAAAATGATTTAAAATTTCCCTGTTTTCAAAGAAGAGTGAAGAGGAAAAAAATGTTTATCTGCAAAATATTTCGAGATAATTTCATTTCATTCTATTTGGATTTGGGAGGAGTAATAAGACATAGTGTAGATGTCTGGACTTACGGACATAGATACAGTAGATAGGACAGACAGACAGACAGGAAGTACATACAGATACAGCTCATCTCATAGAAAAAAACAAACATGGAACAGTATGAGCTACGTTTTTAATCGCACTACCAGCAATTAGTGACAGCCTTCGGATCAACGTGTCCCGATAATCTCTGGCGGGGCTCAGCAGCACAAAACTCCGCCATCTGCAGTTCTTTTAAACGGCTTCCGGGGGGCATCGGTGACTCTGTGTGCCCTCACAGAAGAGACAGAGACACCCGTCCTGTCCGTCCTATGAGTGAGCCAAGGTCAGTCCTTCGCTTTCCGTCCAGACACAGCTGCTTGGTGCTGGAGGAGGCGAGAAGGAGGTGGGCGCAACCAGTCTGAGGCCCCGCCCTCTTCGTTTGGAGTTCGTCTGATTTAATCCCAAACGGTCCGTCACCTGGATCATTTCTTCTTGCTGGCCTTTTCAGAACGTTTAGTGTCCGACTTTCCGCCACGGTCTGACCTCTCCGACCGCTCGCCCCTCTCCCGCTCCTTCTCCTTCTCCTTGTCTCTCTCCTTCTCCTTCTCCCTCTCCTTCTCCTTGTCCACCCGCTCGATTCGCTCGGCCCGGTCTGAGCGCTCGCCTCCTCGCTCTGACCGGTTGTCAGCCTTGCTGCCATCGCGGCGCGTGCCCTCGTCGGTGGATGAGGTAGTTGGTTGGGGCTGCCCCCATTTGGCAATCTCCTCGTGTTCTGAAATGCTCGTGGTGATGTTGGTCACCCATGCTTTGAGGTCGTCCTGCAATAGGAGGAAGAAGGAGGAGGGAGAGGACATGTGTTAACGAGTTAAGAATTTACTATAACCAGCATTTTAGATGGCTCAGTCTCTAGGTCTGTTCACTCCTCTATAGAAAATAATTTTTAAAAACTGATAGAGAAAGTTGTCCAAACCATCAGTGATGAAGTAGCTCATTCCAGCCTGATGCTGACATTGAGCTCAACCTGGACACAAGCCCACCTGAGGACCATTGTAAGTGATTTTGTTGAGAACCAGGGCAACTGCCTAGGAGGAGTAACTATTTTCATTTAATGATATAAGCCTTCAGATCTCCTGACCTCTGACAACGACCTTGACCCTGACCCCAACCTGGATACAGACCCACCTGGGGACCATTATGGGTAAGATTGGTAAGTATTGAGGCAACTGCCTAGGAGGAGTATTGATTTTTCTGAAATCACATAAGTGCCCAGATCTCCTCACCAACCTGGATGCAGACCCACCTGAGGATCACTGTGTGTGATTTTGGTGAGCATCGGGGCAAATGCCTCGAAGGAGTAGCGATTCCTGTGAAATCTGGATGGACAGAGTGATGGATAGACCACCATTGCATTAAAGGGGTCATTGACTGAAAAATGGTGTGTTTGTAGGTTTTAACTGTCTGAAATCTGTCTATTGGTCACACAATTATCCCAAAAATATCAAAACAGTCAATTCTCTTGATCTTGTTTTTTTCACCCAGAAACACCAGAAATGTTTTTGACTCTTCTGAGTAAATTCTGAGTAAATACGTCAAGATCTGACAAAGCCAACCCACTGCCATCCTTGAGACCCACCCTCTGCTCAATTATTGGCCCCCTAGCTGTCTGTCATGTAAATGGAAGGGGTGCTAAAGGTAGCCCCATTAGCCCCTGAGCTATTAGCCCCCTAGCTAACACACCAAGTGTGGCTTACATCGTTATTTTCCTCAGATCTTAGTCACCCTAATAACCATCCCTGTTATCACCTGGTTCACCAGTCCACAGTCGACAGTATACCCCATGTCACTCCAATCCATCTCCCAATAATTTTGCTGTGATTTCACAGCAAATCGCCAGCACCGGCATGCCGGTCGCGACAACAGACCTGGCCCGGTGTAGGTGGTATATACACTGGGACCTGAGGCTGCTGGCTCTCACAGCCAGCTCCCCCACTGTTCTCCGGGGCTCCGCACGACTCCGCTCCGCTCTCGTGGGCAGCATAGGGAAGCTGCCTCATGATGGAACATCCCCCAGCTGGCTATGGGAGTGGAGTGGTGTCCCGCAGAGCGAGACACTGCCCTTTGAGATCCCGTGGCTCAGCAGCTCAGCAAGCTTGACTCAGGTCAAGGTCAGGACTCAGGTTATTGGGAGATGGGCCACAGTGACATGAGATAAACCATCGACTGTGAATCAGTGAACCAACGCCGCTCATCTGAGCTAGAAGGAGGCTGCAAGCTACAGGCTAGAAGCTAGTCAGCTAATGGCTAACTGACGTAAGAGGGAGGACAGAGTTGAATAAGTGAAGAATGTTTCTTAGGCTTTAAATCAGAGTGTTTCAAGAAAGCCAGGAAAAATACATGACCCCTTTAACTCCATTTGGCTTCATGGCAATGAGCTAAATATATATCTAAATATATATCTGGGGCCATGTTAAAATCTTGAACTATCATTCCTGTAGATCCCACATGCTGTGTTTTTTTTTGGTGGTGATGGATGAATTTATAATTTGACAAACTTCCTGCTCTTATTTTGAAAGCTCAGTCACTGGTAACTAGCCCGTTCTGCTAGCGCTACAATTTCCCCTTTATTCCAAGTTATGTTGTGGCAGTGATTTGATTGAGGCATATTATTCGATAGGAAACAGATAATATCTCACCTCATCTTTTGCATGAAACAAAAACTCGCTGCCGTCCTTTGTTCTGCAGGAAGAGAAAAACAGAATCATTTCCAAGAGAAATGCCTGGTAGACAATTTTAGAGGAACCTTTAGGTCAAATCTGATATAATGAAAGAACTTAAGTGAGCACGCTCACATACGCCATGTATCCCCATGTCAGAATTCTCACTGAACAATGTAATGCATACCCTCATTTGAGGCAAATATAAACCTGGCATGTAGCAAAACGAATTAGTGTTTTTCAATAAAAAAAAGTTCCTATTCAAGTCATTTTATGTGTTGGTTAACCTTGCAGGTTAATCCCTCATTAGATTTATCTCTAAAATGAACTCATCCAACATGTTGATGAGTTAAATCTTCTTCAATCCAATGAGCAATGTAGACACTATTCTGGCAACAAAGGAAAATGTCAGACAGATGAAAGGACAGACAGAAAGGTCAAAAACATTATACCCTCGGGGGTGAGGGTATAAAGACTACAGCATCAAACAACACAAGAAGTGTACCATGTGGGCAAAGACAAACTAATGCTGCTTTCACATGTACAACAACTGTCCTATTGCTGGAAATTCTGTGCCAAGGATGGGGACAATTTCTGTTATAAGCATGGAAAGCCCTGGCTCTGACAGTCTAAAATGTTCAGTTAAAACCTGACTCAATGAAGGAAATCACCATAAGAGCGCTCTGATCTCCTGTCTGTTGACAGTTGACCTTGAGCACAGTCTAGAAGCAGACAGGTTTGAGGATCATTGTGCATGAATTTGCCAAATATTAGGGCAATTGCCTAGTAGGAGTAAAGATTTTCGTGCAATCATAAATGCCCAGATCTCCTGACCTTTGGCAATGACCTCGACCAGGGGTCTGCAACCTTTGCCAACCAAAGAGCCATTTTGCCCGTCTCCGACTAAAATAGAAGTGGCTGAGGGCCACAGTGGCAATTTAACTTTTAAAATAAAGATTACGCTGCTTATAAAGTTTTTTAAATATACATAGCTCTAAATATTATATGGGATTAATGAATTCATACTACAATAGTGAAAAAAAACTGTCAAGCTTTATTTATAGCTTCATTCCTGAAATAAAGGTATAAGAAATATATTACACATTGTTTTGTGCTGAAAAATACATTTCTTAATATCTGACCATAATTTTTTGTATATTTTTTAATTAACAGCACATTCATAAATCGCTTAAATCTGAAAAATATCATCCATCTCCTACTTTCAACAGTGATCACACAGCTTTAGTTCCTGATATTTGAGTGATTAGAGACAAAAGCTTTACTTAGAAGACGCTACTTTTTATCCTTTTTACATTTCCTCATACTCCTTATTCAAATGTATTACTATAATATGAATCGGTATCCTTCATCTGTTCTCCAGATTCTCAGTTTGACAACTAGTGGATTGGTTGTTTGATATTCTCTTTATTTATTTTGGAATAAAACAAAAAAGGATTCTAAACAACTTTCTAAATAAGATAAGATAAGATAAGCCTTCATTTGTCCCACAATGGGAAAATTCCAGAATTGCAGCAACAAAGGGATAGCAGCACTCAGAGCAATAGTAAACAAGATACTAAGATAAGAATAGGTTAGCCAAAGCAGTAAATAAACATATACACAGTTCAGGAGCATTGCAGTGAGACGGTATTAACAGTATTACAGTTAGTTAAATTACCCGGCAGAACATAAATATGGATCCAGACAGTATATTTCACATTTAAATGAACAGTGTTGTTGCCACCCTCAATAATAATTGTCAAGTCAAAATTTATTTCTATAGCACATTTAAAACAACCGCAGCTGACCAAAGTGATGTACACCTTGTACTCATAAAATATTAAAAAACAACCAACCACTGTTTACAATCCACACTAAAAATACACAATAAAAATATAAAAGAAATATAAATCCAAATAAAATTAATAAAATAAGCAAATAAATAAAATAAACTACGACAATAAAAACTAAGATATTCTGCTCAGCTGGGAGTGAAAGCCAGGGAAAATAAATGAGTTTTCAAAAGTGTTTTGTAATGATTAGGACAAGCTAACTTTATTGTCATTCAATCCATACAATCAATCATGTACAGTAGAACAAAACTACGTTTCTCCAATCTACAACGTTAATCACATGTAGAATCAGAGGGGTCGCTGCCATGCAAGGTGCTGCCACAAACAACTTTTCCTTCCCCTGTTCTATTACGCTGAGCACCAAGCTAGAAGGCGGGAAGTACCATTTTTATATGGTCTTTGGTATGACTTGGCCAGGGCTTGAATCCACGACCTTCTGGTTGTGGGGCAGATGCTCTACCAACTAGGCCACCCCTCCGGTGGAAGCGTCGGAACAGCTCTTATGTGAAAAGGCAGGCTGTTCCATAGATTTGGACCCACCACTGAAAATGCTCTGTCACCTCTACTTTTGAGTTGGGATTTTGGAATATTTAAGAGCAGCTGATTCGTAGATCTCAGTGCTCTGGATGGAATAAGAGGCTGTAATAGTTCAGAGAGATAAGGTGGGGCCATACCATGAAGACATTTAAAAACAAGCAATAAAACTTTAAACTGAATTCTAAAATGGATGAGAAGCCACTGCAGAGAAGAGAGTACTGGAGTTGTGTGATTGTATCTGTAATTATAACTGTGTAAATGTCATATGGGGTGAGACGCCGTGTTATCCGGCGCTCAGGCCATATTCCTCCTCAGCCCGGCTCTTATTGTGACAGCGTCTCAGCGGGCTCCCAGCTGTCAAGCTCTACGAGACGGCTGGAGCCCAACTACCTCTCATCAGCTGAGGCGCTGTCAACCAGTATTAAAGGGAGCAGCTCCGATCATTCGGGGCTGTGACCTCGCACCATTATCCACGCTTTTCTCCGGCGTGGGTAAGGCTGGAACCCCTTCGTCTGGCGCCAGCCACCCGCTCATCATTCAGCATTGTGTGTAAGTGTTATCCTCGTATTATCATTTGTGTTTTGGCCCCACGAGGCCCTGTTCCTTTGTTCCTTTTCCCTCATTATAATAAACATCGCAAACTCACTGGTCTGCCCTTGGCTCTCATTGTATGGCTCGTGACAGCCATACGTAACAGTAGGTCACAGCCAAGCGAGTTGCCGGCGGCCGTGAGTTTGCCGTTTTGGACTTGTTCTTCCCTGTCTGGGTGTCTGCTCTGAGAGCATGCCGTCTCCCAGGAGCCGCGTTTGGCGCCTGGGCGATGAGCTAATGACCGCCTTGGAGTATGTCGACGGGACGCTCTACACCGCCTCCCTTTACGACAATCCCAATGATATACGCAGGCACCTAGAGTACGCTGCGGTTCTCCTGGACAAACTTCCTTGCTACTCCAACCACCCTGAGGTCTGTGCCAGGAGGGACGCCATTGCCGCACAGCGAGAGATACTCCATGGGTTGGAGGGAAATCCCGGCAGGAAGCTGAAGAGGAGAAGACGTCACCCTTCGCTTCGGGATCCCGCTCCTGCCTCTGCTCCGGCCCGGGAGTTCGCGCCATCCAGGGGTCTTTCCCCATCCAGCACGACGTCACTCGGGATTCCCCCGGAGGAGCTGCAGCTGACTTCAATCAAGGTCCGGGACCGAGTGGCTGCTGCTAGCTCCGCTGTGCACCCGTCCATAATCATTAAGCATGTGGCAGCGGCAGTTAGACTGGTGGAGAGGAATCCAGGGCTGCGAGATTTCCCTGAGTTCGACGCCCTCCTCACCTCCGTCTCTGCACAGGAGCGGCGATTTCTGGGTCTCTCCTTCGCTTAGCCCCCTGCAAGTAGCCGTCGTCACACTGCCAGTCCACTTTAGCACAAATCCCATCCGGATCCAGTTCCGGGCCGCCGCGAGGTCTCAATCCCCCACACAGCTGTCACTCCTGCGCCTCATCAGAGGGGAAATCCCGCAGCTTTGTCTCCCGAGCCATCTTCCCCCGCTGTTACGTCACCGCTCCGGGCCCAGCTCATCTCGGCTGTTGCCCCCTCCTCCTCAACGCATTCCCCGGCTGCTGTGTGCACCCAGAGTTCTGACCTGGCGAGCTTCATCCCGGAATCATCACGAGCGGCTCCCTGACGTCCTCCCAGGGGGTCCTCCGTTACCATCCAGCGGGGAAAAGGAGGAGCAACGTCCGCTACAGCAGGCACCACCCAGCCTCCAGGAGACAGGCAAGTCCCAGTTCATTCACACTCTCCTTGTGATTTGCTCTGTCAGACTCCTGGAGGTGGAGTTCGGGGTTCGCAGCTCCCCGAGCTCCCACCACCTGCTGTGGCTGTGAGTATTAACCCCGCATCCTCTGTGTCTCCCTCCGCTGAGCGGTCCTCGACGCCAGGCCAACGTTGCGGGATGAGGAGGAGGCCTGCGGTTCTGGAGAGCCTGGTTCCGGTTCCGCAGCTATGCCGTGGGCGGAGGAGGAGAGCGGACTGCAGCGTGGAACCAGCGCCGACGATGAAGCGTCCCCGGGTCTCCACGGAGGAGCGGTCCGGTCCGGTCCAGCGGGTCGAGGTTCTCCTGCCACCATGCCGTGTGGGCCATCGGCGTGGGCACCGGTGCCGGAGGACTCACAAGCTGCGTACACCATCATGCCAGCTGCGGAGCCCGACGCAGCTGAGTGGGAGCCTGAGGACGACCTCCTGACGCTTGAACCTGGATCTTCACAGTCCTGGACGGCACCAGAACCCGAGATCAGGCAAGTGCTCTACCTTATCTTTCTCCTTCTCATTTTGGAGCACTTTAGCCTGTCTCTAGGGGAGATGAGCCGGGTGCAGCCGTCCGCTGCGTCTGAGCTTGTCTCGCCGGGTTCTGGCGCTGCCGGTGATCCTGATCCCGGTTCTTTTCTCTCTCCTGAGCCTTCTCCCAGGGTCGCCGGCGAGGAGCTGCCATCGCCCGCGGTGCCAGAGGTTCCTGGTTCGAGATCGGAGGTCGGTTCTGGTGCGGCGCCGACCCAGTCGGGGTCCGACGTGGGTTCTACAGAGACCCAATCGGGGTCCGACGTGGACTCTACAGCGACCCAATCGGGGTCCGACGTGGGTTCTACAGAGGCCCAATCGAGGTCCGACGTGGGTTCTACAGAGACCCAATCGGGGTCCAACGTGGGTTCGGCACCAGCGATGTCCAGGTCCGGTGAGGGAGCTGCAGATCCCCTGCCATCAGACATTGGACCGGCTCATCATCATCATCCCCCCAAGCTTCCTCCACCGGGGCCCATATGGACCTCTCACTTTAGGCCCGGCTCGCCCTCGTTATCTTCCTCCATAGGGAAGCCGTTGCCTCTCTCTCCCCTATGGGCCTGGTGGTTGAGCGATGCGGGTCGGCCGCCAGAGGGTCTGCCGTGCCCATTCGGCTCTTTAGTGCGGCCGCCCGACCCATTGGACTTCCTGTTCGGCGATCTGGTTCGGCCTCCCGAGGGACTGTGTTTTCTGGCCTGGGATTCGGGTAGGCCGCCGGAACTTTTCCCTTCACCCCTGTTGGCAATATGGACGCTGGGTGCGGGGAGACCCCCCGAACTGAATTTTCTTTGCTGTGCTTGTCTTGTGTTTTTGGGTGGGTGCAGCCACGTAAGTCCTTGTTATTGC
The DNA here is from genome assembly GCA_020510985.1 of Pholidichthys leucotaenia. Taxonomy (NCBI): domain Eukaryota; kingdom Metazoa; phylum Chordata; class Actinopteri; order Cichliformes; family Pholidichthyidae; genus Pholidichthys; species Pholidichthys leucotaenia. The sequence goes on along the minus strand of CM035847.1, from coordinate 289,056,453 downwards.
TTCGCGTTTAGCGTGGTTTTCTTTTTCTCCTCCCCTCCTGTTTAAGGGATGCCTGTAATTGTTAGATTTCGCCCTTAGGAGTTTTCCCTCTCATTTTATGGTCTCCTGGGTTGTTTTTCTTTGAATTTGTCTGTACATTGTTCTTGACTATGGAGTATTGTGGTTTTTTCCTGTGCCTCAGTCTGTTATTGCCACATTTATCCTCTGCCTAAATGTTTTTTTTTCTTCCTCATGTTGTGGTCTATGGAGTATTGTGTGTGTGGGGTTTTTTCCCCCTCATACTCTGTATTGATTTATTGTTGATTGCTGATTTTCCTTTTTCTGATTCTCTCCCTCCTGGCCTGCGCCCCATCCACCCACCCTAGGTGTGTGTGTGGGGGGCTTGGGTGTTACTTGCCATTCGGAGTCCAGCCGTGAGGGGGGGGGGCTGTGTCATATGGGGTGAGACGCCGTGTTATCCGGCGCTCAGGCCATATTCCTCCTCAGCCTGGCTCTTATTGTGACAGCGTCTCAGCGGGCTCCCAGCTGTCAAGCTCTACGAGACGGCTGGAGCCCAATTACCCCTCATCAGCTGAGGCGCTGTCAACCAGTATTAAAGGGAGCAGCTCCGATCATTCGGGGCTGTGACCTCGCACCATTATCCACGCTTTTCTCCGGCGTGGGTAAGGCTGGAACCCCTTCGTCTGGCGCCAGCCACCCGCTCATCATTCAGCATTGTGTGTAAGTGTTATCCTCGTATTATCATTTGTGTTTTGGCCCCACGAGGCCCTGTTCCTTTGTTCCTTTTCCCTCATTATAATAAACATCGCAAACTCACTGGACTGCCCTTGGCTCTCATTGTATGGCTCACGAGAGCCATACATAACAGTAAATTGTGTATTGGAGAGGACTATCCCTGTTGTGCAAAGTTGTGAGGTTTAATACGGCCTCTATGAGCAGTACCGGTTAGATTATACAGTCTGACAGCCTTAGGTAGGAAGGACCTGCGGAATCTCTCCCTCAAGCACCTAGGATGGCACAGCCTACTGCTAAATGAGCTCCTCAGTGGGTTCAGCGTGTCCTGCATGGGATGGAACTCAGACTCCAGCAGAGATGACAGCTTAGCCACCGTCCTCCTCTCTCCTATCTACTCCACTGGGTCGAGGCGTCACTCTAGAACAGAGCTGGCTTTTTTGATCAGCCTGTTCAGTCTCTTCCTGTCAGTCGCTGCTGCCCTAGCAGACCACTCCAAACGTGATGGCTGATGCCACCACAGAATCATGGAAGGTCTTCAGGAGTACCCCCCGCACTCCAAAAGACCTAAGTCTCCTCAGGAGGAACAACCTGTGCTGCCTCTTCTTGTAGAGTGCGTTGGTGTTGTGTGACCAGTCCAGTTTATTTGCTTTGGTAGCGGTCGGCGAGGCCGTTGGCACGAATTGGCAGCCATGTTTCTGTCAGTCTGCCCCAGGGCAGCTGTGGCTACAGAAGTAGCTTACCACTACCACTGTCTGTGGAGTGAATGAATAATGGACTCACTGTAAAGTGCTCGGGGTGTCTTGAAAGGCGCTATCTAAATGCAATCCATTATTATTATTGTTCAGGTGAACACCCAGGTACTTGTAAGATGTCACCATCTCAATGTCTGTTCCCTGGATGTTTACCAGTGCTGTTGGGGGGGGGGTGTTCCACCACACCTGTGGCAGTCCACCACCAGCTCCTTGGTTTTCCTCGCATTGATCTGGAGGCAGTTCCACAGACACCACTCCACAAAGTCCTGGATAAATCCTCTGTACTCTGCGTCATCCCCATTGGAGATGAGGCCAACAATTGCAGTCATCAGAGAACTTCTGTAGATGGCAGTGTGGTGTGTTGTGTGAAAAGTCAGCAGTGTAGAAGGTGAACAAGAAGGGAGCCAGAACTGTTCCCTGGGGGGCCCTCGTACTGTAGATGATGGTATCAGACACACAGTCCTGGGTCCTCACGAACTGTGGTCAGTTTGTGAGGTAGTCCAGGATCCACGATGACAGGTGCTGGTCCACCCCTGCACACAGCAGCTTGTCCCTCAGGATCACTAGTTGGATCGTGTTGAAAGCACTGGAGAAATCAAAAAACATGATCCTCACGGTGCTCCCAGGCTTCTCCAGGTGGGACAGGGAACGATGCAGGAGGAAGATCACTGCATCCTCCATCCCGATGCCATGCTGGTAGGCAAACTGAAGTGGGTCCATCACTGGTCCCACCAGGGGGCGGAGGTGGGCGAGGAGCAGCCTCTCCAGGGTCTTCATTAGGTGTGATGCTAGGGCCACTGGTCTGTAGCTGTTCAGGTCTTTGGGATGCGGGGTCTTCGGTAGGGGTACCACACAGGATGTTTTCCAGAGCTGTGTTACCCTCCACAGCTTCAGGCTCAGACTGAAGATGTACTCCACGATCCCGCACAGATAAGTCTGCGCAGGACTTGAGGAGCCTCGAGCTGATGGCGTCTGGACCTGCAGCCTTCCTCGCTTTGATTTTATTCAGCTCAGCTCTCACCTGGGTCTTAGTGAGAGTCAGGCTGGGGCAGGGGGGCTGTGTGCTGGGGGGGTGTTGGACATGTAAGGGAAAAAACAGCGGGGGATGTGTACTGAGAGCTGAGGGATGTAAGGGGGGTGTAGGGAGGCAGTGGACAAGGGGAACAGATGAAGGTGAAGGCAGCAGTTGTTGGTGGGTAGGTGGAGAAGAGGGTGGTTGGTCAAACCTGTTGAAGAACAGGTTCGGGTCATTAACCCATTCCTTAACCCCCACGGCCTGGGAGGAAGTATTCTAGTGCCCAGAGATGGTTTTGAGGCCTCTCCAGACACTGCTGACATCACTCTGTTTCAGCTTGTCCTCCATCTTCTTCCTGTAGTTGTCCTTCCTCTCTCTGATCTTCCTCCTCAGCTTCTTCTGTACGCTCCAGCTCCTCGTTTCCTGACCTGAAGATCCTTTTCTTCTCTTTCACCAGTGACTTTATCTCAGGGTTGATCCAGGGCTTGTTGTTTGAGAAACACCATATGGTCTTGGTTGGTACGGTGTTCTCCACGCAGAAATTGATGCAATCTGTGTCTGATGTCCTCACCATGTGGATCACAGAGCTGGTCCCATGAAGTGGATTCAAAACAGTCCTTCAGAGCGTCCTCCGCATCCTTGGACCATACCTTCACTGTGTGGGTAACAGGAAGTTGTCTGTGTACCGACAGGGGCAGCTATGGCGCAGGTGTAGTGTGGCTGACTACTAATCAGAGGATCAGTGGTTCGATTCCCACTCTGTCTGCAATCTGCATGTCGAAGTGTCCTTGAGCAAGACACTGAACCCCCAGTTGCTCCTGGTGAGTCAGGCCAGCGCCTGTGCCTGGCAGCTCCACCGCCATCAGTGTATGAATGTGTGTGGGAATGGGTGGATAGCAGGATCTGTAAAGTGCTTTGGTCATCCTGAGATGAGTAAAAAAAACGCTATATACGTAAATGAATGTTAGTTACCATTTACCAGAGGTTTGTACAGAGGCAGGAGATGAACCAGATTGTGATCAGATTTTTCAGGGGTGGGAGGGGTGATGAGGTGTATGCCTGCTTGGTGTCTGCATAAAATAAGTCCAGTGTTTTGCTGTCTCTGCTGTGGCACGTGACATAATGGGTGAAAGTGGGCAGAGTGGAGGACAGGAAAGCGTGGTTAAAATCACCAGAAATGAGCTGGAGAGCATTTGACTGCTGGGTCTGCAGTCTGTTGGTGATTGTGTGTATGACGTCACATGCTGCCTCAGCGATTGTGGAGGGGGGTATGTAGGTGGTGATCACGATGACGTGTGAAAACTCTCTGGGTAGATAAGCCGGTCACATGCTAACGGCTAGCAACTCAATGTCCTTGCTACAGTGTTGTTCTTTAATTGTGATGTGCCCAGGGTTACACCATCTGTTGTTCACAAATACTGCCAGCCCCCTGCCTCTGCTCTTGTGTCTCTCTTCTCTAGTGTCCGATCTGCCTGTAGTAAGTGAAAACCCTCCAGTCTGATGTTAGCGTCTGTTGTTATCTCAGTTAGCCACGTTTCAGTGAGCAGCATGATGCTAACCTCCCTATAGGCACTCTCATATCAGGTCAGCACCGCTAGCTTGTTTGTCTTGTTAAACAGCGATTTCACATTTCCCATGATAACGGATGGTAGAATGGGCTTGTACCTCGTCTTCCTCGCGCGTCGCCTCACTCCAGCTCGACATCCACGTCATTTGCACCTGATTTCGTGTGGAATATTGGGTCTCTCAGTTAGCACCACTGAGCTGTGCAATGCTAACAATTGGCTGCTATTGAAACAGTAGCTCCATCACTCACCGGGTCAGCAATGACGATATGAGGAGAAAGACGGGACAGCGATATTTGTGTCCATGGTGTCCGTGATGGATGTGGGGTAACAAGATCAGAAAAAGTTGTGCAAAGAAAATGGGTAATAAATAAAAACGAGAAAGAAAACTCAGAACTGAGCCGTTGCTGCAAAAGGTTGCCAACTTGTGTGGCGCCAGAATGATATAAGTTTAAAAATCATATGGTGCAAATTAAGCAAATTAGAAATAATTACAGTAGAGTTGTGGCGGGTTGATTCAACCCCCCCACAACACACAGGACAGTCAGCTCTCTTCTCTTGGTTTTTCTCGCTGCACTACTGAGATGTAATGTGCCATTCATGTTTTGTGATGCAATGTGCCATGCATGTATTATGATGCAATGTGCCATTCATGTATTGTGATGCAATGTGCCACGCATGTATTGTGATGCAATGTGCCATGCATGTATTGTGATGCAATGTGCCATTCATGTATAGTGTTCATGCGTCCTGTCCTTACTGTGACCTAGAGACAGTTCAATATGTAGATGTGCCTTGTAACCTCTTTGTCCTGCAAGCTGGAGCAGAGGCTGCATCTGCCTATTGTTATGTAGGTCTTACAAATGCAAATGTCTCATGCCTGTTCTGCAGTCCCTTTGATCAGACCAACTGCTGTGAATCTGCTTTGATGTATTGTTTGAGTTGGGTATAAATACTGCACAGGTTCTGTAACTCACCCTCTCAATTCCACTTCCTCAACTGCTGCTGCCGGACACAGACTTTGTGTCCTTCTTCTCTGAGAGCCGTTTGGGCTCGCTCCCGGCGCGCATGCACGGCGCCGGGAGCGGAGCCCGTGACGGCGGTATGATATAATAAACTTCCTTAAAACCTACAGCATCGCTGCCTTTATTTTATCATGCCGCTGCACTGGTGACCCCAGAATGCACACGTTTTGTGCAAACGCAACCTTCTGATCTGAACAGCCACGCTGGCGACCCGAGACTGAAGAAAACGAGCGGCCAGCGAAAGCAGCACCCGGGCATGAATGCTCCGTCGCAGCGGTCTGACTGGTCTGCCCTCCCTGCGGCTTCAGGGAGACCTCGACGCGGAGCCAACACAGGCGAGCCGTTCTCCGGACATCACCCACGACCGGGAAAATCTGCAGAAAACATCATGGCGCGACCCTTGCCTGAGATCGGGACGTCCACGCTGGACCAGCCGAGGGACACAGAACGTTTTCTCCCTCTCACCGCTACTCCTCCCTCTCAGCGATCCTACTCATCTACCCGAGCCTGAGGAACAAAGATCGTCTATTCCCTCCCACCACTCCAACGCATCTGCACGAGCCTGAGGGACAAAAGATCGTCTATTTCCTCTCACCGCTCCAACGCACCATGGCCAATCTGCAGCCACAGCTCAATCTGGATTTTATCGGCGCCGTCTGCGCCGATCTCCACCAAGATTCTGCACCCTGACTCGTCACTCCAGCGGCCCACCCAAGCACGGAACCCCCGCGCGCGCACCGAGGAGTTACGAGGACGGCACACCACGCACGGGACAAGAATGGCTTCACTGACCACCTTCCTTCTGCTGCACACTGGCTCTTCAGGCTTGCTTGTACACCTGAGGCCCACAGCTTGTTCACTGGATTTTATGGTCTTAGCCACGGCACACAAGGGGGATTCAGCTGTCTGCTGTCCCCGAGGCTTTAGGGTCATGCCTGCCCTAAAGTCAACAAGCCAGTCCCTCTGCTTTTATTTTTTTTCTTACAGCCGCTCCTGCTTTTCTTCATGGCCACGAGAGGAGTCAGAGACAAATTTTTCTTCTTGTGATCTCCGCACGCGCAACGGGACAGCCCCTCGACGTCGCGGAGCAGCAAGCAATTTTTGCGCGGCTCGGACGATTTCACAGCCCCTGCCGGCACTTACTACCCCTCCCCTCCCTCCCCCTCTGCCTGCAGCGAGCTTCTCCCACAGCTCGCTCCCATAGATGGATTATCGAGGTCTCGGCCCCCTGCCGTGCCCTCTGGGGGGGAGCGTGTGGCGGGTTGATTCAACCCCCCCACAACACACAGGACAGTCAGCTCTCTTCTCTTGGTTTTTCTCGCTGCACTACTGAGATGTAATGTGCCATTCATGTATTGTGATGCAATGTGCCACGCATGTATTATGATGCAATGTGCCATGCATGTATTGTGATGCAATGTGCCATGCATGTATTGTGATGCAATGTGCCATTCATGTATAGTGTTCATGCGTCCTGTCCTTACTGTGACCTAGAGACAGTTCAATATGTAGATGTGCCTTGTAACCTCTTTGTCCTGCAAGCTGGAGCAGAGGCTGCATCTGCCTATTGTTATGTAGGTCTTACAAATGCAAATGTCTCATGCCTGTTCTGCAGTCCCTTTGATCAGACCAACTGCTGTGAATCTGCTTTGATGTATTGTTTGAGTTGGGTATAAATACTGCACAGGTTCTGTAACTCATCCTCTCAATTCCACTTCCTCAACTGCTGCTGCCGGACACAGACTTTGTGTCCTTCTTCTCTGAGAGCCGTTTGGGCTCGCTCCCGGCGCGCATGCACGGCGCCGGGAGCGGAGCCCGTGACGGCGGTATGATATAATAAACTTCCTTAAAACCTACAGCATCGCTGCCTTTATTTTATCATGCCGCTGCACTGGTGACCCCAGAATGCACACGTTTTGTGCGTTTTGTGCGCCGTGCATGCGCGCCGGGAGCGGAGCCCGTGATGGCGGTATGATATAATAAACTCTACTTAAAACCTTCAACAACGCTGCTTTATTTCATGCCGCCGCAGAGTGGAAAAAGCATTTAAAAAATACTTTCTCCTGCTGAGCTAAATGTTGGTTATAATCAGTTTTGGGAGTAACGCGTTACAAAGTAATGTTACAAAGTAATGTTACAAAGTAACGCGTTACTTGTTAACGCGTTACTGTAACACCACTACTTCTGCAGTAACGTGCTGTGTAACGAAATTACTGTTTAAAAATTCAGTAATGTGTTACAGTTACTGAAATTTGATCAGATGCATTACTCGTGTTACTCGTTTTATTAATACAGATAGATATTTTTAGCGCAAATAAATACAAACTGACCCTACGTAGCTAACAAGCCTTCAGTCAAAGAGCCTCTTTACTGCTGCAGCCATAAATGGAGCTTGCTCCTGCGGCGAAAGGATGAAACTACTTTGTTTTTGTGGAAATACATTATTTTTTCTTTGTTGCAGTTAAAGACAAAAGCATATTGGTGGGTCGTGTGAGACCGACTGCAATCTTCAGAAGTGCCTGAGAACAGCAACAAGATCAAAGCTAATGCTATGCTAACACCATGTTATTAGTGGATTTACACTATCTGAACAGCCACAGCTGGATTTCAAGCACAGGTATGCATCTGGACAGTTTGTGACCCAGCAAGAATTAAACTGATTGATTGCCAGATATATTGTTACAAAATGAAGTGCTGATAACAGTCATTTCCCATGAGACAGCTGAGACTGTGAGCCACTGAAGTTAAAACACGTTTACTTGCTACCTGGATAAAGATTATTCAAAAATGGATTTGATCTCCCAAAGGAATTTAAGAGACTGGATCATCTCTCTGTCACAGCAGACATTTGGACTGTGGGTAACTGACATTTTCTTTGGATCACTGCACATTGGATTAAATCCAAAATACTGAAGGTAAGAAACATTGACAGCTTTATGCAGTGTTGCCAACTCACTCGTTTGGAGTGATTCTCACTCTTTTTCCCTCTCTCTCACTGTATTTTTTCACCCCAAAATGAGGAAATTATTGGCAATTTTGTGTTGATTTGCTTCAGATTTTTTCTACAATAAGAGCTCTCAAGGCAGGATAAAACAGACTGAACATGTTCATGTTAAACAAAATGCGTGGCATTGATAAGACACTCTGCACTTATAATTCACTGTCCAAAACCTCATTAAAAACATCAGGTAACAAACTAGCAGTTATCCTACAGACAAAAAGCTGAAAACATCCTTAAAACATCCTTAACAGGAGTGGTGGACTAGAGGTAGAGCATATGCCCCACAACTGGGAGGTCAGGGTTCAAGTCCCGGCCAGTTCATGCCAAAAACCATATAAAAATGGAACTTCCTGCCATCCAGCTTGGTGCTCAGCAAAAATGGAATGGAGGAGGGAAATGTGGGTCGTAGTGGCTCAGGAGGTAAAGCAGGTTGCCCAATAACCGGAGGGTTGGCAGTTTGAATCCTGCTCTCCCCAGCCATCCTGCCATTATGTCCCTGGGCACTTTACCCACCTTGCTTCCAGTGTCCATGACACTGGGTGTAAATGTTTGGTAGTGGTCGGAGAGGCTGTTGGCACAGCATTGCAGCCACGTTTCATCAGTCTGCCCCAGGGCAGCTGTGCTACAGTAGTAGCTTACCCCTACCAATGTCTGTCTGGAGTGAATGAATAGTGGACTCATTGCAAGTGTTTTGAGATGTCACTTGACATGTAAAGCACCATATCAATCTAATCCATTATTATTATTATTAAAATAAAAGGCTCACCGCTACATCACTGTCGGAGAATCTTCTCTCTTTTCACTCATTTGAATTCCTTTTACTATTTTTTTCTTTTTTTGTTTACATATTGTGAGGAAAAACTGTCGGCTGTATGTTGCTGATTTCAGACAAGTATATCTGGCAGATGGTGTCTCATAATAAAAGCATATAACAAAAACAACCATTCTGAAAACTGAATCGCTGTACAGGGCTTTTATTTTTACATTACTCAGGAAGTATTGAGCTGTGACGGTGAAAATACATTCACACTAATTCAGATTTCGTTCATGTCTGTGAATCCAGCATTTATAGTGCAGGCGACTAATTTTAAGGTTACTGAGCAGGAATTCAAGGATTGTTTCTCGTTTTTAAGGATAATTAAGGTGGTGATTTTAGAAAATCACATTTAAGAGTTTTTATGGACCTGTAGACACTAATAAGGCGGCTGTTTTTTGTTGTCTGTGTTCTTGTGGAGAAATTCTCTCCACAACCATAAATGAACACAAATTAACCTGACCACAAAGAATTAAACTATTTTCCTCTGTGATTTAACTTTTTTCTGGATTTGTTCACGTCTTACCGAGGGTTGCAGGAAGATGTTGCTGTCCACATGCACTGGGGAGAGGCTGAGCGGCTCTCTGCACAGCGGCTGTCAGATGTGGCGCAGTCATGCATGGTTGACAACATAATATCATCTTCTTCCGCTTAATCCTTTTCGGGTCGCGGGGTGGGGGCTGGAGCCTATCCCAGCATCTTTGAGCGAGAGGCAGGGTACACCCTGGACAGATCACCAGTCCATCGCAGGGCCAACACAGAGAGACAGACAACCATTCACTCTCACAGTCAGACCTAAGGACAATTTAGAATCCCCAGTTTGATGCCAATTAACCTAACTTGCATGTTTTTGGCATGTGGGAGGAAACCGGAGAAATCCCAGAGTAAACCCACGCAGGCACGGGGAGAACATGCAAACTCCGACAACATAATAAATAATTTTTAAAAAAAAAGTTAACTGGCATCAACTGGGGATTCTAAATTGTCCTTAGGTGTGACTGTGAGAGTGAATGGTTGTCTGTCTGTCTGTGTTGGCCCTGCAATGGACTGGCGATCTGTCCAGGGTGTACCCTGCCTCTCGCCCAAAGATGCTGGGATAGGCTCCAGCCCCCCCACAACCTGAAAAGGATTAAGCGGAAGAAGATGAAAAATGAATGAATGAATATATTTTACATTCATAAAAGTATGTGTTTCTGTTGAGAAATGTATCCAGTTGCAATAAACAATAACTAAAAAAAATAAAATAAATAAAATGAACTTCATTAATTTCCATGTGTTTTTAGATATGGGGCCCCTCTGTTAATGAAAGAAAAACCCATAATGGTCACAGAAATAACTTGAATCTGACAAAAGTGGTAATAAATAAAAATTCAGTGAAAATTAACCAATGAAAATCAGACAATGCTTTTGAATTGTGGTTCAACAGAATTATTTTAAAAAACAAACTCATGAAACAGGCCTGGACAAAAATGATGGTACCCCTAGAAAAGATTGAAAATACTGTGACCATAGGGACATGTTCAACCAAGATGTGTCCTCTAATTAACATCACAGGTGTTTACAAACTTGTAATCAGTCAGTCGGCCTATTTAAAGGGTGACAAGTAGTCACTGTGCTGTTTGGTGACATGGTGTGTGCCACACTAAACATGGACCAGAGGACGCAAAGGAGAGAGTTGTCTCAGGAGATTAGAAAGAAAATTATAGACAAGCATGTTAAAGATAAAGGCTATAAGACCATCTCCAAGCAGCTTGATGTTCCTGTGACTACAGTTGCACATATTATTCAGAAATTTAAAATCCACGGGACTGCAGTCAACCTCCCTGGACATGGCCGCAGGAGGAGACGGATAATACGAATGGTAACAAAAGAGCCCAGAACAACCTCTAAACACATTCAAGGTGAACTTCAAAGTCAAGGTACATCAGTGTCAGATCGCACCATCCGTCGTTGTTTGAGCCAAAGTGGACTTCATGGGAGACGACCAAGGAGGACACCACTGTTGAAAACAAATGATAAAAAAGCCAGACTGGAATTTGCCAAACTGCATGTTGACAAGCCACAAAGCTTCTGGGAGAATGTCCTATGGACAGACGAGACAAAACTTTTTGGCAAGGCACATCAGCTCTATGTTCACAGACGCAAAAATGAAGCATACCAAGAAAAGAACACTGCCCTACTGTGAAACATGGAGGAGGTTCTGTTATGTTCTGGGGCTGCTTTGCTGCATCTGGCACAGGGTGTCTTGAATCTGTGCAGGGTACAATGAAATCTCAAGACTATCAAGGTATTCTAGAGAGAAATGTGCTGCCCAGTGTCACACAGCTTGGTCTCAGTCGCAGGTCATGGGTCTTGCAACAGGATAATGACCCAAAACACACAGCTAAAAACACCCAAGAATGGCTAAGAGCGAAACATTGGACTATTCTAAAGTGGCCTTCTATGAGCCCTGATCTAAATCCTACTGAACATCTGTGGAAGGAGCTGAAACATGCCATCTGGAGAAGGCGCCCTTCAAACCTGAGACAACTGGAGCAGTTTGCTCATGAAGAGTGGGCCAAAATACCTGCTGAGAGGTGCAGAAGTCTCATTGACAGTTACAGAAATCGTTTGATTGCAGTGAGTGCGTCAAAAGGTTGTGCAACAAAATATTAAGTTAAGGGTACCATCATTTTTGTCCAGGCCTGTTTCATGAGTTTGTTTTTTAAAATAATTCTGTTGACTTCCGGTTATGGCTGCCACGTAGGACGGACGTGTCTCGCTCTGCTCTGCTCCTGGAGAAAAAAATCGGCAAATAACTCTCTCATTTGGGACAGAACGTATCCCAGCATTTGGGCGAGGATATGTCGTCGAAGCCTAAGGCTGGAAAACCAGGAAAAGGAAAAAGCGAGCCGCCGAAACAGTCCAAATTAACGGACTTTCAGGTCTGTGACGCAGCAAACAAAACTCCATATATGGCGGAGGAGGCTGGCAACGGTGCGATTTCTGCGGGGAATGGCGCAGATGCGCTGATGGCTGCCATGAGTTCAATGAGAGCGGACTTTTCCTCTAGATTTGATGGGATTATGACAGCGCTGGAAGGAATAAGAAAGGAATTGGGTGACTGTGTAGAACGAACGGCGCAGCTGGAGCTCCGTCTCGCTAGTGCTGAAGATGACGTCACCCGTCTTCAATTAAAGGTGCGCACTTTGGAAAAAAAAAAAAAATCTCTGGAAGATAATATTTTGGATTTGGAATCTCGGTCGAGACAGAATAATTTGAGGCTGGTGGGTCTTCCAGAGGAATCAGAAGGTCGGGACGTATGTTCCTTTCTGGAAAAGTGGATTCCGGAGGTGCTGGGCAGCGAGGAGTTGCAATCAGCAGTGGTTCTGGAAAAAGCACATCGTATTGGCCCACGGAGAGATAAGGGACCGCCGAGGACCTTAATTATGAAGTTTCTTAGCAACAGAGACAGGATGAAGATCTTCAACGCTGCACGTGCTAAAGGAGAGATTAAACACCAGGACCAGCAGGTGCGGTTCTACCCAGATTTGGCCACAGGAATCCAGCAATTGAGGAAGCAGTTTGATCCCGTACGTAAGGAGCTGCGCAACCTTGGGATTCGTCATGGTGTAATCTATCCTGCGAGACTGCTGACCACGTATGAGGGCAGAACCCAAATCTTCAAGACCCCAGAGGAGGCGCAGGAGTTCATCAAGAAGATCAAAGAAGAAGAAGAGACTGGTGGGAGCTAAGCATGAACAAAATATAAGGTAGAATAATTAAGCATTTGCACAGGCATCTGACTGACTTGAAGTAAATAGTAAGTTTACAAAATATAGATTGTATTATATATTAAAAAAACAAAACAAAAACAAAACAAACAAACAAAAAAAAAACTATGATGTACAAAGTTGTTAAAAATTTTGGAGTTAAGTTGGAAAACTACAGAGGAGAGTTAATGTTACGTCATTAAAAGCAGTAGAGTTAGGGTGATTGGGAGGATGAAGAAGGAGTGGCTTAGGCTGTTCCCCGTGGGTGTGGAACGGTCGATGGCTATATCGGGAGACAGAATTTTTCTTTTGATTTTGGGGGGTTTGCCACAAGTGTGGGAAGGGGAAATTTGTTTGTGTGTAGTTTGTAGGATGAATGTTCAACCACTCATGTTTTTGCTTCTCTGTATGAGCATGTTTACACTGCAAGGTAATCCCAAACTCTCTATTGATCATGGACCAAAGTGTTAATCTTAATTTAACTTCATGGAATTGCAGAGGTCTACAAAATTTAAAAAAACTTAAACAAGTTATGAATAAAATAAAGGACATGGGTTCAAGAATTGTGTTTTTACAAGAAACTCATCTGATAGAGGAGGATGTTAAAAGAATTAGGAGTAGATGGCAGGGAAGTGTATTCACCTCTTCATTTTCATCCCGAGCCAGGGGAGTTATGACTCTCATACATAAATCAGTTCCTTTTCAAGTGAAAAATGTAATTGGAGACAAATTTGGAAGATATGTAATCATTCAAGGTTCTTTGCTATTAGAAAATATAAATCTTGTGAACTTATATGGTCCCAATATAGATGATCAGAAGTTCTTTGCTAATTTATTTCTCATCTTATCATCACTTACAGGGCAACATATAATAGCAGGGGATTTTAATTGTACATTGAATCCAGGTGTGGATAGATCAACAGGACTGGATTGTACGCACATTGGATGTAGGATGACTATTAATCATTTTATGAAAGAATTGAGATTGTTAGATATATGGAGAGAAATGAAACCACAAGTTAAAGCCTATTCTTGTTATTCCAGTACCTACAAGACATTCTCACGTATTGATTATTTTTGATTTCCACAGAATTAAGGTCCAAGATTCAAAACTGCTTTTATGATAACATCGTGATCTCTGATCATGCACCCTGTTGTCTAATATATGTAGATAAAAAATTGACAAAGGAATCAGGTAGATGGCAATTTCAGCATAAATGGCTTCAGGATGAGGAATTTGTCAAGTATACAGAAAAACAGATAGACGAGTTCTTTGACATCAATACTACACAAACATCAGCATGTGTAAAGTGGGAGGCTTTCAAAGCTTTTATTAGGGGACATATTATTAGTTATACAGGATCAAAATCTAAGAAGACTCGAGAGGAGAGAGCTAAATTGGAACATAAAATAAAAAATCTTCAGGAAAAAGTGTATGCAGGAAGTGACCCAAGGTTGGAGAATGAATTACTGATTTTGAGAGCTGAATACGACAAAAAATCAGCGAATAGAGCTGCCTCGAGTCTTCTAAGATTGAAACAATCTTTTTATGAACAAGGTGAAAAATCAGGAAAATTATTAGCATGGCAGATTAAACAATTGGAAATTAAAACACCAATTACCAGTATTATAAGTAATGGACAGGTAGTTATAGATCCTTTAGAAATTAATAGAGCCTTTAGAGATTACTATGAAAAATTATATGATACCAAAAATGAACCTGATTTAACAAAACTAAATGGGTTTTTGAGCGAACTATCTATACCGTGTATTCCAAATGAAAACAGGGAGATATTGGAGTCTAAAATTAGTCAAGAAGAAGTTGGGCTAGCCATTGATAATATGAAATCAGGAAAAAGTGCAGGACCAGATGGTCTTCCAGTTGACCTTTATAAAAAATTTAAGAATAAATTAATAAAACCTTTTTTGGAAATGGTTTTAGAAGCATTTCAAAATAATAATTTACCATCATACATAAATAATGCCTTAATTATACTGCTGCCAAAACCAGGTAAGCCCTCTAATAAATGTGAAAATATGAGACCAATAAGCCTATTAAACGCCGACCTTAAGATAATCTGTAAAATTTTAGCAAGACGAATACAAGAAATTTTACCAAATATTATTAATCGAGATCAGAATGGCTTTATAAAGGGTAGACAAGGCTTCCATAATGTAAGAAGACTATTTAATATTATTTATTTTAATAAAGAAGCACCGGATACAGCTCTCCTATCATTGGACGCCGAAAAGGCCTTTGATAGAGTTGAATGGCCCTTTCTTTTTGAAGTCCTACAAAGGTTTGGACTTGGAAATAATTTCATAAAATGGGTTCAAATAATATACAATAATGCTACAGCAGAAATCCTAACAAATAACAATATTTCAAAACCAATAAAAATCAATAGAGGATGTCGACAAGGCTGTCCACTTTCACCTTTACTGTTTACTATGGCAATTGAACCTTTAGCGATAGCGATACGTTTACATTCACAAATATATGGAATTAAAGTTGGACCAACAGAACATAAAATCTCCCTGTACGCCGATGACATAATTTTGTTTATGTCGAATCTAAAAAAATCAATTCCAACCTTGTTGAATTTAATAAAGAATCTTGGGGAAATATCAGGATATAAAATAAATAAAACTAAATCTTCAATATTAATGCTAAATGAGACCCAGAGAAATTACCCAGCCCCTGAGGTAAATCAATTCAATGTTGTAAATCAGTTTAAATATTTAGGAATCCAAATTATGCCTAAGCTAGAATCAGTCGCCAGTGTCAACTATGAAGCCTTAATGTCAGATATCAATGAGTTAACTCAGAGATGGATGTCACTACCAATGTCGATGATCGGGAGAATCAATATACTTAAAAGTAATATTTTACCTAAAATACTTTATTTATTTCAATACATTCCCTTATCACCACCTTTAGATCTATTCTCAAGAATAAAAAAAAAGTTAGTGGAATTTATATGGAACAACAGGAGGGCTAGATTACGTTTGTCTTTATTATATTTACCATTTGATCGTGGAGGTCTGAAATGTCCAAATTTTATGTTGTATTATTGGTCGGCACAACTGAGGTCTATGACATATTATTTTTCATCAAATGATCTCCCTCACTGGACTGAAATGGAATCATACAATTTACCTTTACCTCTTCCCATATTCATATACTCAGATTCGGCAAAAAAATTACAAAAACAAGTTAAAAATCCATTTGTAAAGCATATGATCAAAATATGGTGCGAAGCTAAAAACTATTTAAAAGAACCACAGTTATTGTCACAATTTAGTCCAATATGGGGTAATCAATATTTTAAACCAGGGAGAGCGGATGCTGTATTTAAAGTATGGAATTTAAAAGGGATACAAAAGATTCAGGATTTATATTTGCCATGTGCAGACAACATAATGTCTTTTGAAGAGCTGAGGATCAAATTTAATCTCAATAGAACACATTTTTTTAAATATCTTCAACTTAGAAACTTTATTCGATCAAATCAAAATAAAGCTCTCACTCGACCTATTTATTCATCCTTGGAAAAAATGATGATGAAAGATAGTAAAAGAAAGGGTATTATTTCAGAGTTTTATAACTCATTGACACTATCTTCAAGTGAAAATTCACTGAAAAGATTAAACTACTGGAAAGAAGATCTGCAAATTGAAATTTCAGAGGAACAATGGGAATTGGCTTGTACAGAAGCTCAAACCAAATCAATAAATGCACGCCTTAAATTGATACATTTCAAATGGTTAATGCGGATGTATGTTACACCGGAGGAGTTAAATAGATATAACAAAAATATACCAGATACATGCACAAAATGCATGGAAAGTAAAGGAACCCTATTTCATTGTTTATGGGAATGTAGATTAATAAGAATGTTTTGGGAAGAGGTGAGGGTAACAATTGAAAAAATAATCTCAAAACAAATCATATTGAATCCTAAACTGTTTTTGTTGGGTCTGTACCCAGAAAAGCATAATTTTAATAAAAGTGAAAGAACATTCATAGACCTCAGTTTGCTTAATGCCAAAAAATGTATTGCACTATTATGGAAAAAGACTCATAGACCAGATGTGACTCAGTGGTTAAGACAGATGTTAACAAACCTTCCATTAGAAAGAATAACATATATACTAAAATCAAAGGAAATTGTGTTTGAGAATATATGGAGACCTTTTATTGATTATGTAAAAAATTTAAACATAACTCTTGAAGAAGAAGGTGAATGATGTGTGTGGACCTTGTAAATTCCAAACTGGTGAACATAATATGTATACTTATGTATTGGATTGTCTAGACTAAACAGAGGAGCATTGTTGAAGACTTGATTTTGTTGGTGGTTGTTGATGTTTTTAGTGCATTTTTTTTTTTTGTAGTACTTTAGTGTTAGTGTTTGATTGTTTGTATCATGTTTGTTAAAAAAAAAAAAAAAAAAAGGTTCAATAAAGATATTGTGGAAAAAAAAAATAATTCTGTTGAACCACAATTCAAAAGCACTGTCTGATTTTCATTGGTTAATTTTCATAGAATTTTTATTTATTACCACTTTTGTCAGATTCAAGTTATTTCTGTGACCATTGTGGGTTTTTCTTTCATTAATAGAGGGGTACCAACAATTTTGTCCGTGTGTAACTGCAGGGAGCCACAGTAAGGGGGCTGAAGGGCCACGGGTTACCGACCCCTGACCCAGATGTTCAGTTCAACATGGATGCAGACAATCCTGAGGATCTTTGTGTGCGACTTTGTTGAGAATTAGGGCAATTGCCTAGGAGAAGTAACAATTTTTATCAAATTTATAAGCTTTTATGTATATACCTCCTGACGTTTGACTCTGACCTTGAGAACATGGATGTATACAAAAAAAATCTGCATGGAGCCACAAAAGTATCTGAGCCTAAAAACTGAAGAAAAACAGCAGAACTACAACTGCAATCTGGCCTGACAACATCAGAGTGAAGAGTTTTGTCTTACATATTTGCAGTTTTTTTTATTATAAATAAAAACCACTCTCACAAACCGCTACTTTTTCTGGTAATTTTTTGATCATTTGCAAAAAGTTTTTCTTTTTTTCTTGCAAAAGTGTGTGGGTGTTTTCCTCATTAAACTGTAGGGTTTTGTTTTGTTTTTTTCAAAATTTGTTATATTTTTGTTATAAATATGTTTACCTTTTTTCTTGAATTTGGCATATTTTTCTTTGCAAATTGAATACCTTTATTGTGTAAAATTGAAGACTTTTTCCATGTAAATTTGTAACATTTTTCAACTAAAAAGGTTATAAGCTTTTTCCATAAATTTTGATATTTTTTGGCATAATCTGCTTTTCTCTTAAGATTGTCTGATCTGATTGTTACCCTTTTCAGGAAACACACACTTTTCATGTAAATTTGCAACCGTTTTCTAATAAAATTGTAGCTTTTTCAGGCAAATTTGTGGCTTTTATTTCTAGCCAATTTGTGGGGTTTTTCCCTTCATAAAAAAAACATTTTCCTTAAATTTCAAGAATGTTTTTCATAAATTTTAAGCAATTCTCATACAGTAAATGTATATTTTTCTTTGTAAATTTATTAGCTTTCATGAGCACAACAGCAGTATTTCTTACATAAATTTATTACATTATTTCTCACAGAACTCAAACTTTTTCCAGTGAATTTGTGATTTCTTTTCCAGAGATTTTGTGACCTTTTTCTTATGAATTTATGAATATGCTTTTCTCAGAAAACTGCTAAATTTTGCCCTAAATTTGTGAGATTTTATTTTGCGTAAGTTCTTAGATTTTCTCATTTTCTGCTTTTTAGGATATTTTCTCATGACTATGCAACCTTTTTTCCTTGTAAATTTATTTCCAAGGCCTCAGGGAGCCACTATCTATGGGCAAAAGAGCCACATGTGGCCCCAGAACGGTGGGTTGCAGACCCCTGGTCTAGGAGGAGTAGCAATTTTTTTGAAGTTACATAAGTGCCAAGATCTCCTGACCTTTGACCTTGACCTTCAGCACAACCTGGATGCAGACCTACCTGAGGATCACTGAGAATTTGGTGAGCACTGGGGCAATTGCCTAGGAGGAGCAGTGATTCCTGTGAAATGTGGTCGGATGGATAGTTGGACAATGCACTAGACACTGGACATTAGCTCCAAGGAACACAAGATTCAGAAGATATTTAAGACTGTTGACAGCTTAATATGATTTAAGGCATATGGAAGAAGAGCACTCTGAGGTGAGTGCAATAACCCCGCCTCCGTTTTCTCTGAAGATCCCAATACTTACTGACGGAGAGCAATTTTCAGCTTGTCAATATAATTACTGTGGCAGAACCAAATTATGATAAGCCCATCATCTACAAATACACAACAAAGTATACAACCCATAGTTGTAGGGCAGGATCCTAAGGTGAACCCGTGTAGCAAGTTTGGTGACCCTACAGAGCTTTACATGTTCTACAGTAAGAGATCATAGGGAGTGCCAGCCTTGACCTTTGACCTTTTGACCCCAAACCTGTAGTAAGAGGTTATGGTCACAGGGTGAACCTGTGTACCAAGTTTGGTGGCCTTAACTTTACTTGTACAGTAATAAGGCGTAAGGAATGTTAACCTTGACCTTTGACCTTTTGACCACAAACCCATAATCAGAGGTCAGGATCCCAAGGTGAACCTGTGTAGCAAGTTTGGTGACCCTAGCTTTCTTTGTTGTTGAGGTGTAATTTATAAGCCATTTTGATATTGACCTTTGACCTTACGATCCCAAAAACATAGTCACACTTCAGGATCCCAAGGTGAACCTGTGTACCAAGTTTGGTGACCCTAACTTTACTCGTTGTATAATAATAAGGCATAGAGAATGTTAACTAGTTGCTCCTGGTGGGTCAGGCCGGCGCCGATGCATGGCAGCTCCGCCACCATCAGTGTGTGTGTGTGTGTGTGTGTCTGTGTGTCTGTGTGTCTGTGTGTGTGTGTGAATGGATGGATGGATAGCAGGATCTATAAAGCACTTTGGTCATCCAGAGAAGAGTAAAAATGCGCTATATAAGTGAACGCCATTTACCATTTAATCTTGACCTTTTCCCAAGGTGAACCTGTGTAGCAAGTTTGGTGACCCTAGAGAGCTTTACATGTTCTATAGTAAGAGATCATAGGGAGTGCCAACCTTGACCTTTGACCTTTTGACCCCAAACCTGTAGTAAGAGGTTATGGTCACAGGGTGAACCTGTGTACCAGGCTTGGTGGCCCTAACTTTGCTCGTACAATAATAAGGCATAAGGAATGTTAACCTTGACCTTTGACCTTTTGACCACAAACCCATAGAGGTCAGAATCCCAGGCTGAACATGTGTAGCAAGTTTGGTGACCCTAGCTTTCTTTGTTGTTGAGATATAGTTTATAAGCCATTTTGAAGCTGACCTTTAACCTTGTGATCCCAAAACCATAGTCACACTTCAGGGTCACAGAGTGAACATGTGTATCAAGTTTGGTGACTCTAACTTTATTCGTTATAAGTAATAAAGCATAGGGTATGTTAGCCTTGACCTTTGACCTTTTGACCCCAAACCCATAGTCAGAGGTCAGGATTCCAAGGTGAACCTGAATGTCCAAAAGTCCACATATTTAAATCAACATATAAAGAAATGATTTTTGAGCAGTATGAGAATGAAGGGCAGTGTTGTTACATTGTGTCTTCAGTGAGGGAAGGTTGTTGTTGTGTTATGGTGATTGTGAAGGTGATGGTGTTGTCTGTGTTTGTATTGAACATGCCAGAAGTGTATGTTTATTGTTGTTGTAATATTGTTGGATGTTGGTATTGTTGTCAATATGGACTGTCATTGTTGTGTCATTTTTGTTGTATAATTTGACTATGGGTGTATTATGGTGAATGTGGTTGTGGGATAATGATGATTTTGAGTAATACTGTAATTTGTTGGGTATGGAAAAGGAGTGGGACTATATAAGCGTTGGCTTCTTCCCACTCCTTTTGAACATTTTATTTTTGGTTTGTTTTTTGTTGTGTTTTGAACTCTCTTCTTTCTTTTTTTTTTTTAAGAATGTTCAAATAAAAATCAATGTCAATGTCAATGTCAACCTGTATACCAGGTTTGGTGGCCCTAGCTTTACTCGTTTTATAGTAACAGTAAATGTAGCATTTACCATAGAGCAACTACAATGTTAACTTTGAACCTTTGACCCCAAACCCATAATTAGGTGAGGGTGTAAGCCATCCAAGATGTGTATTAGATACAACTACTGTATTGATTTGAAAAGCCTACATCATTATGCCTCGGTGAAAACGGAGGCATACGGTAATCAGTCAGTGTGTGTATCTATCTGTTACCAGCTTTTCAGCTTGCCCAGTCAGAATAAAGTGCAATTAAAGGCTTGTATCATTGTATTGCCATATTTTATCGACTTTTAATTTGCCAGAATTTCAATATAAGGCTTTCTTTTCAAAATACTCACAAATTGAACTCACCTTTAACATCAGTGGAGCCAGGGGAAAAGGTATTCTAATAACTATGCTGGGCCACTAGAGGCGGCAGTGCAACTTTTTTACAGCACAACACAGCACGTTTTTTTTTTACAGCAAGTGGAGCTATAAAAAAGTCATACTGCTGCCTCTAGTGGCCTGGCATAGTTATTACAATACCTTTTCCCCCAGCTTCATTGATGTTAAAGGTGAGTTAAATTTGTATTTATTTTGAAAACAAAACCTTATCTCAGAATTCTGGCAAATTAAAAAGTCGAGAAAATATGTCCATACAATGGCAACAAACAGACAGACGGATGGACAGATACAACCACACACACAGATGCATTAACAGATTAACGTATGCCTCTCCATTTCATCAAGACATAATAACCTATATACATCGCACATGAATAGATGATGACCCCTATAGATACATGAATCATACTCACTGTACAATGCAGGACTATCAGGCACATGGTGCAATGTGAGGTACCAATTAGACTGCAAGATGCAGCATGGTAGCACAGTTATAACCAGAGTGCAGCATCAGAGTGAGTTATTGTACAGTGAAATGGCATGTGGCAGCAAAGATTTCCTGTACCTGACCGTTCAGCAGTGAAGCTGTAGCAGTCTGCTGGAGAAAGTGCTCCGCTGTCTGTCCAGTGTGTGGTGGAGGGGGTGATCAGGATTGTTCATGATGGATCACAGTTTGTTCAGTGTCCTCCTCTCCACCACAATCTCAAAGGTCTCCGGCCTGAGACCAATTACAGAGCCAGCCTTCTTGATAATCTTGTCAAGTCTGTTGGTGTCACTGGCTCTGATACTGCTACCCCAGCAAACAGCAGCAAAGAAGGTGGCGATGGCAACAACAGCCTGGCAGAAAAGCTCCAGCATCCTGTTGCACATGTTGAACGATCTCAGCTTCCTCAGAAAGTAGAGTCTGCTCATCCCATTCTTGTACACAGCATCAGTGTTAGATTTCCAGTCCAGTCCGTTGCAGATCACGACACCCAGGTATTTGTAGTCCTCCATTACCGCCACATCCTCCCCCCAATACACAATGGCTGTGAAGGCGTCCTCTTCCTCCTGAAGTCAATCACCATCTCTCTGGTCTTGCTGATGTTCAGCCTCAGGTGATTCTGCTCAGTCTACTCCACAAATCTGTCTGCCAGTGCCTTGTACTCTCTCTCCTCTCCCCCTCTTATACACCCAACAATAGCTAAGTCATCAGAGAATTTCTGCAGGTGGCATGACTTGGTGTACTGAAAGTCGGTGTTGTATAACGTGATGAGAAAAGGAGAAACCACGGTCCCCTGTGGAGCTCCTGTATCACTAACCACCACATTAGACAAGACACTGCCCAGCCGGACAGACTGTGGTCTGCCTGTCAGGTAGTCAGTAATCCAGGAGATCACAGAGCTGTCAACCCCCATCCCCTGCAGCTTCTCGCCCAGCAGCAGTGGCTGAATGGTGTTAAATGCAAGGGAGAAATCAAAGAACGTGATTCTCACAGTGTCTCCTCCGTCATCCAGGTGCAAATGGGCTCATTGCAGCAGGCAGACAACAGCATCTTCAACTCCTAACTGGGGCTGATATGCAAACTGCAGAGGGTCAAGTCATGTCTTCACCTGTGGCCTCAAGTGGGCTAAGACCAGTCTCTCCAGGACCTTAATCACATGAGATATGAGGGCAACTGGTCGATAATCATTCAGGTCAGATGGAGACAACTTCTTTGGGACAGGAACCAGGCAGGATGTCTTCCACAGCACCGGTACTCTCTCCAGACTCAGGCTCTAGTTGTACAGGTGTTTCAGTACAAAAGATAGCTGGTTGGCGCAGGTCATCAGGATCCTGGCAGGGATGCCATCAGGGCCCGCAGCCTTCCACTGATGGAGTCTCTCCAGCTGTTTCTTAAACTGGTCTGTAGTCACAGTGATGTGGGGGCTGGTGCTGATGTCCTCAGAGAAGGGGGAGGGGGTGGGGGGGAGAGGTGCTGCACAGGAGGGTGAGGGGGGAGGGGTGTGTGGGGGGTCTGGCTGTGTTGTGGGGGTGACAGACGGTGAGTTGAACCTACTAAAAAACAGATTCAGCTCATCAACTCTCTCAAGGCTCCCCGATGTCTGTCTGTCCCTCCCCTTACACCCAGTGATGTGTTTCATTCCCGTCCAGACATCCTTCACATTGCTTTGCTGTAGTTTATCCTCCAACTTCCTCTTGTAATTGTCTTTACACCTCCTCAGCATCTCTCTCAGTTTGTGCTGCACTCTCCTCAATTCCTCCCTGTTTCCAGACCTAAAACACCTCTTCTTGTTCAGAAGTGCTTTCAGGTCACTGGTGATCCATGGTTTGTTGTTGGGGAAACAATGCATGGTCTGAGCTGGCATGGTTGTGTTTTCACAGAATCTGATGTATTCTGTGATGCAGTCAGTCATATTGTCTATGTCCACCCCATGTGGTTCACAGAGTACTGTATGTCCCAGTCCGTTGTCTCGAAGTAGTCCTGTAGTGCATCAGCAATCTCCTGTATCCACCTCCGCACAGTCCATGTATAAGCAAGTTGCCTTTGCACAAGG
The DNA here is from genome assembly GCA_020510985.1 of Pholidichthys leucotaenia. NCBI lineage: Eukaryota > Metazoa > Chordata > Actinopteri > Cichliformes > Pholidichthyidae > Pholidichthys > Pholidichthys leucotaenia. The sequence continues at coordinate 289,032,745 of CM035847.1, read as the reverse complement.
GGAACGTGCTTGGGTGATAACAGGACCAGGTTGAGATGTGATCTGCCAAGGTGAGGGGGAGGTAGGGCTGTGGCGCTGTATGCATCTCTGGCATTGGCGTACAGTAGATCTAGTGTTTTATTTTCTCTGGTGGGACAGTCAACAAACTGGTGGAAGTTTGGTAATGTTTTTCCCAGTGAGACGTGGTTAAAATCACCCGTGATGGCCATAAATGCGTCTGGGTGCTGCACCAGTAAAGTGGCAGCAGTGGAGCTGATGATGTCACAGGCCACCACTGCATCAGCTGACGGAGGGACGTAAACAGTAATCACAATGGCACACGTGAACTCTTGCGGCATACAATAAGGTTGCACACTCACAGCAAGCAGTTCAATATCCGGGCCGCAGCGCCATTCCTTCACATAAATGTATCTAGGATTACACCACCTCTCATTCACAAAAAGTGTTAATCCTTATCCCCTCCTTTTCCCGCTACTTATAACATCCCTGTCCCACTGGATAGTCTTAAAGCCAGGTATCATTACGTTGTTGTCCAGGATCTGTGAGTGTAACTACGTTTCTGTAAAACACATGATACTACACTCACGATCTTCCCTTTGTGACCTGACCAGCACTGTAAGCTCATCCGCCTTGTTTCCCAGTGACCTCCCGTTACTCATGATGAACACCGGTACTGCTGGCTTGTGTCTCCTCCTCCTCACATCGGCTCCAGCCCTTTGCCTGTGGTATCTCCTCTTAAGCTCAACCAGGATAAGGGGCTTTGTTCTGGGCAGCAGCGCTGTCCTCCCCAGTGCAATCAACTGGTCACGTGAGTAAACAATGCGTTCACCCCCACTTCTGTTGTTCTCCATTGCCCCGAGAAAGAAAAGTAAGAGAAAGATCAGGAGCAAAATCGAAAAACTTGGTCCAGTTGTCAATCCAAGTCTTCCTACCAAGCCCCGATGAAAAGAAACACACTATATACAAGAATAAACTAATAAAGATACAAAGACACAAGAGCTGCTGCTGTTACGGCCACCTCTCCTGACGGCGCTGGAAAAAAAAAAAAGGAAGGACAAGGTAAAACTCGCTAAAAACTACAAGTCCCAACATTCAGTGAACTGCGCATGTGCCTGGAAACTCCTGCCACAGGGAAGTACTGAGCAATCCGCCAATACTGGGTGAACAAATGCCCATCTTTTTGCCCATCTGTTTTCTTCCTCTGTCACTAAACAGCAAAAGCTCCTGTTCGTCTTGATTGTCATTGTATTCACGTACTTCCATCACTTCTGCCATTTAAAACGTCTGCCACCATGCTCTTCTTTTGTTTGGATTGCAGCTATTCAAATCAGTTTGGTGGCTCTTGGCTGCCGCCGACAGTACGGGCATGTGAACTGCAGATTATTTTCACTGCGCATGCGTATACTCCAAAACTACTAGATGGATTTGGATGAAATTTTTACCAGAGGCGGTCCTTGGGCTGGAGAGGAACCCCTAACATTTTGGTGATGATCCAGAATGCATACCTCCACCAAGGCTCTTATCTTCTCACAGTGTTATAGCAACAATACTTCAAAACTACTGGATGGATTTGGATGAAATTTTTACCAGAGGTAGTCCTTGGGCTAGAGAGGAACCCGTAATATTTTGGCGATGATCCGAGAATGCATACCTCCGCCAAGGCTCTGGCACCAACGTATCAGCACCCTGGTGCTTTCATTTCTTTCAGTAGTTACTGTGTTTAGAAGATTTAGGGAAAAATCTCACCTGACCTTTGACCTCAAGGTCATCCGATGAGAGAGAAATTGCAATATGTGCATCATCAGAGTATATCAAACCATGGTACCAAGTTTCAAAACAATCGGCCCATAACTGTAGGAGGAGTTGATTTCACAAGACAGTTACTATGAAGTTAGGTGAAACAGGAGGTCATAGGTCAGGGGCTACAATTCCTGCAAAAATCATCCGATCAGAACCAAATTGCAGTACATGCATCCTTGGTGTACATCAAACCCTGGTACCAAGTTTCAAAACAATCAGACCAAAATTGTTGGAGGAGTTGATTTCACAAAAGTGGGACAGATGGATGGAGGGACGGACAGATGGACTGACCCATAACACAATCCCCCTTTGGTCTTTGTCCAAAGGGCTCTTCGACCTCTTTGGGCTTCGACCGGCGGGGGATACCAAGTGGAAAGACGTCAACTCTTAATGGTGTATTCCTTCTGACCCAGTGATGCGCTGCTGTCACTGCTGGGAGTGGAGGGGAGAAGTTTATCCCTCTCCTGTGTAACATCCGTATGTGCAATTGGAGTATCAGCACAATGATCACACCAGTACCAGTCTTCACACTTACTTGAGCGTGAAGACGTTCTTCTTTTTCTTGTAGCCATTGGTGATGTCACACTGGCAGTGGGAGAGGTTGAGCAGCGGCTCGTTGTTGTAGGGTGTGGAGGTGTTCTTGGCGTCCTTGAAGAAGCCTAACTCTCCTTTGTTCAGCACGCAGTACAGGTTGACCCAAGACCTGCTGTGGTGTGGGTGGAGCAGGAAGCAGGGGAAGGTGAAAGGAGAAAGGGGGGATGGGGTGGGGGTGGGGGGGCGGGGAGTAAGGGGAAGGTGTGGAGGTGGTGGGGGGAGATGGGAGGAGTCAGCAAGACCTGCAGTATGACCGTCGCTAAGCTAACACCTCACTCACCTGACCAGAGCAGACAGGTAGGTAGGCAAGATGGAGCAGCCCCAAGAAGGGAGGAGGAAACACAACTGCTGAACACAGATGGACAGACGGACGGGGGGATGGAGGGATGGGGAGGGAGGGGCTGCGTACGGTCAGTGTGTGCCTGTGTGTCGCCCTTAAACATGACTTACCTTGGAGGAGCCAAAAGGAGCAGCCAGGAGCACCGAGGAAAAGAGGAGAAAACAGAGAGAGGAGTTTGGTTAAAGAGCATTTTGGCCACTTCCTGCAAAAATCCAACTGTGATTATTTTAATCTCCTCTGTTAGCATGTTTACATGCACATGGCATTCCAGTTAACACCGCACATCAAACAGTAATGTGCAAAAGTTTCAGCAGGATCACAACAATCCCAAACGTACAACCGAAGTTAGAAAGGGTTATCTGGATGGAGAGCACAGAATCAGAGAAGGAATACAAAAAAAAGACATTAAGACACTCTACTAAAACAAACTGTCACCAAATACTTGTGCTTTGGAGGAAAACATTTGCACAATACCGTAGATAATATTAAGATTGAGCGTTTGTGTGCAGTTTAATATCCTGATTTCATATATTAATAACAGGGTATGTGAAAAGGTGTCTACAATGCTACTGACAGTGCCACCCTCTGTTATAGAAACAGTTAAAGGGGACATAATATAAAAATGCAACTTTTTCATTGCTTCTGTGCATGAATTAAGAGTATCTGGAGTGGCTAACAACACAAAAACTCTGAAAAAACTTAACCCTGTCACTTTGCTAGAGTCCACCTTAGCTTCATTCAGTGGCTTGCTCAGTTTTGCCTCTGGCTCAGACATCCCAACTGGAACTCATTGGAATCGATAACACCTCCCCATGAGCTTCTGAAACCACAGAATACCGCAGCTAGCCTAGTTAGCTTAGCGGAGTGACCATGGTTTTTAAAGTGACACGCTGCAAAAAACAGTTTTTTTTTCTTAACCCTTTAACTGCCCAAATTAAATGGATGGGTCACGCGCCACCAGTGGCACAGCGCAGCAACTGCACGTGTCAACTTACTGACGTTCCCCGACTATACTGAAAATCTGTACTAATCTCTATTGATCTGACAGTTTAGAAGGCGGCAGACACGCACCAAAGGAATCATGGCTGACATGGAATATAGCAAAGAAGAAGAAATCCTCATTCTTCTTCTTCCTTTTTCCGCTCTGAGCTCACACACACCAATGTGGATGCCACTGTGTTTGGTCATCGCGATAGCGATGATGACGGAAACTGCATGAAACGGGGAAAAATAGCCGTGTAATACAAACAAAATTCACGTGAGATAATCATAAGAGTTTGTAGATGTGGTACACGGGTGTAAATTACTAAATAAACGTGTCACATCAAGGTCGATGTAACAAAAAACTGAGCTCCCCGTACCAAGATGGCGGCACCCACGGGCAGCATGGATTCCCACAGGAAAAATGCACCAAACAGAAATAATAGCCACGTAATACAAACGAAATTCATGTGGGGTAATCATAAGAGTTTGTAGATATGGTACACGATGTAAATGGCTGAGCAAACACAGAAATATTGGCTACGATGGACGAAAACGGACTGGTCACGTGGGCGGGCGAGCCCCCCTCCCGGTGACAGGTAAGAGAGAAATATGGGTTTTTTTTTACATTTTATTGATTTTCTGGTTCATATACTTTGAAGATTAGATAAAAACATACCCCTGTAGACAAATCGGCGTAAAACCCCCCCCCGACCATTCTTTATGTAAATGTGTCCAAAGTCCACTTTTGACTGAGTTATGTAATTTATATAGCTGCCGCGACATTATGCAAATTAGATGCGTACATTTATTCCTATCTGAAACTTTGGATCATATTCTACATCTTTCTAATTGACAGTAAGCCATTATCTCTTGTAACTTTTTTTTTTCCCACAATATCTTTATTGAACCTTTTTTTTTTTTAACAAACATGATACAAACAATCAAACACTAACACTAAAGTACTACAAAAAAAAAAATACCCTAAAAACACCAACAACCACCAACAAAATCAAGTCTTCAACAATGCTCCTCTGTTTAGTCTAGACAATCCAATACATTAGTATACATATTATGTTCACCAGTTTGGAATTTACAAGGTCCACACACATCATTCACCTTCTTCTTCAAGAGTTATGTTTAAATTTTTTACATAATCAATAAAAGGTCTCCATATATTCTCAAACACAATTTCCTTTGATTTCAGTATATATGTTATTCTTTCTAATGGAAGGTTTGTTAACATCTGTCTTAACCACTGAGTCACATCTGGTCTATGAGTCTTTTTCCATAATAGTGCAATACATTTTTTGGCATTAAGCAAACTGAGGTCTATGAATGTTCTTTCACTTTTATTGAAATTATGCTTTTCTGGGTACAGACCCAACAAAAACAGTTTAGGATTCAATATGATTTGTTTTGAGATTATTTTTTCAATTGTTACCCTCACCTCCTCCCAAAACATTCTTATTAATCTACATTCCCATAAACAATGAAATAGGGTTCCTTTACTTTCCATGCATTTTGTGCATGTATCTGGTATATTTTTGTTATATCTATTTAACTCCTCCGGTGTAACATACATCCGCATTAACCATTTGAAATGTATCAATTTAAGGCGTGCATTTATTGATTTGGTTTGAGCTTCTGTACAAGCCAATTCCCATTGTTCCTCTGAAATTTCAATTTGCAGATCTTCTTTCCAGTAGTTTAATCTTTTCAGTGAATTTTCACTTGAAGATAGTGTCAATGAGTTATAAAACTCTGAAATAATACCCTTTCTTTTACTATCTTTCATCATCATTTTTTCCAAGGATGAATAAATAGGTCGAGTGAGAGCTTTATTTTGATTTGATCGAATAAAGTTTCTAAGTTGAAGATATTTAAAAAAATGTGTTCTATTGAGATTAAATTTGATCCTCAGCTCTTCAAAAGACATTATGTTGTCTGCACATGGCAAATATAAATCCTGAATCTTTTGTATCCCTTTTAAATTCCATACTTTAAATACAGCGTCCGCTCTCCCTGGTTTAAAATATTGATTACCCCATATTGGACTAAATTGTGACAATAACTGTGGTTCTTTTAAATAGTTTTTAGCTTCACACCATATTTTGATCATATGCTTTACAAATGGATTTTTAACTTGTTTTTGTAATTTTTTTGCCGAATCTGAGTATATGAATATGGGAAGAGGTAAAGGTAAATTGTATGATTCCATTTCAGTCCAGTGAGGGAGATCATTTGATGAAAAATAATATGTCATAGACCTCAGTTGTGCCGACCAATAATACAACATAAAATTTGGACATTTCAGACCTCCACGATCAAATGGTAAATATAATAAAGACAAACGTAATCTAGCCCTCCTGTTGTTCCATATAAATTCCACTAACTTTTTTTTTATTCTTGAGAATAGATCTAAAGGTGGTGATAAGGGAATGTATTGAAATAAATAAAGTATTTTAGGTAAAATATTACTTTTAAGTATATTGATTCTCCCGATCATCGACATTGGTAGTGACATCCATCTCTGAGTTAACTCATTGATATCTGACATTAAGGCTTCATAGTTGACACTGGCGACTGATTCTAGCTTAGGCATAATTTGGATTCCTAAATATTTAAACTGATTTACAACATTGAATTGATTTACCTCAGGGGCTGGGTAATTTCTCTGGGTCTCATTTAGCATTAATATTGAAGATTTAGTTTTATTTATTTTATATCCTGATATTTCCCCAAAATTCTTTATTAAATTCAACAAGGTTGGAATTGATTTTTTTAGATTCGACATAAACAAAATTATATCATCGGCGTACAGGGAGATTTTATGTTCTGTTGGTCCAACTTTAATTCCATATATTTGTGAATGTAAACGTATCGCTATCGCTAAAGGTTCAATTGCCATAGTAAACAGTAAAGGTGAAAGTGGACAGCCTTGTCGACATCCTCTATTGATTTTTATTGGTTTTGAAATATTGTTATTTGTTAGGATTTCTGCTATAGCATTATTGTATATTATTTGAACCCATTTTATGAAATTATTTCCAAGTCCAAACCTTTGTAGGACTTCAAAAAGAAAGGGCCATTCAACTCTATCAAAGGCCTTTTCGGCGTCCAATGATAGGAGAGCTGTATCCGGTGCTTCTTTATTAAAATAAATAATATTAAATAGTCTTCTTACATTATGGAAGCCTTGTCTACCCTTTATAAAGCCATTCTGATCTCGATTAATAATATTTGGTAAAATTTCTTGTATTCGTCTTGCTAAAATTTTACAGATTATCTTAAGGTCGGCGTTTAATAGGCTTATTGGTCTCATATTTTCACATTTATTAGAGGGCTTACCTGGTTTTGGCAGCAGTATAATTAAGGCATTATTTATGTATGATGGTAAATTATTATTTTGAAATGCTTCTAAAACCATTTCCAAAAAAGGTTTTATTAATTTATTCTTAAATTTTTTATAAAGGTCAACTGGAAGACCATCTGGTCCTGCACTTTTTCCTGATTTCATATTATCAATGGCTAGCCCAACTTCTTCTTGACTAATTTTAGACTCCAATATCTCCCTGTTTTCATTTGGAATACACGGTATAGATAGTTCGTTCAAAAACCCATTTAGTTTTGTTAAATCAGGTTCATTTTTGGTATCATATAATTTTTCATAGTAATCTCTAAAGGCTCTATTAATTTCTAAAGGATCTATAACTACCTGTCCATTACTTATAATACTGGTAATTGGTGTTTTAATTTCCAATTGTTTAATCTGCCATGCTAATAATTTTCCTGATTTTTCACCTTGTTCATAAAAAGATTGTTTCAATCTTAGAAGACTCGAGGCAGCTCTATTCGCTGATTTTTTGTCGTATTCAGCTCTCAAAATCAGTAATTCATTCTCCAACCTTGGGTCACTTCCTGCATACACTTTTTCCTGAAGACTTTTTATTTTATGTTCCAATTTAGCTCTCTCCTCTCGAGTCTTCTTAGATTTTGATCCTGTATAACTAATAATATGTCCCCTAATAAAAGCTTTGAAAGCCTCCCACTTTACACATGCTGATGTTTGTGTAGTATTGATGTCAAAGAACTTGTCTATCTGTTTTTCTATATACTTGACAAATTCCTCATCCTGAAGCCATTTATGCTGAAATTGCCATCTACCTGATTCCTTTGTCAATTTTTTATCTACATATATTAGACAACAGGGTGCATGATCAGAAATCACGATGTTATCATAAAAGCAGTTTTGAATCTTGGACCTTAATTCTGTGGAAATCAAAAAATAATCAATACGTGAGAATGTCTTGTAGGTACTGGAATAACAAGAATAGGCTTTAACTTGTGGTTTCATTTCTCTCCATATATCTAACAATCTCAATTCTTTCATAAAATGATTAATAGTCATCCTACATCCAATGTGCGTACAATCCAGTCCTGTTGATCTATCCACACCTGGATTCAATGTACAATTAAAATCCCCTGCTATTATATGTTGCCCTGTAAGTGATGATAAGATGAGAAATAAATTAGCAAAGAACTTCTGATCATCTATATTGGGACCATATAAGTTCACAAGATTTATATTTTCTAATAGCAAAGAACCTTGAATGATTACATATCTTCCAAATTTGTCTCCAGTTACATTTTTCACCTGAAAAGGAACTGATTTATGTATGAGAGTCATAACTCCCCTGGCTCGGGATGAAAATGAAGAGGTGAATACACTTCCCTGCCATCTACTCCTAATTCTTTTAACATCCTCCTCTATCAGATGAGTTTCTTGTAAAAACACAATTCTTGAACCCATGTCCTTTATTTTATTCATAACTTGTTTAAGTTTTTTTAAATTTTGTAGACCTCTGCAATTCCATGAAGTTAAATTAAGATTAACACTTTGGTCCATGATCAATAGAGAGTTTAGGATTACCTTGCAGTGTAAACATGCTCATACAGAGAAGCAAAAACATGAGTGGTTGAACATTCATCCTACAAACTACACACAAACAAATTTCCCCTTCCCACACTTGTGGCAAACCCCCCAAAATCAAAAGAAAAATTCTGTCTCCCGATATAGCCATCGACCGTTCCACACCCACGGGGAACAGCCTAAGCCACTCCTTCTTCATCCTCCCAATCACCCCAACTCTACTGCTTTTAATGACGTAACATTAACTCTCCTCTGTAGTTTTCCAACTTAACTCCAAAATTTTTAACAACTTTGTACATCATAGTTTTTTTTTTTTGTTTGTTTTGTTTTTTTAATATATAATACAATCTATATTTTGTAAACTTACTATTTACTTCAAGTCAGTCAGATGCCTGTGCAAATGCTTAATTATTCTACCTTATATTTTGTTCATGCTTAGCTCCCACCAGTCTCTTCTTCTTCTTTGATCTTCTTGATGAACTCCTGCGCCTCCTCTGGGGTCTTGAAGATGTGGGTTCTGCCCTCATACGTGGTCAGCAGTCTCGCAGGATAGATTACACCATGACGAATCCCAAGGTTGCGCAGCTCCTTACGTACGGGATCAAACTGCTTCCTCAATTGCTGGATTCCTGTGGCCAAATCTGGGTAGAACCGCACCTGCTGGTCCTGGTGTTTAATCTCTCCTTTAGCACGTGCAGCGTTGAAGATCTTCATCCTGTCTCTGTTGCTAAGAAACTTCATAATTAAGGTCCTCGGCGGTCCCTTATCTCTCCGTGGGCCAATACGATGTGCTTTTTCCAGAACCACTGCTGATTGCAACTCCTCGCTGCCCAGCACCTCCGGAATCCACTTTTCCAGAAAGGAACATACGTCCCGACCTTCTGATTCCTCTGGAAGACCCACCAGCCTCAAATTATTCTGTCTCGACCGAGATTCCAAATCCAAAATATTATCTTCCAGAGATTTTTTTTTTTTTTTCCAAAGTGCGCACCTTTAATTGAAGACGGGTGACGTCATCTTCAGCACTAGCGAGACGGAGCTCCATCTGCGCCGTTCGTTCTACACAGTCACCCAATTCCTTTCTTATTCCTTCCAACGCTGTCATAATCCCATCAAATCTAGAGGAAAAGTCCGCTCTCATTGAACTCATGGCAGCCATCAGCGCATCTGCGCCATTCCCCGCAAACATCGCACCGCCGCCAGCCTCCTCCGCCATATATGGAGTTTTGTTTGCTGCGTCACAGACCTGAAAGTCCGTTAATTTGGACTGTTTCGGCGGCTCGCTTTTTCCTTTTCCTGGTTTTCCAGCCTTAGGCTTCGCCGACATATCCTCGCCCAAATGCTGGGATACGTTCTGTCCCAAATGAGAGAGTTATTTGCCGATTTTTTTTCTCCAGGAGCAGAGCAGAGCGAGACACGTCCGTCCTACGTGGCAGCCATAACCGGAAGTGATCTCTTGTAACTTTTAAGTTATAGCCTTGGAAATCTTAACTATTTTATTGACAAAATTTTTTACCACTCTTGACCACTGGGGGGGGGCCTTGAGTTGCCTTGAATTGCCCCAGCATGGCGCCTAGGGCAGTTAAAGGGTTAACATGTCTGTAAGATGTGTTTTATGACTTACAAGACATATCAAGAGCAAAATCACTCAAATGTCTCATGTGTCTGTGTTTTTGCTTTAAAGTTTCACTTAAGCCCCGCCCCCTGAAACAAGTGAGTTCAGACAGAGTGTTTTTGGTGATGTAACTATGCATGGTGCTGGCACATCCGTAGTGTTGAGCCACTTAGGACTCACTGGCCTAACTGAAGTTATCCTCCAGGCTAGTTAGCATTTTTTTAAGAAACTGCTTCGAAAATTTGACCCCAATTAAGATGGGTTTTACCATTAAACTGCTTTTAAGGACTGATTCAGTGTCAGTCATTATCCTGGATCACCGTGCATACAACTGAACATGTCCTCCAACCGGTAACTCTTTTAATCACAGGATTTATTCTGATAATGCGGTATTAGCCACCATTAGCCTTGTGAGAAGTGGGAGAGCCTAGTAATCACAGATCCTGGCATTTGAAGGAGGGGGGAAAGTGAAAAGCTTTTGACACAAAACTGTAATGAGAGGTTTTGTTTGTAGAAAAAAGGGCACAAGTTATCATTTTAGATCGTGTAGATTTTATTTAATAGGGGATTTATATCCACCGGAGTGCATCTTTAAGGCTACACTATATTCTTCTCACACCATGAGATGTTCATGGTTCCAGCTGGTTCATTAATCCACACTGAATCCCATATCTCACTTCCAGGTGTTAGTCTGGCTTATTTTATTATATTTTGTATATGACAGCCCTGTAATCACATCAGCAGACATGCTGAGTTAGTCTAGCTTAGCTACTGCCGGTCTCTCCCCCTGACATAACTCATCCACCCCGTATGACATCATGATCCCAGTCAGATCATCTACCAACACTTCCCCACAGGTTTTATTCTAGACCAGGGGTCAGCAACCTCTACTATGAGAACAGACATTTTAAGCAATTTTTGTCCCAAAAATCTGCATGGCACCACAAAACTTATCTGAGCCTTAAAAAATACTGTAGGTAAAAGAGCCAAATAAAACTGCAACACTGCTCTCTCAGAAACTGCTTTTTAACTGTTATTTTTTTCCTAAATTTGCACCTTTTTCAGGTTTCAGGTTTGTTTATCATATGCAGGCTAAGATACAATGAAATGTTATGGACAAGCAGAACCAGTCAATTCACTTTTTTTTAATTAATTTACAACTTTTTAAAGATAAATGTGCTATTTTTCACTTAAATTTGTAACTGATCTTATAGATATGAAGCTTTTTTTCCTCTGAAATTCAGATTTTTTTTCACCAAAATCTGAATTAAATATGCAGCTCATTTCCCTAAAATTGCAAATTTTTTCCATGTAAATTTATAACATTTTTCTTAACCCTCCCAAATGAATAAATAAATTTACCTTGTTGATTTGCAACTTTTTTTCTTGTAAATGTGCATATTTTTTTCTCTGAAATCTGTGACCTTGTCCTGTTTAATTTGCAGTATTTCAGCTGTAAATTTGTAACATTTTTCCACATAAATTTGTAACTTTTTTAAATTGCAACTTTTTCATCAATCTTGGGCTTTTTTCTTGTACATGTTTAGTTTTTCCTCAGATTTTCTAAATTTACAGCTCTTCATGTAAATTTGCATTTTTTCTCTTTAATTTAATGTTTTCTTATAAAGTCACAATTTTGTTCTTTGAAATAAGCAATATATTTTCATAAATTGTAGTATATTTTCCTCTCATATTTTACTTGTTCTTCTTTAATTTGTAATGTTTTCTTGTACATTAGTGAAGTTGTTCTGTTATAAATTTGTGACTGTTTTTCTGTAAAAAGTTGTGAGATGTTGCAGACCCCTATTCTAGGCATTATTTAGGTTTTTTTTTATTATAGTTTAGCAGCAGCTCCTATACTAGTGCTAGTTAGCTGCAGTTAGCAGAGCAAGTTGCTGACTCAGTCATGGTCATTTCTGTGCTTATTAAAAGATTTAAACCACACTACACCTGCGCCACTATCTGTGGTGCAGGTGTAGTGTGGCCAACTACTAATCGGAGGGTCAGGGGTTTGATTCCCGCTCTCTCTGCAGTCTGCACGTCGAAGTGTCCTTGAGCAAGACACTGAACCCCCAGCTGGTCCTGGTGGGTCAGGCCACCGCCTTGCATGGCAGCCCCGCCGCTGTGAATGTGTGCGTAAATTGGTGGATAGCAGGATTTGTAAAGCACTTTGGTCATCCAGGGAAGAGAAAAAGGCACTATATACAGTAAGTGAAAGCCATTTACCATTTACACACCCCTGTCTCCAATGATGTTTTATTATCGGGGAGGCAGAAGGTACAGCAGGTCGTCCAATAAGCGGAGGGCTGGCAGTTTGAATCCCGCTCTCCCCAGCCATCATGCCACTGTGTCCCTGGGCAAGACACCTTATCCACCTTGCCTGCAGTGTCCATGGCACTGGGTATGAATGTGTATAAATGTTCGGTAGAGGTCAGAGAGGCCATTGGCGTGGATTGGCAGCCACATTACCCCAGGGCAGCTGTGGCTACAGAGGTAGCGTACCACTATCAGTGTCCGTCTGGAATGAATAAATAATGGACTCACTGTGCGTGCTTTGAGATGTCACTTGACATGTAAAGCACCATATAAATTTGATCCATTATTATTATTTGGATTTTTACAATTCGGCAATTTTAAGTGAAAGCACCAAGGTGCTGATGCCTCGGTGCCAGAGCCTTGGTGGAGGTATGGGTTCTCGGAGCGTCACCAAAATGTCATGGATTTCTCTCTAGTCCAAGGACCACCTTGGATAAAAATTTCATCCAAATCCATCCAGTAGTTTTGGAGTATACGCATGTGCAGTGAAAATAATCTGCAGTTCACACACCCGTACTATTGGCAGCAGCCAAAAGCAACCAAACTGATTTGAACAGCTGCAATCCAAACACAAAAGAAGAGCACAGTCAGTGTTTCCTCTGGCTTAAAGACCTTGGCGTGGTGGCAACATAGTTTTCCGGGGCAAGGGGGGCAGAAAACACATGACACTATTGTAACTGGAATATGTTAATTTTATACTATTTATTTCTTTTTTCATTTTGCACAGTAACTTTGCATATGGAACTTACCATTTGAAGTATTGTACAACCGAGGCTTGAATGTTGGAATATTGGGCCAGTTGGGGTCCCACCCAGAAGTCCTGTGTTTGGACTTTTTACTGGCGTCATCCCTTCTCTCCTTCCTCTGCTCTCATCTCTCCTGGACCCTCTGCCGGAACACTTTCCTCTCCTTGGCTCATCTTGTCTGTCTCATCTTTCCCTTTCTGAGCCCTGTCTTATTCAGGTTCTCTCTCTGTCTATGGTGGTATACAAACAGGTTAGAAAATATGAAGTGTCATGTTTTGTACTGCAGGATTTTTTGTCATGGTTTACATAAATGACAAAAATATGGGTATTTTTGTATTTTTAGTCTAGTGTTTCTTTTTTCCATTGACAGAGTAGGGAAGGTAAGGGGAAAAACATTCATAATAGTAATTTACTCATGCATACTTAAATTGTACATTACTTAAATGAGACATTGATTTTATTGAATGAAATGGATTTTTATTTATTTTACTTTTTTTTTCTTGTGTTAGCGCCCTTTGTGTTAGTGCCCTGCTTTTATGTTCTCTTGTTGTACAGCACTTTGTGTAGCGAGTGTTGCTTTTAAAGTGCTTTATAAATAAAGTTGATTGATTGATTGATAAATTATATGATCAGAGGTGGGTATAGTAGCCAGAAATTCTACTCATGTAAAAGCAGTGATATGAAATTAATAATTAAAAAGTAGACAACCAAAAATTTAGGTTAAGGGTACAAGGAGCACCTACTTAAAAACCTGAGTAATGACTTCAGTCTTGAAGGTTTGAGGTTTTTCTCCAAAATTTATAACAATTTTCTTCTACTTTTCTACTTTTCTCTGTAAATTTATCTAAACTTGAAACCATTTTCCTCAAATTTGTAATTTCCTCTTGTAAAATTGACTTTTCTTGGACATTTGAGACTATTATAAATTTGTGAATTCTGTTATGGCTAATTTTTTTTTAATCTATTTTTTAAAATCCAATTACTGTTTTTTAAATAAATTTGAAACAGACTGTGGTATATATTTATAGTTTTTTTTAGAACTCTCCTCACCACTCACCGTCAGCAGGAAAAACCTCCCTTATTTTGAAATCCAAATGTTGGCACGTTTAGTTTGTCTGAAGGCTGCTGACGGATTAAAGTCACTGACTTCGTAAATTTCAGTCATCTTAACTTGTCAGGTACATAATAATGAACATAAATTAGTTAATATTAACAAAGGTAAAGGTTAAAACCAGCATCTTTTCATTCTTGTCTGAAATTGTGGGCGGTGCGGTGGCGCAGTGGTTAGCACTGCACCAGCACAGCAACTCACCCTTGGCCATGGGATCCCTGGTTCGATCCCAGCACCTGACCAGCAGTGATCTGTGTGGAGTTTGCATGTTCTCCCCGTATCTGCGTGGGTTTACTCCGGGATTTCCCGGTTTCCTCCCACAGGCCAAAAACATGGAGGTTAGGTTAACTGGAGACTCTAAAGTGGCCCTAGGTGTGAATGTGTGTGTGAATGGTTAAGGGATAGCGCCGTACCGTGGCTGCTTCATCCATCCAGGTGGATACCCTCAATTTCCCCTCTGGGGATCAATAAAGTACACAAAATCAAAAAAAAAATCAAAAAAATAAGAAAAACAAACAAAAAAAAACAATGATTAAAAAGAAAACAAAATGAATCAACTCGAGCTCCTAACCACACCTGTTAGCTAAGCCACTCTTCATTACTGCTCCCGTTACCAGCGGGTTAAAACCATGATAAACGCCTCCAGTGCTTACATACCTCTTCTGCTTTTTTCCGCGTTTAAGGTACTTTAATAAGCTCATGTTTCTCTCGGACAGTCACGCTAGTAGCAAGACACTCTGCCTGGCGACTGGAACATGCAGGCGGGGCGCTTCTGAACTCCACGTGGATGACGGTCACACACGTTGTTCGTGTGCGCGCTTGTGGATCATCATTCCTTCATAAATTTTTCTTAAATTTATATTTCCTGATAGAGTGGCAGAATTTTTTCAGGTGTGGCGGGCCGCCACTGGGAAATGTTACCAGAGGAAACCCTGACGGTGGCAGACGTTTTACATGGCAGAAGTGATGGAGGTACGTAAATACAGTGAAAATCAAGACAAACAGGAGCTTTTGCTGTTTAGTGGCAGAAGAAGAAAACAGACGAGCAAAAAGACGGACCTGTGTTCACCCAGTATTGGCGGATTGCTCAGTACTTCCTTTTAGTGGGCATTTCTGTGCGCATGCACAGTTCACTGCAACCATTTGATGTGCTCAGTGAGGCTGTAATAAAGGCACACTGCCACCTCTACTGGGCCGACATAGGTATTACAATGACATTTCAGCTGCATTGATCGTAAAGGTGAGTTATTTTTGTGTTTATTTCGCAAACAAAGCCTTATCTCAAAATTCTGGCAAATTAAAAGTTGAGAAAATATGGCCATACAATGATACAAGCCTTTGGTTGCACTTAATTTTGACTGGGTGAGCTGAAACAGAGAGGTAGACAGACAGACAGATCCACACACACACGCATTGAGTGATTACCGTATGCCTCTGTTTTCACCAAGGCATAATTAGGTACATAACGCTGACAATGGAGCTAGCCTGCTAACATTAGCATCAACCACAGATTTTAGAAGCGATGAAAGCGTATGGGCCGATATTTCATTGGGGGGGGCAATAAAGAGAATGTTTTACAAGGAGTAAATATTGAGGAGGACACTAAGCATTATTTGTGCTAGTGAAAAAAATCACATACATGTATGAGATAAAAGTTGTAGAACTATAAGCTGCAGTTTTATGAGGAAAAAAGTTGCACATTTATGGCGAGGAGTGGGTTTCCATGGCAGCTGTGATGATCACAGGACAAATGTGACTTCCACTGAGGGTAATCCAGTGTGCTCTGAGAAACCTTTGAAAATGTCATGTCATTCTGACTACTGGTCTTTGAGAGAAAGCTGATACATTTTTGTGCAGTACCTCATGTCAGCACAAGGTGGTGCTGGGACAATTTTGTGAATATTGATATATAGATTTGTTTAGAGTAGGATTAGTATCCATCGTGCAAATTTTGGTCCAAATCGGAGAAGTATCGTCTGAGCTGTAACTCTCGTGTTTTGCGTGGAGATGACACCATTAAAGCATGCCGGTCGGCATGGAAACAGTTCTGTACTATGTATGTATGCTGTCAATGAGTTCTAGTCATTCCTTCATGTGAATTTTGCACACAGTGAGACAAAAAAAAAAAAAAACAGTTTTCAGCAACTCTTCCTTTAACCACTAGGTGGTGCTATAACTTTTGTTAATTATTTTTATATAGGAGCGAGCAGGGTTGGAGTGATATCCAAAGTCTGTCCAAGTTACAAGTGTCAGTTGTTCTAACCACTAGGTGGTGCTATAACTTTTAATTATTTTTGGATAGGCGCATGCAGGGTGGGACTAATATCCATTGTAGAAAATTTGGTGAAAATCGGCCAAAGTTCTTCAAAGTCACAACTCTCTGATGTTCCATGGCGAGGAGTTGACCTTCACCATGTTGCCATGGCAACACTTGCATATCAGTTATGTGTTACCGACCTATATGGGATTCTAGATGACAGTCACCTCTACCAATGTTCCAGATTTCATGACTCCAGGACCTTCCCAACCCTCCCAACAAGATCATGGATTGAATCGCGAGGACAGCATGTCCATGGTAACAGTAGTGACGCCATGCTAAAGTTGATGCGCAGTTATGATCATCCATGTGGTCTGATAAACCTCAGAGAATTTCACGTCATTCTGGCAAGCGGCCCGTGAGTAATAAATAAAATAGTTTTCAGCAAGTCTTCCTTTAACCACTAGGTGGCGCTATAACTTTTGTCAATTATTTTTACATGGACACATCCAGGGCGGGACTATTATCCATCATAGAAACTTTGATTGAAATTGGACAAGTTTTGCTTGAGTTACAGCTGTCTGATGCTGTAAGGGGCGGAGTCAAACTTCGCCATGGCACCCTGGCCACACCTCTGAGCTTTTGCATGTCACATGAGCAACCTTTAATGGCCCATTCCTATAGATGCTGCTATGCAAAAATGAGCTCAATCAGTGTAGGCCTCTAGGAGGAGTTTGCTCAAATGCGAGGGGTAGTTTTTGGCAAAATTTGAGGTGGGGGCAGCACGGTGGTGCAGTGGTTAGCACAGTGGCAGCACAGTAAGAAGGTCATGGGATCGATTCCACCCCTGGCCATCAGTGACCCTTCTGTGTGGAGTTTGCATGTTCTCCCTGTGTCTGCGTGGCTTTACTCTGGGTACACTGGAGACTCTAAAGTGGCCCTAGGTGTGAATGGTGACGGTAAATGTTGCCGTACCGTGGCTGCTTCATGCATCTAGGTGGATGCCCTGAATTTCCCCTCTGGGGATCAATGAAGTACACAAAAGAAATTTAAAAGAAAAAGTTGCTATTTTACTAGGAAAAAAAGTTACAAATGTAAAGAAAATAGTTGCAAATTAATGAGACAAAAATTTCATATTTACAAGAAAACAATTGCAAATTCAAAATAAAAAAGCTGCAAATGTAGGAGAAAGAAGTTGCAGATTTACAAGAAAAAGCTGCAAATTTATTAAAAAAAAAGTTGCAAATTTAAAAGAAAAAAGTTGCAAATTTAAAATACAGAAGTTACAAATTCAAAATAAAAATTTGCAAATTTATGAGAAAAAAGTTGCAAATTTAAAATAAAAAAAATTGCCAATTTACGAGAGAAGGTTTTAAGTAGCAAATTTAATAGAAATGTTTGAAATTTACAAGCATCTTTTTTCATTTGCCATTGGTGCTTCAGATGTATTTGACTCTGTTATGTACACCGATACAGACAGTTTTATGATGATATTTGATATTTACATCTTATAACATGGGGATCCAGAATATTAACGTGCACACAATCTGACTCAGTTTTCCCGTGGCTTGGATAACGTGACACATTCAGGTTGAATCTCAGCCCTTCCTTAAACTGCATCCTCCCTCTCCCTCGCAGCACCAAGGGCGAACAACCAGCCAAAACAAGGAGCAGTTTGGAGATTCACACATGTCCAGATTGAAGCCATTCAAGATTGTGCTTTACCTTGCCATGTACATATCAGGGCATGTACATATACGACACATTCATCCATCATGGCCTTGAGTAGATGCGTGAGTATGGCTCATCCATGGTGGCGGGGGCGGGGGTGGGGTGAGATTTTAGCTGTGAGAGGTCAGCTCAGCCGCCAGAGGGCAGTGCAGACACAGAGAGAGAGAGAGAGAGAGAGAGAGAGAGAGAGAGACCGCATCGCTGGTGTCTCTCTGGAGGAAGCGGAGTGCTCATCTGTGGGGGCTGAAGTGTGTGTTTGTGTGAGAGAGCGGCAGGTTTAGAACTCCCACAGCATTCAGCCAGTCAGTCTGCCGCTCCATTCTGTGGGCTCATGTTAGCTCATCGTAAGCATCATGCAGGAAGTTTTCACATGCTGTGGGATTTAACACATTTAACTCACTTCATGTTCTTACCAACTCTATACAAACAACATTGAGAAACTGAGAACAACATTTTCTTCTTCTCCCCCCCTCACCCTCCAACCAGCTGTGGCAGATGACCGCCCCCCGCCCTGAGCCTGGTTCTGCTGGACATTTCTTCCTATCAGGGAGTTTTTCCTTCCCACTGTTGCCTGGTGCTGCTCAAAGGGGACTGCGTGATTCTCTGAACAACTTATGATCCGAGCCTTATGCACCTAGTGCCTTGAGACAACTTTTTGTTGTGATTAGAGGCTATATAAAGAAATAAAGCTTAAGATTTCCTTGCGCTATTATCAATTACAGCTTTTTGTAAAAATATAAATCACTGCAGTAATTCATCATTCTACTGTAATCAATGATTAGAGCCTTACACCTTTATGTTTTTAATTAATAAGGAACTGACTTTAGATGCTGGTGTTTGTCCCAGGTGTTGGACATCAAGTATCCCAACAAAGTGTGGTGTATTCCTTAATTATTCTTCCAGGACATACTGGCAAAAAAATGTTTTATATTTCTTTTGGTTACAAACTTTTCCAAAAACTTTGGAAATACAGTAAACAGAGGGATTGCAATCTAGGCTTTATCTATGGTGTGCAAAAAATTAAATCAATTATGTGTTATCTCAAGGGTTGGCAACTTCAACCAGGAAAAAAAAAAAAGCATACTCTGAGCAATTTTTGGCCCCCCAAAAAAGCCGCAAAGCAAAATTGAGATTTGAAATAAATGCAAATCAGCCAAGTTGTAATTATAAACTGGCCTGTCAACATTAGTAATATGAGTTTACTCCATGTTTAAATATGCAGCCTTTCTCTTTCCAACTATTTTTGGTAAATTCCTGTAAATTCACAAATGTTTCATGCAGGGATGTACAGGCATTACTGACTGACATTGACCACCAGTAAATCAAATATTGCCAGTGGCAACTTATTATCTTTAATATTAGTAGCAGCCCAAAACTTCACAGTCGGTGCATCCCTCGTTTCATGTAAGTTTGCACCTTTTTAACCACAAATTTGTCTTTTTAAGTTTATTTTCTTCTTGTAAATTTATGTATTTTCTTTTTCATAAATGTGTGACTTTTTCTTATAAATTTATGCATTTTTGCTGATGAGGTTATTTTTTCCTTCTAAATTTGTGCGAATTACTTAGCTTTTTTTTTTCTTTTTTTTTTCTACAAAATCCCAAAACTGGGTTATGGTCAAAAGAGGTCAAACAGACCCATGTGTTATCCAGAAAACACAAAAGGGAAAATTTAAAACACAAGTTTTTAAACCCTAATTGGAAATATTGTGCTCATTTATAGTCCTATTTATTTCTTGGCCTTTAATCCTCGTTTAGAGGTGCTGGTATAGCTTCTCACGTCTAACGTATGTGAAATCAGCTGTTTGAGCTGCTCTACCTGTAAGGCCTCTGATTGGCTGTCCCTTACAAACAGAAGGTTATGATATCCCTTATCGATTGTATGACTTCATAAAGATCCAAGAGGAGAGCAAAAACTGTTTACATTAACTGAATGTGGCCATCCAGCAATGAGTTTAACGCCATACAGGGAATGGAACTAAGAAGGAAACTAAATTTAGATGTTTATTCTCTCTGTATTTTCTCTGCTGATTGTTTTAATTAACCATTATCCAATGTCTGCCATGCATCTGTTCAACATGTCAGTGTCAGTGGAGTGTGTCGGCTCATTAGCTTAGCATGCTAACGTCATGCCCCTGCCACTGCTTTGATACCATCAAATGGAGGGAGCGGCGATGTCGCGAGCAAACCCCGGACACCCACCTGTTGGTGCTCTTCTTCAGGCTCTCGATGTCCAGCTTTCGGAATAGGAAGCCCTCGTGGTGCGCCGTGTGCGTTGGTGGTTGGGGGACCGCTGGGCTGCTCTGGGCCGGAGCGGACCTGGACCTCCGCGTCGTCTCTCCGGGCTCTTTGGGCCGCGGCCGGCGTCGTGGTTTGGGTCTGTCCCGAGCTCGCGGCCGGTCAGGACGGGAAGACTTCTCCGGTAGCCCATTAGGCAGACGGGGCACCTCACCACGGGCCTGAGGAGGAGGAGGAGGAAGGGTGAGGAGTCTGATTTGTTGTTTCACAGTAGTGGTGTGCTCAGACTGAACCCACAGTGAAAATCTATGTAGCAACAAGTGGGCGTGGTTATCTTCATATCTTCTACTGCTGATTTTTTTTGTGGACTCTGTTTCAGAAAGCAGGTTTAAACTCAGAGTTGGTTCATTGCAAGTTGAAGAAAACTAAGTCTGAATTTTTACCAACGCTGCTTTGTGAAACAGGCCCCTTCTGCAGAAATCCCCACAACGCTGTCATGTTTGGGTTCACAAAGTTAACCAGCGGCCCACACCTTTGGGACAGTGTCACTACCTCCTCTATAAATAGCAGCTTAAAATGGCTGTTTTTAGTGCTAACTGAGGCTGACCAGTGAGCAGTTTGATGAGCTGCTAGCGCTCAGTGGCAGATTGGTGGCATGATTTCACACATACAAACAAAAGAACTCTGTCTCAGCTGCGGAGTGTGTCGTTTTCATTTTAAAACACCATTATTGATACTTCTGGTGGCAGCAGAATCTGAATGCTGATTGGCCATCATAACCAAGCATCACTGCGTGTATCTGTGTCACCTGGAGCAAATTTGAGAATTTGCATTTGTGTCTTTCCATCATAACTGCAGCATGTGAAAAACATTTATATTGTGCTTGGTCTGAACGCACCGTAACACTGGTCTGACATATTTTGCTATTTTTAATTACTAATTATACAGTGTACATTGTACAACAAAATTTGATCAGTTTCAGCATTCTTGAACCATAATAAAAACCAAAATCAGGGCTTTTGAGTAACTCAACAAATAGAAATAAAGACCAATAAAAGTTCAAATCATGTATTACACTGAAGCAAAAAAGTATTTAGTCAGCCACCAATTGTGCAAGTTCTCCCACTTAAAAGATGAGAGAGGTCTCCAGTTTTCATCATAGGTATACCTCAACTATGAGAGACAAAATGAGAAAAAAAGAAAATCACATTGAAGGATTTTTAATGAATTAATTGGTAAATTCCTCGGTAAAATAAGTATTTGGTCACCTACAAACAAGCAAGATTTCTGGCTCTCACAGACCTGTAACTTCTTCTTTAAGAGGCTCCTCTGTCCTCCACTCGTTACCTGTATTAATGGCACCTGTTTGAACTCGTTATCAGTATAAAAGACACCTGTCCACAACCTCAAACAGTCAGACTCCAAACTCCACTATGGCCAAGACCAAAGAGCTGTCAAAGGACACCAGAAACAAAATTGTAGACCTGCACCAGGCTGGGAAGACTGAATCTGCAATAGGTAAGCAACTTGGTGTGAAGAAATCAACTGTGGGAGCAATTATTAGAAAATGGAAGACATACAAGACCACTGATAATCTCCCTCGATCTGGGGCTCCACGCAAGAGCTCACCCTGTGGGGTCAAAATGATCAAGAGAACGGTGAGCAAAAATCCCAGAACCACACGGGGGGACCTAGTGAATGACCTGCAGAGAGCTGGGACCAAAGTAACAAAGGCTACCATCAGTAACACACTACACTGCCAGGGACTCAAATCCTGCAGTGCCAGACGTGTCTCCCTGCTTAAGCCAGTACATGTCCAGGCCCGTCTGAAGTTTGCTAGAGAGCATTTGGATGATCCAGAAGAGGATTGGGAGAATGTCATATGTTCAGATGAAACCAAAATAGAACTTTTTGGTAAAAACTCAACTTGTCGTGTTTGGAGGAGAAAGAACACCATACCTACTGTGAAGCATGGGGGTGAAAACATCATGCTTTGGGACTGTTTTTCTGCAAAGGGACCAGGACGACTGATCCGTGTAAAGGAAAGAATGAATGGGGCCATGTATCATGAGATTTTGAGTGAAAACCTCCTTCCATCAGCAAGGGCATTGAAGATGAAACGTGGCTGGATCTTTCAGCATGACAATGATCCCAAACACACTGCCCAGGCAACGAAGGAGTGGCTTCGTAAGAAGCATTTCAAGGTCCTGGAGTGGCCTAGCCAGTCTCCAGATCTCAACCCCATAGAAAATCTTTGGAGGGAGTTGAAAGTCCGTGTTGCCCAGTGACAGCCCCAAAACATCACTGCTCTAGAGGAGATCTGCATGGAGGAATGGGCTAAAATATCAGCAACAGTGTGTGAAAACCTTGTGAAGACTTACAGAAAACGTTTGACCTCTGTCATTGCCAACGAAGGGTACATAACAAAGTATTGAGATGAACTTTTGTTATTGACCAAATACTTATTTTACCGAGGAATTTACCAATTAACTCATTAAAAATCATTCAATGTGATTTTCTGGATTTTTTTTTTTTCATTTTGTCTCTCATAGTTGAGGTATACCTATGATGAAAATTGGAGACCTCTCTCATCTTTTAAGTGGGAGAACTTGCACAATTGGTGGCTGACTAAATACTTTTTTGCCCCACTGTATATTCAGACAGTACCATATTTTTATGGTTGGACTATGCAATAGTACGTTTTTATGGTTCTTGGTTCAAACTAACTGTGAATCTATGTCATTCTTTGGTAAACAGTGGTGGCCTAATAGTTGAGGATGTGGACCAGTGACCAGAGGGTCGCCAGTTGGCACGGCTGATCTGGGTGGGACAGATCACACAGCAGTGTTTAGCCCACCCTCCTTAACCTCACTGTGGTGCCCTTGAGCAGACCCTTAACCCCAACTGCTCCAGTGGAGCTGCTCAGTGGCCACAGAACAGTCTGTGGTTGGACTGGGCAGCTCCCAGGTATGAAAGTGTATCTGTGTGAGTGTGAACAGGTTGCTTCTCAGTGAACCTCCCCTGTATAAATAAAGGTTAAATTGAAAACAGACATCTAAGCACTAGCTTCTTTTCACCCTCCACACTGTTATAAATTATTTTTGCATCTTGGTAAAGTCTGTCTTCTCTCTCCTTTTGTAGTTTTTCTTTGTCTGTCATCTCTCGTTTCTATTCCTTCTCCTCACTGGAAGTTGCACTGTAACCTGTTGCATACTTATAGAGAATCACGTGATTGGTGAAGCCCTCTTTCTAATATTACAGGGTCTCTCTACAATTTAAGGCACGTCAAAACGACTAATGTTGTGAACCTGCACTATATTGTGTAAATACATCAAGTCAAAATGAATTAATTTCTTCCTTTGGTCTGATTGGCTGCCCCTCATGAATACAAGATTTAAACATCAGGTGGGTGGCGCTTCTGTGCCCATTTTTCCTTGGATGACCATGACTATAGGCACCTACAATTTAAACAGTGAAGTGTGACAGAAAAAGGTCCCTTTAAAATCAAAACTGCTGTATTTTATATTTTTAAATCTACACACCTGTGCAGCTTCTCTTTCCTGCAGCTGCTCTACGATCTCTGCCATGGTCGACCTCTTTTCTCTGATAAAAAAAAAAAAATCCAGACAATGATGGTGATAATCAGTTTAAAAGTTCACGATACAAATATTCAGTAAACCTACAGAACTCATCCAGAGTCTCACCCTCCTCCCGAGCGTCTGTCTGAGTGCTCCTTCCCCGTGTCGTGCTCACTGGACTCCTGTCTCTCCAGCCGATGTCGGTCCCTCTCTCTCCGCCGGCCCTCGTGGCCCCCGTGGCCCTCCTGCTCGCTGGATGTCTGCCTCTCCAGCGTCCGTCTTTCCCGCCGCTCCGCCTGTTCCTTCCACACCTCCTGGGGCAGCTCGTCCCTCCGTGCCTGGATCAGCTGCTCGCTTGACAGCTGCCGCTCTATCCGGTGATCCCGATGGTAGCCGTGCGTCTGGACCTGTGGCTCGGCATGGCCCAGAGGGTCTGTCCTGGACCCCCGGGGCCCCCTGGTGGGCTCACTGTGCAGACGCTCGCGGCTCGGCTCCTGCAGTACCACCTCAGCCATCACCGCCACCTCCGCCCTCTCCGGCCCCATCGTCTCCCTCTCCTTCCCCCTCGCCTTCTCCAGCCGGCTCGCCACAATCAGCGGCGTCACTGCATCATCCAAGTGCTTGATTTTGGGTTGCCGTAGATACGGGGATGATTTTGCCTCCGGCTCCTTTGCCGCCTGTGATGGATGGAGGTAGCTCATCGCTTTCGTTGCTTGGTCTCTCACTGTGCCAGTGCTGTCTCTCACCTGATTGGCTGACACTAGCATGGCTGCTGTGGCGATAGACGCTATGGAGGAAGGAGAAGGTTGGCCCAGTCCAGCAGCCACACCCACTACGCCGCCATGCCGCACCTCAAGTGTGTGGCGGTAGCTAGAGCCATTCATCACGGGGGTGTAGTTGGCAATGGTCGACCCCAGACGGCGAGCCACAGAGGATGGAGAGGGTGTTGGGGTGGCGGGCGAGGGCGAGGGAGGAGAGTTGGCTTCGTTCTGCTCGTAGATGGTCCGTCTCATGATGGGGGAGATGGGGAGGCGGGGGAGGGTGGACGGACTAGGGGAGGCATCTTGGGGGTCCAAGAAGACTTTACGGCCCAGGAGCGGCGTTGGTGGCAGTTTACTCTGCTCTGCTTTTAACTTTTCCACCTGCAGCAAGAAATTGGAGCCAGACATGAGTCAACGTTACAACAAGGTTTCTGTGGCCATGTTTTAAAGGCCACCAGATCGATTTTACAATATTACATTTGTGAAATGGAAAACATCTGTCACTACATCAGGTTCAGGTTACTTTATTTGTATCCGTAGGTAGATTTGTTTTGCAATCAGGTGACATCCTTTTAGACATATATTTACAAACCTCAATTACATTCAACATGAACACACACACAGGCAAACATGAAGCTGACTATAAATACGATGAAAGTACTCAAGGCTCCACAAATCAGGACATAAGACAAAGAGATAAGAGAGAAGGGTCATATTAAAAAAGTTAAAAACTAAGTCAAAGAGATTAAAAACTCAATAAAAGTCTAAAACCCAATAAAAGATTTAAAACTCAAATAAAAAACCTACAAAAATAATAAATATAAAATAAAAATTAATAAACAGATAACTAAATTATGTGCAATATATTGTTACATCTTGTTCAATTCTTTAACAGCAGCAGGAACAAAGCTGTTTTTGTAGTGCTGGGTTTTACTTTTTGGGACAGCAAACCTCCGTCTGGAGGGAAGAAGCTGAAAGTGGCAGTGCAAAGGGTGGGAGTCATCATTTAAAATGGAGGTAGCCGACTTCCGGGAAGATGGCAGAGAGACATAACGCTTAAACAGAGAGCTCTCCCTAGCCGGATTAAAAATCATCGGTAAATGGCCAACTCGACATAAGCGGATCAATAAAATAAGGGATGAAAACACGAAGGAGCCGGGCACAAGGACAAAAGCAGGGTAAAATTGAAGAATTCCTCTCCAACAACGCAGGAAAAACCGCTGAACGCGAAGCCCAAAAAAATGAGGTGTCTACAGCAGAGAAAATGGAGGACGCCAGACTCGAAAACATGAACACTGGCATCGCCAGTTTGGGTAAAGACTTAAGAGAATTCAAGCGGCAGCTACAGCAGGATTTAGCGGCTCTTAAGGAGGAGCTGAAAAAAGAGATTAAGGAGGAAATTATGGGCCTCCGAAGAGAAATGGAGCGCAAGCTAACAGAAAACATGGAGGAGCTGCGCTCCCAGCGGGCGTGTATGACAGAAGTGCAGGCCCGAATATCGGAGCTGGAAGATTGGAAAAGCGAGGCAAACGAACAACTACAGACCCTGACGACGCAAACACAGAGGATGCAGGAGAAAATAAACGACTTGGAGAGCAGATCCAGACGAAGCAATATGCGCATCTTTGGAATTCCGGAGGGCATTGAAGGCAACTCGATGACGAAATTCATGGATCAGTTCTTAAAAAAAGAGCTGGAACTGCCCGAAGAAACGGATCTGCAGATTCAACGAGCGCACAGAACCCCGGCACAGAACCCGAAACCAAACGCTACACCCAGGTCAGTTGTGGTAAACTTTGTGAAATATGACATAAAGGAAAGAATCCTGACGCAAGCATGGAAAAAAAAGATACGAATCGGCGACAAACAGGTATTTTTTGACCATGACTACCCGACAGAAATCGTGCAGCAGCGGAAGAAATATGCCAACATTAAAAAAACGCTGAAAGAGAAAAAAATTAGATTCCAAACGCCGCTAACGAAAATGAGGATTCATTGGGAGGACGGCGTAAGAACCTACAACACGGCCAGAGAGGCAGCGCGGGATATGATGGAGCGGGGCCTTGAGGTAAGCGTGCCGGAGGAAACGGCTGGAGCAGCGGCAGCCCTGAACGCATCACGACAGCCGGAGTGGAGACGAGTGAACGGCGGAAGAAGGGGGAGAGACGTGGCGCAGCGGGCCCAGGACAAGCCACAAGGCTTTCAACTGAAAGCCTAGATCATAACAAAGATTAAGAAAGGCACAGAAGAAATGAAGGCCAAGAAGACAAGGTAAAAGAGAAACAGACGGCTAGGAGAGGTTTAAGTGATATTTGTTGGACATTTCTAGACTAATGACTATTACTTGGATAGAAATTAGAGGTCTAGGGAGGGCCCTTCACTCTGTGAAGACAATCCCCCCACCCACCAACAGGGACCAGTGGGCAGAAGAAAGGCCCAAAGTACGTAGGTCGAGATTTTTTAATGTGTTTTTATATAAATATGTGTTATTTTTGTTGTTAAAGGGGCTAGGAGCACAAGTTAAAAAAATGGAAAAACATGAATATGGGTAAAAATCTTAAGATAATGACACTAAACGTGAATGGTCTGAACTCACCTGTTAAAAGGGAAAGAATAATAAGAAAATTCAAAAAGGAAAAAGCTGAAATTATATTTATGCAAGAGACACATTTGAGCAAGACAGAACATGTGAAACTAAAGAGATTTGGCTATAAGAACTCCTACTACAGTTCATTTAAGGGATGAGCTAAAAGGGGGGTTATGATACTAATTTCAAACAAAATACAATTTGAAAGTGAACAGGAAATCCAGGATAAAGAAGGCAGGTATGTAATAATAAAGGGAAGAATAGATGGTATGCAGATTACATTAGTGAACATCTATGCCCCACCAGAAAGTGACAAGGGTTTTTTTCAACATCTGTTTGATCTCATAGCAACACACAGTGAAGGAGTCCTAATTTGTGGAGGAGACTTAAATGCTGTCATGGATCATGAAGTTGATACAACAAGTGTTAAGAAGACAAAAAAACATGTAACAAAGTTCATAAGAACCTCACTGGCAGAAATGGGTATGGTAGACATATGGAGGGACCTACACCCACTCGAAAAAGACTATACACATTATTCAGCAGTCCATAAAGTACACTCTAGAATAGATTACTTCCTTATGAATGAAGGTGACAGACACAGGGTGAGAAATTGTTGGATTGGAGGGGCAGAAATATCAGATCATAATCCTATATACATGGAAATATATTTAAACAATAGAAAACGACAAACAACATGGAAACTTAACGTAGGACTGTTAAATGATGAGAAAATGAAAGAAAGAATAAAAATAAACATAAACGAATATATCCAAGAGAATGACAATGAAGAAGTGGACCCAACAATACTATGGGACGCACTAAAAGCCGTGTTAAGAGGAAAATTAATTGTTGAAACAGGAAAAGCAAATAAGACTAAACTGGAAGCGTATGAACAAAGATGTGAGAGACTGAGGGAATTAGAACGTAAACATCAAAGCACAAATGATCCAAAAATATATCAAGAAATTAAAGAAGAAAAAACAAAGATAAAAGAAACACAAATGGATGAAATTGAAAGGAAAAATAGATATCTAAAGCAAAAATATTATGAAACGGGACCAAAAGCCACAAAACTGCTGGCAAAACGGTTAAGAAAACAACAAACAATGAATAATGTATACAAGATTAAAAACCCCACCACAAATAAAACCACAGTTAACCCAGAAAACATCGAAGAAATATTCCATAATTTCTACCAAGAACTATACTCGCAACCTGAAGAAACAAATACTAAAGATATTAAAAAATTTCTAGGCACATTGGACTTGCCATCAATAGGAAATCAACAAAATGAAAAGCTAACAGCAGAAATAACAACACAAGAGATCAGAGATGTGATTAAGTCACTTAAAAACGGTAAATCACCAGGTAGTGATGGATACCCCCTCTGAGTTTTATTAACTGTTTATAGAAGAACTCATGCCACAGCTCCTAAAGTCATTTAACTAACTAACTAACTAACTAACCTGCACTTATATAGCGCTTTTCTAGTCACAAAGACCACTCAAAGCGCTTTCACTAATACTAACCCCTCTATTCTAAGGGCCTATAGGAAACAGATATCTAGGGACAATTTAGAACAGCCAATTAACCTAACATGCATGTCTTTGGATTGTGGGAGGAAACCGGAGCCCCCGGAGTAAACCCACGCAGCACAGGGAGAACATGCAAACTCCACACAGAAAGGTTCCAACCCCTGCCAACCTGGGGATTTGAACCAGGAACCTTCTAACTGTAAGGCAACAGTGCTAACCACGGCACCACCGTGCCGCTTTGGATTTAATTGGACGTTGAACAACAACAAAATACCTCCATCATGGAACGAAGCTATCATTTCAGTTATTTTAAAGCCAGGGAAAGATAAAGAACAATGCGGAAACTATAGACCAATCTCTTTTTTAAATGTGGATTATAAAATATATACAACAATTATATGTAAACGAATAAAGACATTCTTGACGGAATTGATAGAAGATGATCAAACTGGTTTCACAGAGGGACGCCAAACACATGACAATATCAGGAGAACAATACATATAATTAACCAAATACATAAAGAAAAGAAAAGCGCAGTAATAATGAGTTTAGACGCAGAAAAAGCATTTGACAGGGTTAACTGGAAATTCCTATATAGTGTACTGGAGCGCTTTGGATTTAACGAAAAATCAGTACAATGCATAAGGACGCTATATCAAGAACCTGTGGCAAGAATCAAGATAAACGGTAGCTTAACAGACAAAGTAAATATACAAAGATCAACTAGGCAGGGATGCTGCTTATCGCCCACCTTGTTTGCTCTGTTCATAGAACCATTGGCTCAAGCGATACGACAAAATAAGAAATTAAAAGGTGTAACAATAAAGGGGGCGGAACACAAGATTGGGCTATTTGCAGACGATATTATAGTTTACCTTGAACAACCAGATGAATCAATAATGGAAATGATGAACTTGATAGAAAATTTTGGAAAATTATCAGGATACAAGATAAATATAACAAAAACACAAATACTGACATTCCACTATAACCCTCTAAACCAGATAACTGATAAGATCAAACTAAACTGGAAACAAAAAGAAATAAAATACCTTGGAGTGAACATACCTAAAGACCTAAGCAAAATATATAAAGCAAACTATGATAGGTTGGAACAAGAAATAAATAAAGATATTGATAGATGGTCAATCTTAAATATGGATCTGAATTCAAAAATTGAGACAGTCAAAATCAGCATACAACCTAGATTACTTTACCTCTTCCAGGCTATACCAACAGAGATTCCAGATGCCCAATTCTCAAAGTGGGACAGGATGATATCGAGATTTGTTTGGGGAGGTAAAAAACCAAGAGTGAAATATAAAACTCTCCAATTACCAAAAGAGAAAGGAGGCATGGGCCTACCGAGTCTAAAGGAATATTACTACTCAGCACAAATAAGATATATCATATGTTGGTGCGACGAGGGATATGAGGCAAAATGGAAAGAAATGGAAAAGGAAATTGAGGGACTCCCAGTACAAAGCATAATAGGAGATAAAGATGCATATAAGCAAATCAAACAAATAGACCCAATCACTAAATTTACTTTAGAACTGTGGTATAAAATAGTACAAAAATATAATATAAAGGAAGACATAAAACTATTGAAATGGGTAGCATTTGACAGTCAGTTTGAACCGGCAAAACAAGATAGGGGATACAAAAATCTGGTGAACAAGGGAATCACAGCATGGGGCAATATCGGAAAAAAAGATCTTGGGAGCTTTGTAAACATCAGGAGAAAATTTAAACTAGAAAGATCGGAATTTTTCAGATATCTGCAGATGAGAGATTATTATATGAAGAAGATTAGGCATAACCTCCAAACAGATGTGAGCGAGATTATACAACTCATTTTAAGCTCATATACAGGAAATAAAATAAGAATTATTTCAAAGCTATATCAGAAACTTATGACAAACAATCATACAAGTAACTATATAAAGGAGAAATGGGAGAAAGAGCTCAATTTAAACATAACAGAAGAAAGCTGGCAGGAAATATGGAAAACACAACACACATCAACAAATTCAAGGACATGGAGGGAATTTGGATGGAAAAACCTGATTCGCTTTTTCATTACACCACAGATTCAAGGAAAATATACAAATACCCAATCTTTATGCTGAAGGGGATGTGGGGCTCAAAATGCAGACCACTCACATATGTTTTGGAAATGCTGCAAAATATCATCATTCTGGAAATCTATACATGTGACAATACAGAGGATATTAGGATATAATATACCAATGAACTGTAACCTGATGTACTTATGTGATCTTAAAAGAGACAATGTTATACAGGCTGAGGACAGATATCTAGTTAAAATCTTGTTGATTGCATGTAAAAAAACTATCACAAAAAAATGGCGATCAGAAGTTCTTCCTGACCAAGAACAATGGACTGACATTGTTGAGGACATACGTATGATGGAAAAACTAACATATCGACAAAGAATGCAAGAAGGACTATGGGAAAAAAAATGGCGGAAATGGACACACTACAAAGTGCAACAACGAGGCAGAAATTGAAAGAATAACCAAAGACACTGAAAAAACCAGAAGAATTAAGAGATGGAAACTAAAAACTTGATGCTCCAACATTTGTCCCCCCCCTTTTTTTCTTTTTCTTTTTTTTTCTTTTTCCCTACCCTAACCCCTTTGTTTTTTAAATGTAGAATGTGATCTGAATGCATTATATATGATGAAAAATGAATAAAAATCTAAGTTACAAAAAAAAAATAAAAAAAATGGAGGTAGCCATCCTCTGTACCTGTCTGGTGTACAGAGATGTCAGGCTCAGCTGTGACTCACCAAGCAAACGACTGGACCATCTAACCACCTGGTCTAAGGATTTCCTCTGTTTCAGTTTTATCTAACCAAACCATGACACTAAAGAAAAGGATAAAACAGATTCAATAAAAGCCTGATAAAACATTGTCATTATGGTTCAGTCAATTTGGAAGTGTGCGAGTTTCCTTAAACAATGCAAATGTTGCTGACCCTTTTTGCACACCCTTTCACAGCTCTCTTCAAAGTTTGAATTACTAAAAATAATCGTCCCAAGATATTTGTAGGATTGCACACATTCAGTGGTCTGGCCTTTTAGTACAGTGACTTCGTGCCTGGGAGTTTTCCTCCTAAAGTCAATAATCATATCTTTAGTTTTTGTCATATTCAGCTGCAGGTAGGAATCCTCACACCAGTGAACAAAATCAACTACTGGGCCGTGGCCACTTTCACCATCCTGAAGGAGACTGACAATAACTGAATCATCAGCATACTTTATAATGTTTCTGTTGTCATGTCTGCTCTGACACATGTTTGTGTACAGGATGAAGAGTAGTGGTGACAACACACACCCCTGAGGAGAGCCAGTAGAAGAACACTTTTGGTCAGACAATGTACCATTGACCCTTACTCTCTGTGTCCTGTTGGTTAAAAAATCCAGAATCCAACCCACCAGATTATTACTCAAATCAAATTGTTGCAGGAGCCTTTCAGCTAAAATATGAGGTTGGACTGTATTAAAAGCAGAAGAAAAGTCCACAAATAAACGCCTGGCGTATGTCCCATTAAATTCCAGATGTTTAAAAAGCATGTTAAGCAGAGTGACAGTGGCATCCACCACTCCTCTGTGAGGCCTATAGGCAAACTGCAAAGGATCCAATGCGTGCTCAGTCTGCTTTAGGACCTCAAATCTGACCAGTTTTTCAAAAATTTTCATTAAAATTGAAGTCAAGGCAACTGGTCTAAAATCATTTACCGTTTTAGGACAGCTGGATTTTGGAACAGGGACAACCACAGCATCTTTCCAGACCTTAGGCACATGTTGTGTCTGTAAGGACTTATTAAAAATGTAGTGAAACACAGGACTCAATTCATGTGCACAGGACTTTGCCAAGTGTCCACATATATTATCAGGGCCCTGACTTTTGTTCACTTTTACATACCTGCCAACTTTTAAAACCTGAAAAGCCTAGTAGCTAGCTGGGATCCAGGGGCCGCAGGCCCCGGTAGGTCCAGGACAAAGTCCTGGTGGGGGGTTCAGGGGGGTGAAGCCCCCCGATGGCAAACAAATATTAGCATTAAATCAAGTTAAAATGTGGCTAACAATCTCATATTTCTTCAACAATCATGTTTCTATTTTCCTTAAATTGTCAATGCAGATATGCTGATGGAAAAGATCAAGGACAAACTCTATGGTAACTCTCAAGCATTGTTGTTTTCCATGGTGCACCTCTTAGCTTTGGTCTTTTGAATGGAACACACTGTGGCACTTGTTACCCGAAGCTGTCATCATCATTTTCCTGGTCATGAGGTTGCCCAGAACTTTAGTTGACAGACTGGACCTGAACTCAGTTTTGTTCTTGTTCACATGGCTGAATATGGCTCACAGTCCACAGTAATAATTCCTGGAAATGCTTTGGAGTATTCCTCACAAAAAGACTTGCCATGTGTGTGGATATGGATTATCATAGTCTCTTAATTTTCTTAATCAGTGTTCATCTATATTTAATTAAGTCAGTAAGATCTCTGATTATTATACTCTTTTGCTTCCTCAGGTGTTCCATTTAGTTTGATCCAAACTCTACAATTTCTTGTCCATGTTGCCTGTATCTTGTCTTTTCAGCATCCGTGCTTGCCGTGCTATTTCAGCATTAGTTTTTGTTAGATGTTCATTTAGGTAAACTTCTGTTCCCCATAACTTTCTGGCCTGCCTCAGTATGTCATTCTTTACCCAGGGATGTGATTTGGGGTTGGGTAAATTATCTGAAAATTTAGCAGGAGGTCTGGGGGACACAGTCCCCCAGCGGGGTCTAGGTTAAATGCTTTGGTTTATGCTTAAATGACATAAAACAAACAGCTGAATGCCACTTATTACTGTATAATATTGACTTATGTTCCAAGAAGATAAAATCTCTGAACTTAGTTCAGACTCCGCTGCTAGTCCCGCTGCTTACCGCCGCTGCAATTGAGCTCCTGTCCAGCCGGGGTACCGGCAGCTCCTCCACCGAGTCCCACCGCCCACCGCCGCTGTAGTTGAGCTCCGATCCTGCTCCTGTCCAGCTGGGGTCCCGGTAGATCCTCCGCTGAGCCCCGCCACCTACCGCCATCTTCCTCAGTAGTTCCTCCGCCGAGCCCCGCCGCTGTAGCTGGGCTCCGATTCCGGCTCTTATCCAGCTGGGGCCCCGGCTGCTCCTCCACTGGTCCCCGTCTCCTACCACCGCTGTACTTGAACTCCGATCCAGCTCCCGTCCAACTGTTGCCTCGGTTGGTTCCTCCTCTCGGTTGGTTCCTCAAGCTTCTTTGCTGCCATCTTGCTTTCCAATTCTGATTTATAATTCTGTTTTGCTCTTAAAATTTTGGACTTCAGCTCTTTTGTGGCAACCTGCAGCTCAGAAACAACCCCCTGTTTAAAGGCAAGTGCTTTCCTCTGTAAGCAGGATTTAACTGATTTAGTAACCCATGGCTTATTTTTGGGATATATTTTGACACGTTTACATGGAACGATCATATCCCTGCAAAAAGCCATGTAAGAGCATGTCACGTCCACCAAAGAGTCCAAATCATCCCCGCAGGACAGTATGAACACCTCCCAGTCCGTACAGTTAAAACATTCCTGGAGGCAGAGCACTGAATCATCTGTCCAGACCTTCGTGTCCCTGGTCTTCTTCAGTTTTATATGTGGGCGACAAATGTACACAGTTGTGATCTAAGGATCCTAAAGGAGGAAGGGGAAGAGATTTAAAGGCTCCCTCAATAAATCCATAGCACAGGTCCAATGTCTTTTCTCACCTGGTTGGGCAAGGGACGCACGGATAAAAGTTTTTAAGTGTCTTCTTTAAAGACACATGGTTAAAGTCCCCAAGGATAAAATTTGGAGCCTCTGGGGAAATCGACTGCAACTGCTGTACCACATCAAAGACGGTGCTGGAGGCGCAGGCAGCATCCGCAGGCAGCATCCGCCCTCGGGTGAATGTACACAGTCGTTATGAAAAGTTGGGGGAACTCGCGAGGCAGATAAAAGGGGCGTAGCGATATGGACAGAAGCTCCACATCTGGTGTACAGATGCGCTCTCTGACCGTGACAGATATACATTACTGTTTATTAATATACAAACCTACGCCGCCTCCCTGACATTTCCCCGTTACCTCTTCCTGCCGATCCAAGCGAAGTGGGACTCCAAAACCGTCAATACAAAGGTCCGGGTCCCAGTCATGACCCGTAAGCCACATCTCTGTGTAAGCCATGACACAGCAGTTCTTGAAATCCTTCTGATATTGGACATTTCCTTGAATTTCATCCACTTTATTTCTCAGGGATTGTACGTTCCCCATAATAATGGAAGGAAGAGGAATGCGGTTAAGCTGACGCCTCCTCAGGTTTAATCTTACGCCTCCACGCTTTCCTTCTCTTGTTCCTCTTTTCATTGCTGTGTCCATGAAAGTCTCTTAAAATAAAGTCCAGCAGTTGCGGCAGAGACTCAAACACAGACGCTGGATTATCAATGTTTAGTTGCAGTACCATGTCTCTGGAATACTGCATTCTTACCAGCGTGACCACACTTATGTCCCAGACAAAGAGCCGGTAAGAAAGAAGCCACAGTGTGAAAAAAAGAAGAAAATCCATACTGATGGAACCAAAGAGCTCTTCGTTATATAGTCCACAAACATTCAAGGACAAAAACAGCACAGAGAATTACGTAAAAACACATTAAAGTGCATACAAACAGAGACTAAGACGCCGAAATTTTTCACCCACTGCCGGTTGCTGCGTGCGCATGCGCCTACATTACAGTTAGCCTTGACCAATTACTTACTGGAACTGAAATTACTGGTCATTAATTCAGCTGACATTAAATACGGCCTTCCTCAGGATCAGTGTTGCCTCTAGATACAGTGCTGTGAAAAAGTATCTGCCCCTTCCCGATTTCTTATATTTTGGCAACAACTACAATCAAGCGTTTATCAATGAGTCTTTTACATTTACAGGAATTCTGGCCCACTCTTCTTTGCAGAATTGTTTTAATTCAGACACATTGGAAGGCTTGAGCTTGATGTCATGAACTGATGGCCGGACATTCTCTTTCAGAGATTTTCTGGTAGAGAGCAGAATTCATGGTTCCATCAATTACATCAAGTCATCCAGGTCCTGAAGCAGCAAAGCAACCCCCAGACCATCAGACTACCACCACCATGGTTGACTGTTGGTATGGTGCTCTTCATATTATAATTTAAGAAATCTCTGTCTGTCTGTCTGTCTGTGTGTTCCATATGTATCTCCCGAACTGTTCGTTGGACTGGCCTCAGATTTGATACATGCTGTGCTGAGGTTACGAGGGTGTGCATCCCCGATTTCAGCCTCCCCAGATATGCGGAAGTTTTGGAGGGGAAATCTTTATTGAACATCCTTAGGGGCGCTATGGGCGTTCATAACTATCACATAGCTATGACATATACTGTAGATGCACATCTGTGCGTCTATGATGTCAAAGAGTCCTTTGATCTCTCTATGACATGGTTACTGGCATGGCATGGTTACTCTAGTCTATGACATGGTTACCATAGTTACTATTGCCAGGCAGACACGTCATCAAAGATCAAAGGCAGGCATCACTGAACGAGTGATGACGTCAAAGATCAAAGGCAGGTTTCACCATGATTACTGTTGGCATGGTGACCATGTCGAAGAGCAAAGGCAGGCATTACCATGGTTACTGTTCTCATGGTAACAGCAACCTTCTACGGGCATGCAGAAATACTTGCTTGTACTTGGTTTCTACGGGCATGCACGGGTATGCACTAGTTTTATGAAATGCTGTGTTAGTTTCATGCCAGATGTAATGGGACACATGGCTTCCAGAAACTACTTCCCAAAATATTTTCACAAAATTCTTGTAGCTCATCAAGATGTTTTTTGGCAAATGTGAGATGACCCTTTGTGTTATTTTGGGTCAGCAGTGGTTTACACCTTGGAACTCTTCTATGGATGCCATTTTTGCTCGGTCTCATTCTTATTGTTGAATCATGCACCAGTGTCCAACCTAAGGCAGAGGAGGCCTACAGTTCTTTAGATGTTGTTCTGGGTTTTTGTTTCTCATCTGTTCTTGAATTTCTTTAGATTGCAGCAGGATGTGTTGCTTTTTGAGATATTTTAGCCTATTTCACTTTGTCAGACAGGTTCTATTTAAGTGATTTCTTGATTCAACATGTCTGGCAGTAATCAGGCCTGGGTGTGGCTAGTGAAATTGAACTCGGCTTTCCAGAAAATGTTGGTAATCACAGTGCTGTGATTGTTGTTAGTGTTCTGGGGGATTGTGGGGGATTACTTTTTCACATAAGGCCAGGTAGGTTTGGATAGCTTTTTTTTCCCTTAATAAAATGAGATTACCATTTAAAAACTGCATTTTGTATTTACTCAAGTTATCGTTGTCCAATATTAAAATTTGTTTGATGATCTGAAACATTTAAGTGTGACAAATATGCAAAAATACAAGAAATAAGAAAAGGGGGCAAATACTTTCTCACAGTATTTTAATTAGGCTATTCAAGAAAAACGCCTGAAAAAGTTGGGGGGGGGGGCTGCAATTTAACAGAAAA
This sequence comes from Pholidichthys leucotaenia, assembly GCA_020510985.1. NCBI lineage: Eukaryota > Metazoa > Chordata > Actinopteri > Cichliformes > Pholidichthyidae > Pholidichthys > Pholidichthys leucotaenia. The sequence goes on along the minus strand of CM035847.1, from coordinate 288,995,013 downwards.
ATGTCACAAATTTATGGAAAAAGGCTGTCTACTTGCAAGTTAAAAAAAATGCAAATTTATGTGAAAAAAGTCACAAATTTATGAGGATTTTTTTTTTTTTTTTGCAAGTTTACAAAAAAACAAAACAAAACAAAAAACACACACCAAACATCACATTTGTATTAAAAAGTCAAATTTAAGCATTCTGGCTGTATTTGAACAACAGTGATGATGTTACCGTGGTGAGCCTCCGCAGTGAGCTGAATCGCTCCTCCCAGGTGGCAGCAGCTTTGCGGAAGGCTTCGTGTCGCCGGATCAGCTGCTCCACCTCATCAACACTCCCACCCAGCTCACTGCTGTTGATGAATGGCTCCTGAGCAGTCAGCCAGGCCTCTGCCACTGCCGCCTCCTGGGCAAACTGGTGAACCTCCAACACTGGGGGGGAGGGGAGTAAAAATACATACGTATGTCAGGATCTAAACATGGTTTTAAGACCATGTCCATGCTTTTTGTTCATTTTGAGTTCTCTGTGTTTTCCCTTGTCATTATTATTTTTATAATTGCCGTCTGTGATTATCCTTGTTTACTTTCATTATTTGTCTCATGGCCCTTCTGTTCCCTGGTCTCTTGTGATATTACGGACCCCTCGTTTTCGTTATTGTCTTCTGTGTTTTCTCCCGGTCCCCAGTCTGTCGTCTTGTCCCCGTTGTTCCTGTTGTTGCTGTCCTCTGTGTCCCCCCTTGGTCTTCTGCATAAGTCTTGCTTGTGTCCCTGGTGTGTATCCCCTGTATTTGGTTTCCTATCGTTCCCAGTCCCTCATGTTTCCCATGCTCATAGCCACATTCCCTCACATGTGTTACTGTTTAGCCCAGGGGTGTCCAACCATGTGCCATGGAGAGCCAAGACCCTGCAGGTTTTACCTCCAACCAGTGTCTTCAACAGCAGATTTCTGTGAACTTCTTCCCACTGATTGCTGATAAGTGAAAACACCTGCTGAAGAGACTGGGTAGAAGAGAAAACCTGCAGGGTCTTGGCTCTCCATGGCACATGGTTGGACACCCCTGGTTTAGCCCTTGATTGTCCTCCCAGCTGTCCTGCATTTGCGATTATCTGTTGCCCTATATATGTCTGTCTGAGTTTGTGTTCTGGTGTGGCATCATTGCCAGTTATCCCCTCTGGTTTCCCTGTGTCCTATATCTGTATTTGAGAATACGTTATTTGCCTTCACAGCTCCTTTTGTGTTAGAGCCCCCACCCTGCCTTTATTTTGTTAATAAATCTTGTGACCGGAGGATTTGCCTGCATGTGAGCCCATTAATCTCTGCCTGCTAGAGGCCACTGTGACAGAATGACACCACTAAGAAAGGACTCTGGGCAAGACCAACAGGAGGAAGAAGCTGATGGGTCAAGAAATGCTGGCAGGGGTTTTGGACCAGGTCTTCTGTTTAATGGACCAAGCTCTGAAGCATCACCACCCCTCTGAAGGCTTGGGGGAGCTTTTGGTAGCGAAGGACATCCTCAGTCGCCTGGACCTGTAGCAATTTCCAGAGGTGGCTGTACTTCGCTCCCAAATGTCGCAGGTCTGGGACCAGCTCAGGTGAAGGGGCTTCCCGGACAGCTCCTTCCAGCCTGACTTCAGGTCTTCAGCTCCTCCTCCTGCCTCCGGTAAACAACCCCTCTCTTCCCCCGTTGCTCCTACGCTGCCCACCGTCCCTACTCCATCGTGGGCAGCAGACGCAGATCCCTTCCAGGTGGCAGCAACAGACACTACAGTGCAGGAAGAATGGGGGCAGGCGGGGTCCGCGCAGATGGCGCTGTTGCTGGAGTACAAGCCCTGGCTTACACCGGAACTTGTTTTTCCACCTTGTGAGGACCAATACACTTCTAGGGTCCCAGTGAGGTGCAAGCTCCGAGGAAACGCCGCTCCCCTCCTCATTCCAGTCCTCTTGTGATCTTCCAAACAGCAGCTTTGCCCAAGGCTGTCTCACCGCCAACAGCAGTGGACCAGGAGTTAAGGCAAGTGCTTTTCCATTTATTTGAAACATCTATTGTAGAAGAGACTTGCCTTGGACCTGGTGGGGGGGACCCAAATGTAGCTTCCATCTGCCTCTGGGTTCTCTCCACCAGTCCCTGCTGCTGACAATTATGGTGGCCCATCATGTGTTTCTTCCTCCCTGTTCAAGGTGGCTGCATTAGGAATCGAGGTGCATGCTCCAGCTTCAGTTCTCCCCAAGGTGCACTCTTCAGCTCCAGCAGTCACCGTGGTGCATGCTACAGTTTCAGCAGTCTCCGAGGTGCACACTACAGCTCCAGCTGTTTCCGAGGTGCACGTACAAGCTTCAGCTGTCTCCAAGGTACACATACAAACTCCAGCTGTCTCTGAGGTACACATCACAGCTCCAGCTGCCTCCGAGATGCATGCCGCAGCTCCACCATTGCATTTGCCTGAACTGCATGCTTCACCTGTCATTCCTGAGGCCAGTGGGCCTCCACCCGTCATTCCAGAGGCCGGTGGTTCATCAGAGCAGTCGGCTCCACCTGGGTCGTCAGAGCAGTCAGCTCCATCTGGACCGTCAGAGCAGGCCGCTCCACCTGGGCCGTCAGAGCAGGCCATTCCACCCTTGCTGCCCAGAGTTGCCGCTCCTCAGCTGCTGTTAGCCCCCGCACTGAAGGCTCCTCAGGTATTGTCCCCAGCACTAAAAGCTCCAATGTTTTCTCCTGAGCAAAAGGTTCCTATGTTATTTCCTGAGTTTAAAACTCCTATGTTGTTGTCCCCAGAGCAAAAAGCTCCTTTGTGGTTTCCAGAGCAAAAGGCTCCCATGTTGTTTTCTCCAGAGCAAAATGCTCCTTGTTGTCTTCGCCAGAGTTTATAGTTCCCTTGTCATCTCCAGAGTTTAGATTTTCCATGTTGTCATCTCCTGAGTTGAAAGTTTTGATGTTGTTACCGCCTGTGTTTGGAGCTCCCCTGCTGTTGTCTTCCGAGCTCTGTGCTCCTGCGGCGTCTTGTTCCTCCATTTGGTGGCCCATGGACTTTGGGAGGCCACCTGACACACTTTGTCCCTCAGTCTGGTGGCTTATGAACACTGGTAGGCCACTGGACTTGCTGTACTCTTTGGTCTGGTGGTTCATGGACTTTGGGAGGCCAGCTGACATGATGTGCTCTATCGTCTTGTGGTCTATAGACTCTGGAAGGACACCGAACTCACTGTGTCCCTCTGTGTGGGGGTCCTTGGACTCTGCTTGGCCCTCCCATCCACCCGGCTCTCCAGTCTAGGGGTCCCCGGACTCTGGTAGGCCCCCAACCCATTGTGTTTTCAGGGTTCTATGGACTTTGGGACTCTGATCAACCACCCGATGGACAATTTTCTTTGTCTTCCTTGTGTTTTTCTGTGTTTGGTTCTTCCCTCCGTGCCTGTGCCCCCTCCTCTCTCCCTGTTTACAGTAATTTTTTGTGTTGTTTCTGGGGCATCTGGAATCCACCCTTGGGGGAGGGGGGTAATGTCAGGGTCTGGACACAGTTTTAAGACCATGTCCATGCTTTTTGTTCATTTTGGGTTCTGTGTTTTCCCTTGTCATTATTATTTTCATAATTGCCTTCTGTGATTATCCTTGTTTACTTTCATCATTTGTCTTATGGCCCTTCTGTTCCCTGGTCTCTTGTGATACTGTGGACCCCTCGTTTTCTTTATTGTCTTCTGTTTTCCCCCAGTCCCCAGTCTGTTGTCTCATCCCCATTGTTCCCGTTGTTGCTGTCCTCTGTGTCCCCCCTTGGTCTTCTGTGTATCCCCGCTGTGTATCCCCTGTATTTGGTTTCCTATTATTCCCAGTCCCTCATGTTTCCTGTGCTCATAGCCACATTCCCTCATGTGTTACTGTTTAGCCCTTGATTGTCCTTCCAGCTGTCCTGCATTTGCGATTATCTGTTGCCCTATTTATGTCTGTCTGAGTTTGTGTTCTGGTGTGGCATCATTGTCAGTTATCCCCTCTGGTTTCCCTGTGTCCTGTACCTGTATTTGAGAATACGTTATTTGCCTTCACGGTTCCTTTTGTGTTACAGCCCCTGCACTGCCTTTATTTTGTTAATAAAATGGGGGCGGCTGTGGCGCAGGTGTAGTGTGGCCGACTACTGATCGTAGGATCAGGGGTTCGATTCCCGCTGTGTCTGCAATCTGTATGTCGAAGTGTCCTTGAGCAAGACACTGAACCCCCAGTTGCTCCCGGTGGCCAGGTTAGTGCCTGTGTGTGTATGGGAGCTCTGCAGCCATCAGTGTGTGAATGTGTGCGTGAATGGGTGGATAACAGGATCTGTAAAGCGCTTTGGTCATCCAGAGATGAGAAAAAGCACTATGTAAGTGAACGCCATTAATAAATCTTGTTGTGACCGGAGGATTTGCCTGCACGTGAGTCCATTAATCTCTGCCTGCCAGAGGCTATTGTGACAACATAAAGGAATGTTTAATAGAACACTTCTGTTTTGACCATTTTCTGTCTGAGGACTCACGTTGCTGGAGGACCTCCCAGTGCTTGTCCCACTTCTCAGAGAGCTCGTGCTGTTTGGCGATCACCTTGTCCAGCTTCTCCTTGATCTGAAGGTTAAAACCACAAACATCACACAAATTTGGTATAGTCAGTGAAGCAAAAATTTGAATCTAGGCAGGCTGATAATCTGGTGTAACGTGAAAATTCACATCCTTGAGGCATGGGCAGACATTTCATTTCGCTATTGGTGGGGACAATAAACAGAACATTTTCTCAAGAGAATATATTGAGGGGGACACTATAAGTACTATTGTACTCAGGGTCATTCCTAGGTTTTGGAGACAATATGTAAGATTTTGTAATGAGGAAGAATTCAGCCCTATAAAATGTGGAAAAAAGCATCTGTATACACACTACTGACAAAAAGTTAGGGATATTTGTGTTTCAGGTGAAATTTATGGAAAATGTAAAAAGTTCACGCTACAGTGATATAATATCATGGAAGTAGGGCATTTAAGTAGAAGCATGCAATGGTGATTTCCTTATCTCAAACAATTTATTGAAACAAAAGCCAACAACGGTGGTAGGGATACCACAACAAAAAAATGTCAGTGTCTCAATAACTTGTCATGTGCCCTTGAGCATCAATTACAGCTTGACAACGATGTCTCATGCTGTTCATAAGTCGACTTATTGTCTGCTGAGGCATGGCATTCCACTATTCTTGAAGGGCGGCCCTCAGGTCAATGAGGTTGTGGGGTGCAGGGTTACGAGCCTCTACATGGCGACTCAGCTGATCCCATAGGTTTTCTATTGGATTCAGGTCTGGAGAAAATGCAGGCCACTCCATCTGAGCTACCCTAGCCTCCAGCAGTCGTTCTCTAATGATGCAACCTTGATGAGCTGGAGATTGTCGTCCATGAAGATGAAATTAGGCCTGTGTTGTTCATGCAGGGGCACAATGACTGGGTTAATGATGTTATTCAGGTAGTATCGGCTTATCACTGTACCATTCACAAGGTGTAGGACAGTTCTGTATTGACTAGACACACATGCCCAGACTGTAACACCACCACCACCAAAGGTTCATCTGGTGACAACGGTGGCTGATGTATAGCGCGCTCCTTGATGTCTCCAACATTGTTGGCGGCCATCATTTCTGCTCATCATGAATTGACTTTCATCAGAACAGCATTGAGGCCCACTGATCCCTTGTCCAGCGTAAATGCTCACTGGCCCATGCAAGATGATGACACCTATGCCTGGTGGTGTGCTCAGGTACCCTTGCAGGTCGTCTAGCACGCAGACTATGCTGATTCTAATAGTTTTGAATGGTCTGACATGACACTTGGGTGCCTCTCACCTCCCTTAAATGTGCCTGGAGTTGAGTGGCATTCATCATCCGGTTGCGCAGAGCACTATTCACAATGAAGTGGTCATTAGCGTGGGATGTGGCCAAAGGACGTCCACTTCTATGCCTTTCTGTGACCCTTCCAGTCTCTCTGTATCTCTGTTGCAACCTACTGATGACACTCTGTGACACTCTAAGCTCAGTGGCCACTTCCCTCTGAGAACATCCTATTTGAAGCCTCGCAATGGCGAGTTACTGTTGATCAATTGTTAGGTGTCGTCTTAGTCTCATGATGTCAGAATGGGAACAGCATGTAATTCTAACTGACCCAGAAAATTTATTGGTCGCCTGTTGTGAATTTTGCCGTTAAGCACCTTGTTAGAGAACAGCAAGTTATGCAAAAAGTACTGAAATATTAAACAGTTGGACATGTGCATTCAAAATGTTAGAGAAGGCCAAATTAACTTTACCTGTAAAGGTTATAGTGCATTTTAGGTGCATCCTGAAATTTCACCCGAAAGCCAAATATCCCTAACATTTTGTGAGTAGTGTACGTATGTATATATATATATATATATATATATATATATATATATATATATATATATATATATATACACACACACAGTGGTGTGAAAAAGTGTTTGCTCCCTTCCTAATTTCTCATTTTTTTTGTATGTTTGTCACACTTAAATGTCTCACATCAAACAAATTTAAATATTTGACAAAGATAACACAAGTAAAAACAAAATGCAGTTTTTAAATGAAGGTTTTATTATTAAGGGGAAAAAAATCCAAACCTACATGGGCCTGTGTGAAAAAGTGATCCCCCCCCCCCGTTAAAACATAAATTAACTGTGGTTTATCACATCCTTGGAAAGCTGAGTTCAATTTCTCTAGCCACACCCAAGCCTGATTACTGCCACACCTGTTCTCAATCAAGAAATCACTTAAATAGGACCTGCCTGACAAAGTGAAGTAGATCAAAAGATCCTCAAAAGCTAGACATCATGCTGTGGTCCAAAGAAATTCAGGAATAAATGAGAAACAAAGTAACTGAAATCTATCAGTCTAGAAAAGGTTATAAAGCCATTTCTACAGCTTTGGGACTCCAGCAAACCACAGTGAGAGCCATTATCCACAAATGGTGAAAACATGAAACAGTGGTGAACCTTCCCAGGAGTGGCTGGCCGACCAAAATTGCCCCAAGAGCGCAGTGACAACTCATCCATGTAGCATCAACATCTCCACAGCCCAATCCAGGAGATCACTTTTCTTCATTTTACAGAAACTTCACTTTTCTTCATTTTAAAGCAACTCTCACTCAAGGTCTGGTCAAGAATGCTGTGTCTTCAACAGGACCCCAGTGTAAACAATTTCACTTTTGTAGAGAGACTTGATAAGGATTTGCTTTTAAAGGCTTAAGTGGACCATAAACTCTTGAAGTCAAGATCCCAAAATGGAAAGTTCATGCTGATAGAGTCCCTCTACCAGGAACTGATGCTCTTAAAAAGTCATAAACTTCTTAAGCGGGCAGATATATGGACTTCTTCCTTCTTTTAGACAGTTTCCATAACCCTCTAGCATCCCCCTGGCTCACATTCTAGAGACCTAAAAATTATCTACAGCTCAACAGTACCTCCTAGTGGACATCTACGGAATATGTTTCATTGTGTAATCTGACTGTTAATTCTGACTAAACATTAAGCTTTTCTTCCAGCTATCATCCCCCTGGGATTCTAAGGACACTGTGAAAATCATCACCCGTTTGATCACCAACCATGGTTTGTAGTAATTCATTAATCCTTGATTTAAATGTGAGTTCATGTATTAGGAATGTGTATTAGGAATGTTTATTTTCATGAGTGTTATTCAAATGAATGTTAATATTATTAGTAATGGTATAAATTCATGATCACTGAATATTAGTCCTGAGTCACTTAATTAGTTAGATTTTACATTGAACACATAATTTCATAAGAACTGAATGTTTATCAATCTGTCCGGTATCACTCATGATAACCAATCACTAGGCTGCCTTCCACTGGATAACGCCCCTTTTCACTTGATTGGCTGTTCCCAAACAAAGAGATGTTCCCTCATTGGAAAAAAGCCCATTCAAACTCCTCTTTATAGAAGATGATTGGCCTGTCTTGCAGCCGGCCCTGTTTTATGACCCAGCAGTGCGCTTCAGTTAAATGCGTGAGAGCCACCCTGCATTTAGAAGTTAAAAGAAAAACAAAAGAGATTCTAAGATACGAAAAAGAGAAGCTCTAGATTGAATAAGAACAAAAGCAAGTTTTTGTTTTCACTTCTTCAGAGTTCTTTGTACTTCCTTGCAGCTTTCTTTTGTATAAACTGTTCTGTGAATTTTAAGAAATCTTTTGTGTGTGTGAACCTTGTCAAATCCTACGTTAGTTTTCCTTGTTTTTCTGGTTAACTGAGGAGAAACCATTCTTTTCTTATGAGCTCGCCTTAAAGAGAGTCAAACTCTCAAAATCCTTTTTCTTCACCTCAGAAGCCATTCTTATCCTAGTTGAATGTTTTTTTCTCGGATTTTTTTCTGACTTTTTCATGCAGTTAAAGTGGATTTTATTTTAATTTTCCTGTTTTAAAATAAACAGAGATTTTTGGACTTGATTTACTACTTTTTCCTGTTTCATCCACGTCTGAACCCGTCATTGAATCCGGAACTCGTGGGTGAAATTGGATAAAAGAATTTTTCCTTCAGTCTTCGGTTTTGGGTTCTGCTGGTGCAAGACATTCTAAATTGGACTGGTTGCTGAAGGATATCACGTCTGCTCCGGGGCTCGCCGTCACTGCCCTGTGAGCCCCCGGCCGAGTCCATGCTTCTTACAGTTGTGAACCATCTGAAAGCCGAGCAACAGTCGCTTTCTCCCTGGGTCCCTATACCACCGGCTGGCGCTGACCACCACTGAACATGTGAACCTACAGCTGTTCGTAAGTGAGACTCCCATTTTCCTATCTGCTGGGTTTAAACGTGATGTCCTAAAATTTCAATTACAATTGAACATAACCAGTATTTCATGGTACAATTAGTCCCTCAGCCGTAGGACAAAGCTATAAACTGAAGGAAATTTCTTATTCATTTTTAAGTAACAACCTTTCATTTTTCTAGATTAATTCATAAGTTCCTTTTTAGATAATCAGCTTATGGTTTCCCATAAAATTGCGTTCTGGTTTTGTTAGCTATTTCAGCCTTCCATTGCATTACAGCTGAAACATAAAATCTGGTTTCCTCTTGGTTCCACAAAGGTCTAACTCTAGATTTTATGCTCAGGAATTCACTAACAGTTGATGTGATATTGAACACCTGTTTATCATTTGAATCTGTTTATCCATCATTTGAATATCATATCATGTAACCTGAATGAGTTTAATTTAATAAAACTGTAAATGAGAGAAGTTGAAGCGTTTTCCTTTTGCATATATGTTTTCTCGATCACGGCAGGAAAAGAACTCACTTAAATTTTGAGACTGATTCATTAAGTAATTGAAGGTATGGAAATTAATTAATTGCAATTAATTCATTAACAAGTTGTTCTTTTAGAACTGGTGCCCCCTTTTTACGAGTGCTTTCCTATTTTATTTGGTGAGTGTAGGGGTGACGGTTTAACTCTGTCCCCTCACACACCCACTATTAAATAAAATAAATAATTCCTGTTCCTTATTACACTATATTTTATTAAATATCGCTACATCCAAGAGGTCACAAATGACCCCACAACAACATCCAAAGAACTGCAGGCCCCACTTGCCTCAGTTAAGGTCAGTCTTCATGACTCCACCATAAGAAAGAGACTGGGCAAAAATGGCCTGCATGGCAGAGTTCCAAGACGAAAACCACTGCTGAGCAAAAAGAACATAAAGGCTTGTCTCAGGTTTGCCAGAAAATATCTTGATGATCCCTAAGACTTTTGGGAAAATACTCTGTGAACTGATGAGACAAAAGTTGAACTTTTTGGAAAGTGTGTGTCCCATTGCATCTGGCGTAAAAGTAACACAGCATTTCAGAAAAGGAACATCATACCAACAGTAAAATATGGTGGTGGTAGTGTGATGGTCTGGAGCTGTTTTGCTGCTTCAGGACCTATAAGACTTGCTGTGGTAAATGGAACCATGAATTCTGCTGTCTACCAAAAAATCCTGAAGGAGAATGTCCAGCCATCTGTTTGTAATCTCAAGCTGAAGCACAAGCAAGTCCATCTCTGAATGGCTTAAGAAAAACAAAATGAAGACTTTGGAATGGCCTAGTCAAAGTCCTGACCTGAATCCAATTGAGATACTGTGGTATGACCTTAAAAAGGCGGTTCATGCTCAATAACCCTCCAATGTGGCTGAATTACAACAATTCTACAAAGATGAGTGGGCCAAAATTTCTCCACAGCGCTGTAAAAGACTCACTACCAGTTATCGCAAATGCTTGATTGCAGTTGTTGCTACTCAGGGTGGCCCAACCAGTTATTAGGTTTAGGGGACAATCACTTTTTCAAACAGGGCCATGTAGGTTTGGATTGTTTTTTACCTTTAATAAAAAACACCTTCATTTAAAAACTGCATTTTGTGTTTACTTGTGTTATCTTTGTCTAATATTTAAATTTGTTTGATGACCTGAAACATTTAAGTGTGGAAAACATACAAAAAAATGAGAAATCAGGAAGGGGGCAAACACTTTTTCACACCACTGTAAGTATATACAACTTTAATTAAATAAAATGGGGTCAACGTCTAGACAAACAAAGAAAAATTAACCATGATAAAGAATTAAAATTTAACCAGCATCAATGTGAACGTTCCAAAATTTAGTTGCAAATTTACATGAGAAAAGTGAGGAAAGAATGTTTACAAAAATATACCAAAAAAAGTCCAAAATGGGGACTTCCGGTTATGGCGGCCGCCTAGAAGGACACGTATCACTCTGCTCTGCTCCTGGAAATAAAAATTCGGCAAATAACTCTCTCATTTGGAACAGAACTTTTCCCAGCGTTTGGGTGAGGATATGCCGGTGAAGACTAAGGCTGGGAAATCAGGAGGGGGGAAAAATTGAATCGCCGAAGCAGTCCAAATTAACGGACTTTAAAGTTTGTGGCGCAGTAGAAAAAGCTGCGGATATGGCGGATGAAACTAGCGGTGGTGCGGTAACTGCTGCTGCTGACGATGGCGGCACAGGTGCAGTGCTGGCTGCCATTAGCTCAATGAGAGCAGACTTTTCCGCTAAACTTGATGGGATTATGGCAGCGTTGGATGCAATGAGAAAGGAGTTGGGTGACTGCGTGGAGCGAGTGACGCAGGCGGAGCTTCGTGTTTCAAGTGCGGAGGATGAAATCAGCGGACTTCAAATAAAGGTGCGCACTTTGGAAAAAAAAAATAAAGATCTGGAAAATAGCGTTCTGGACTTGGAATCTCGGTCCAGACGGAACAACCTGAGGCTGGTGGGTTTACCGGAGGGAGCCGAAGGTCGTGATTCATGCTCCTTTTTGGAGGGGTGGATCCCGGAGGCGCTGAACAACGCGGAGCTAAAATCATCAGTCGTCTTGGAAAGCTCCCCCCGAATTGGCCCACCGAGAGGTAACAAGGCAGCACCGAGGACGCTAATTATGAAGTTTCTCAGCTACAGAGACAGGATGACGATCTCCAACGCGGTGCGGGCCAAAGGAGAAATTAAATACCAAGATCAGCAGGTGCGGTTCTACCCAGATTTGGCCTCAGGAATCCAACAATTAAGGAAGCAGTTTGACCCCATCCGCAAAGAACTGCGCAACCTTGAGATTTGTCATGGAGTGATTCACCCTGCAAGACTTCTGGTCACATATGAGGGCAGAACACGCATCTTCAAGACCCCCGAGGAGGCGCAGGAGCTCATCAAGAAGATCCAGGAAGAGACTGGTGGGAGCTAAGCATGAACAGAATATAGGGTAGAATATTTGAGCATTTAACTGATTAGAAGCATATAACAAGATTACAAAATATAGAATGTATTACATATTAAAAAAAAAAAAGTACAAAATTGCAAAAAATTTTGGAGTTAAATTGGAAAATTACAGAAGAGAGTTAATGTTACGTTATTAAAAGCAGTAGAGTTAGGGTGATTGGGAGGATGAAGAAGGAGTGGCTTTGGCTGTTCCTCGTGGGTGTGGAACGGTCGATGGCTATATCGGGAGACGGAATTTTTCTTTTGTTTTTGGGGGGTTTGCCACAAATGTGGGAAGGGGGAATTTGTTTGTGTGTAGTTTATAGGGTGAATGTTCAACCACTCATTTTTTTGCTTTTCTGTTTGAGCATGTTTACACTGCAAGGTAATCCCAAACTCCCTATTGATTATAAATCAAAGCGTTAATCTTAATTTAACTTCATGGAATTGCAGAGGTCTACAAAATTTAAAAAAACTTAAACAAGTTATGAATAAAATAAAAGACATGGGTTCAAAAATTGTGTTTTTACAAGAAACTCATCTAATAGAGCAAGATGTAAAAAGAATTAGGAGTAGATGGCAAGGAAATGTTTTCACCTCATCATTTTCATCCCGAGCCAGAGGAGTTATGACTCTCATACATAAATCAGTCCCATTTCAAGTGAAAAATGTAATTGGAGACAAATTTGGAAGATATGTAATCATTCAAGGATTTTTGCTATTAGAAAACATAAATTTGGTGAACTTATATGGTCCCAATATAGATGATCAAAAGTTCTTTGCTAATTTATTTCTTATCTTATCATCACTTACAGGGCAACATATAATAGCAGGGGATTTTAATTGTACATTGAATCCCAGTATAGATAGATCAACAGGACTGGACTGTACGCACAATGGATGTAGGATGACCATTAATCATTTTATGAAAGAATTGAAATTGATAGATATATGGAGAGAAATGAAACCACAAGTTAAAGCATACTCTTGTTATTCCAATACCTACAAGATATTCTCACGTATAGATTATTTTTTGATCTCCACAGAATTAAGGTCCAAGATTCAAAACTGTTTTTATGATAACATCGTGATCTCTGATCATGCACCCTGCTGTCTAATGTATGTAGATAAGAAATTGACAAAGGAACCAGGTAGATGGCAATTTCAGCATAAATGGCTTCAGGATGAGGAATTTGTTTAGTATATAGAAAAACAGATAGATGAGTTCTTTGATATCAATACTACACAAACATCAGCATGTGTAAAGTGGGAGGCTTTCAAAGCTTTTATTAGGGGACATATTATTAGTTATACAGGTTCAAAATCTAAGAAGACTCGAGAGGAGAGAGTCCAATTGGAACATAAAATAAAAATTCTTCAAGAAAGAGTATATGCAGGAAGAGATCCAAGGTTGGAGAACGAATTACTGATTTTGAGAGCTGAATATGACAAAAAATCAGCGAATAGAGCTGCCTCGAGTCTTCTAAGATTGAAACAATCTTTTTATGAACAAGGTGAAAAATCAGGAAAGTTATTGGCATGGCAGATTAAACAATTAGAATCTAAAACACCAATTACCAGTATTATAAGTAAAGGACAGGTAGTTATAGATCCTTCAGAAATTAATAGAGCCTTTAGAGATTACTATGAAAAATTATATGATACCAAAAATGAATCTGACTTAACAAAACTACATGGGTTTTTGTATGAACTATTTATACCGTGTATTCCAAATGAAAATAGGGAGATACTGGAGTCTAAAATTAGTCAAGAAGAAGTTGGACTAGCCATTGATAATATGAAATCAGGAAAAAGTGCAGGACCAGATGGTCTTCCAGTTGACCTTTATAAAAAATTTAAGAATAAATTAACAAAACCTTTTTTGGAAATGGTTTTAGAAGCATTTCAAAATAGTAATTTACCATCATATATGAATAATGCCTTAATTATACTGTTGCCAAAACCAGGTAAGCCCTCTAATAAATGTGAAAATATGAGACCAATAAGCCTATTAAATGCCGACCTTAAGATAATCTGTAAAATTTTAGCAAGACGAATACAAGAAATTTTACCAAATATTATTAATCGAGATCAGAATGGATTTATAAAGGGAAGACAAGGCTTCCATAATGTAAGAAGACTATTTAATATTATTTATTCTAATAAAGAAGCACCGGATACAGCTCTCTTATCACTGGATGCCGAAAAAGCCTTTGATAGAGTTGAATGGCCCTTTCTTTTTGAAGTCTTACAAAGGTTTGGACTTGGAAATAATTTCATAAAATGGGTTCAGATAATATATAATAATGCTACTGCAGAAATTCTAACAAATAACAATATTTCAAAATCAATAAAAATCAATAGAGGATGTCGACAAGGCTGTCCACTTTCACCTTTACTGTTTACTATGGCAACTGAACCTTTAGCGATGGCGATACGTCTACAGTCACAAATATATGGAATTAAAGTTGGACCAACAGAACATAAAATCTCCCTGTATGCCGATGACATAATTTTGTTTATGTCGAATCTTAAAAAATCAATTCCGACCTTGTTGAATTTAATAAAGAATTTCGGGGAAATATCAGGATATAAAATAAATAAAACTAAATCTTCAATATTAATGCTAAATGAGACCCAGAGAAATTACCCAGCCCCTGAGGTAAATCAATTCAATGTTGTAAATCAGTTTAAATATTTAGGAATCCAAATTGTGCCTAAGCTAGAATCAATCGCCAGTGTCAATTATGAAGCCTTAATGACAGATATTGATGAGTTACTTCAGAGATGGATGTCACTACCAATGTCGATGATCGGGAGAATTAATATACTTAAAAGTAATATCTTACCTAAAATACTTTATTTATTTCAATACATTCCCTTACCACCACCTTTAGATTTATTCTCAAGAATTAAAAAAAAGTTAGTGGAATTTATATGGAACAACAGGAGGGCTAGATTACGTCTGTCTTTATTATATTTACCATTTGATCGTGGAGGTCTGAAATGTCCAAATTTTATGTTGTATTATTGGTCGGCACAACTGAGGTCTATGACATATTATTTTTCATCAAATGATCTCCCTCACTGGACTGAAATGGAATCATACAATTTACCTTTACCTCTTCCCATATTCATATACTCAGATTCGGCAAAAAAATTACAAAAACAAGTTAAAAATCCATTTGTAAAGCATATGATCAAAATATGGTGTGAAGCTAAAAACTATTTAAAAGAACCACAGTTATTGTCACAATTTAGTCCAATATGGGGTAATCAATATTTTAAACCAGGGAGAGCGGACGCTGTATTTAAAGTATGGAATTTAAAAGGGATACAAAAGATTCAGGATTTATATTTGCCATGTGCAGAAAACATAATGTCTTTTGAAGAGTTGAGGATCAAATTTAATCTCAATAGAACACATTTTTTAAAATATCTTCAACTTAGAAACTTCATTCGATCAAATCAAAATAAAGCTCTCACTCGACCTATCTATTCATCCTTGGAAAAAATGTTGATGAAAGATAGTAAAAGAAAGGGTATTATTTCAGAGTTTTATAACTCATTGACACTATTTTCAAGTGAAAATTCACTGAAAAGATTAAACTACTGGAAAGAAGATCTGCAAACTGAAATTTCAGAGGAACAATGGGAATTGGCTTGTACAGAAGCTCAAACCAAATCAATAAATGTACGCCTTAAATGACTTCCGGTTATGGCTGCCACGTAGGACGGACGTGTCTCGCTCTGCTCTGCTCCTGGAGAAAAAAAATCGGCAAATAACTCTCTCATTTGGGACAGAACGTATCCCAGCATTTGGGCGAGGATATGTCGGCGAAGCCTAAGGCTGGAAAACCAGGAAAAGGAAAAAGCGAGCCGCCGAAACAGTCCAAATTAATGGACTTTCAGGTCTGTGACGCAGCAAACAAAACTCCATATATGGCGGAGGAGGCTGGCAACGGTGCGATATCTGCGGGGAGGCGCAGATGCGCTGATGGCTGCCATGAGTTCAATGAGAGCGGACTTTTCCTCTAGATTTGATGGGATTATGACAGCGTTGGAAGGAATAAGAAAGGAATTGGGTGACTGTGTAGAACGAACGGCGCAGATGGAGCTCCGTCTCGCTAGTGCTGAAGATGACGTCACCCGTCTTCAATTAAAGGTGCGCACTTTGGAAAAAAAAAATAAATCTCTGGAAGATAATATTTTGGATTTGGAATCTCGGTCGAGACAGAATAATTTGAGGCTGGTGGGTCTTCCAGAGGAATCAGAAGGTCGGGACGTATGTTCCTTTCTGGAAAAGTGGATTCCGGAGGTGCTGGGCAGCGAGGAGTTGCAATCAGCAGTGGTTCTGGAAAAAGCACATCGTATTGGCCCACGGAGAGATAAGGGACCGCCGAGGACCTTAATTATGAAGTTTCTTAGCAACAGAGACAGGATGAAGATCTTCAACGCTGCACGTGCTAAAGGAGAGATTAAACACCAGGACCAGCAGGTGCGGTTCTACCCAGATTTGGCCACAGGAATCCAGCAATTGAGGAAGCAGTTTGATCCCGTACGTAAGGAGCTGCGCAACCTTGGGATTCGTCATGGTGTAATCTATCCTGCGAGACTGCTGACCACGTATGAGGGCAGAACCCACATCTTCAAGACCCCAGAGGAGGCGCAGGAGTTCATCAAGAAGATCAAAGAAGAAGAAGAGACTGGTGGGAGCTAAGCATGAACAAAATATAAGGTAGAATAATTAAGCATTTGCACAGGCATCTGACTGACTTGAAGTAAATAGTAAGTTTACAAAATATAGATTGTATTATATATTAAAAAAACAAAACAAAAACAAAACAAACAAACAAAAAAAAACTATGATGTACAAAGTTGTTAAAAATTTTGGAGTTAAGTTGGAAAACTACAGAGGAGAGTTAATGTTACGTCATTAAAAGCAGTAGAGTTAGGGTGATTGGGAGGATGAAGAAGGAGTGGCTTAGGCTGTTCCCCGTGGGTGTGGAACGGTCGATGGCTATATCGGGAGACAGAATTTTTCTTTTGATTTTGGGGGGTTTGCCACAAGTGTGGGAAGGGGAAATTTGTTTGTGTGTAGTTTGTAGGATGAATGTTCAACCACTCATGTTTTTGCTTCTCTGTATGAGCATGTTTACACTGCAAGGTAATCCCAAACTCTCTATTGATCATGGACCAAAGTGTTAATCTTAATTTAACTTCATGGAATTGCAGAGGTCTACAAAATTTAAAAAAACTTAAACAAGTTATGAATAAAATAAAGGACATGGGTTCAAGAATTGTGTTTTTACAAGAAACTCATCTGATAGAGGAGGATGTTAAAAGAATTAGGAGTAGATGGCAGGGAAGTGTATTCACCTCTTCATTTTCATCCCGAGCCAGGGGAGTTATGACTCTCATACATAAATCAGTTCCTTTTCAAGTGAAAAATGTAATTGGAGACAAATTTGGAAGATATGTAATCATTCAAGGTTCTTTGCTATTAGAAAATATAAATCTTGTGAACTTATATGGTCCCAATATAGATGATCAGAAGTTCTTTGCTAATTTATTTCTCATCTTATCATCACTTACAGGGCAACATATAATAGCAGGGGATTTTAATTGTACATTGAATCCAGGTGTGGATAGATCAACAGGACTGGATTGTACGCACATTGGATGTAGGATGACTATTAATCATTTTATGAAAGAATTGAGATTGTTAGATATATGGAGAGAAATGAAACCACAAGTTAAAGCCTATTCTTGTTATTCCAGTACCTACAAGACATTCTCACGTATTGATTATTTTTTGATTTCCACAGAATTAAGGTCCAAGATTCAAAACTGCTTTTATGATAACATCGTGATCTCTGATCATGCACCCTGTTGTCTAATATATGTAGATAAAAAATTGACAAAGGAATCAGGTAGATGGCAATTTCAGCATAAATGGCTTCAGGATGAGGAATTTGTCAAGTATATAGAAAAACAGATAGACGAGTTCTTTGACATCAATACTACACAAACATCAGCATGTGTAAAGTGGGAGGCTTTCAAAGCTTTTATTAGGGGACATATTATTAGTTATACAGGATCAAAATCTAAGAAGACTCGAGAGGAGAGAGCTAAATTGGAACATAAAATAAAAAATCTTCAGGAAAAAGTGTATGCAGGAAGTGACCCAAGGTTGGAGAATGAATTACTGATTTTGAGAGCTGAATACGACAAAAAATCAGCGAATAGAGCTGCCTCGAGTCTTCTAAGATTGAAACAATCTTTTTATGAACAAGGTGAAAAATCAGGAAAATTATTAGCATGGCAGATTAAACAATTGGAAATTAAAACACCAATTACCAGTATTATAAGTAAGGGACAGGTAGTTATAGATCCTTTAGAAATTAATAGAGCCTTTAGAGATTACTATGAAAAATTATATGATACCAAAAATGAACCTGATTTAACAAAACTAAATGGGTTTTTGAACGAACTATCTATACCGTGTATTCCAAATGAAAACAGGGAGATATTGGAGTCTAAAATTAGTCAAGAAGAAGTTGGGCTAGCCATTGATAATATGAAATCAGGAAAAAGTGCAGGACCAGATGGTCTTCCAGTTGACCTTTATAAAAAATTTAAGAATAAATTAATAAAACCTTTTTTGGAAATGGTTTTAGAAGCATTTCAAAATAATAATTTACCATCATACATAAATAATGCCTTAATTATACTGCTGCCAAAACCAGGTAAGCCCTCTAATAAATGTGAAAATATGAGACCAATAAGCCTATTAAACGCCGACCTTAAGATAATCTGTAAAATTTTAGCAAGACGAATACAAGAAATTTTACCAAATATTATTAATCGAGATCAGAATGGCTTTATAAAGGGTAGACAAGGCTTCCATAATGTAAGAAGACTATTTAATATTATTTATTTTAATAAAGAAGCACCGGATACAGCTCTCCTATCACTGGACGCCGAAAAGGCCTTTGATAGAGTTGAATGGCCCTTTCTTTTTGAAGTCCTACAAAGGTTTGGACTTGGAAATAATTTCATAAAATGGGTTCAAATAATATACAATAATGCTACAGCAGAAATCCTAACAAATAACAATATTTCAAAACCAATAAAAATCAATAGAGGATGTCGACAAGGCTGTCCACTTTCACCTTTACTGTTTACTATGGCAATTGAACCTTTAGCGATAGCGATACGTTTACATTCACAAATATATGGAATTAAAGTTGGACCAACAGAACATAAAATCTCCCTGTACGCCGATGATATAATTTTGTTTATGTCGAATCTAAAAAAATCAATTCCAACCTTGTTGAATTTAATAAAGAATTTTGGGGAAATATCAGGATATAAAATAAATAAAACTAAATCTTCAATATTAATGCTAAATGAGACCCAGAGAAATTACCCAGCCCCTGAGGTAAATCAATTCAATGTTGTAAATCAGTTTAAATATTTAGGAATCCAAATTATGCCTAAGCTAGAATCAGTCGCCAGTGTCAACTATGAAGCCTTAATGTCAGATATCAGTGAGTTAACTCAGAGATGGATGTCACTACCAATGTCGATGATCGGGAGAATCAATATACTTAAAAGTAATATTTTACCTAAAATACTTTATTTATTTCAATACATTCCCTTATCACCACCTTTAGATCTATTCTCAAGAATAAAAAAAAAGTTAGTGGAATTTATATGGAACAACAGGAGGGCTAGATTACGTTTGTCTTTATTATATTTACCATTTGATCGTGGAGGTCTGAAATGTCCAAATTTTATGTTGTATTATTGGTCGGCACAACTGAGGTCTATGACATATTATTTTTCATCAAATGATCTCCCTCACTGGACTGAAATGGAATCATACAATTTACCTTTACCTCTTCCCATATTCATATACTCAGATTCGGCAAAAAAATTACAAAAACAAGTTAAAAATCCATTTGTAAAGCATATGATCAAAATATGGTGTGAAGCTAAAAACTATTTAAAAGAACCACAGTTATTGTCACAATTTAGTCCAATATGGGGTAATCAATATTTTAAACCAGGGAGAGCGGACGCTGTATTTAAAGTATGGAATTTAAAAGGGATACAAAAGATTCAGGATTTATATTTGCCATGTGCAGACAACATAATGTCTTTTGAAGAGCTGAGGATCAAATTTAATCTCAATAGAACACATTTTTTTAAATATCTTCAACTTAGAAACTTTATTCGATCAAATCAAAATAAAGCTCTCACTCGACCTATTTATTCATCCTTGGAAAAAATGATGATGAAAGATAGTAAAAGAAAGGGTATTATTTCAGAGTTTTATAACTCATTGACACTATCTTCAAGTGAAAATTCACTGAAAAGATTAAACTACTGGAAAGAAGATCTGCAAATTGAAATTTCAGAGGAACAATGGGAATTGGCTTGTACAGAAGCTCAAACCAAATCAATAAATGCACGCCTTAAATTGATACATTTCAAATGGTTAATGCG